>VXAY01002919.1:345556-387606 GCA_013399855.1 Oxyruncus cristatus
AGGGAGTTGTAGAGAGCGATGAGGTCTCCCCTGAGCCTTCTCTTCTCCAGGCTGAACAACCCCAGCTCCCTCAGCCTCTCCTCATAGGACTTGTGCTCAAGTCCCTTCACCAGCCTGGTTGCTCTTCTCTGGACCTGCTCCAGCACCTCAATGTCCTTCCTGAGACATTCCACCTCTCCCTTGGGCTTTTCTCTTTCCACAACGTGCCATGGGGCTGCTGACAGGGAATCCTACAGCCAGGAGCACTGGAAAGCTTCTTAGTGGTGTGGGCACACTGATGAACCCAGAGAGGCTGAGTGTGACTCTGGCTGCCTTTTGATGGGGATCTGCTCTGCTCTTCCCAGTCTTCTCCACTACCTGAAAAGAGGGAATGATGTAACTTTGCTCTAGTATCACCTAAAAGCTTTGAATGGAGTTCTGAGCAACCTGGGCCAGTGTGGAAGGTGTCCCTGCCCATGGCAGAGGGTGGAATGAGATGACCTTTAAGGTCCCTTCCAACCCAAACCATTCTGAGCCTCTATAATCTACTCCTGAGGTGTCTTACTGGTATGACAGGGTGATCCTAAGGCTCTGGCAAGGTTAGAGAATTGTCCCCTAGCCTGAAACGAAGCAGTGCCTGCCCTAACTCCTTCAAACTGGAGGTGGAGATCTGCCCCGACATCTTGTCCTCACAGCCCAGGGTGCGCAGATGTCACAGGAAAGTCTCTACAACAGAGAGACCTGGACTTGTCTGCAAGCACCACCTTCTCCCTCCTCCTCAGGGCGCAGGTGAAGTCACTGTTTCATCCCCACTAGGGCAGCCCACGTGGCTGCTGTGGGCAGTGACACCGTGTCATGTGCCCGGGTGAGATGTTTGTCATGTGAACAGGGAAGAGGTTTCTCTAATTAACGCTAATCGCAGTACAAGACTGGAGGTGTGTGTGCCACATTCCTGCTAGAAGGAAAGCCAGGTGTGCTGGGGCACCGGGACCTGCCAAATTCAGAGAAATACCCGTTTAAAAGGCGAGGCCCCGGGGTGGAACATTAATACTTTTTTTTTGTTCCTGCTCAGGTTGTCAGTGAAGTCAGCACCAAAAATGTTGATTGTGGTGCCAACCCTTAAAACTGGTCTTCTGGGAGGAGGGCAGGCAGATGGGAATGTGCTCTGTGGGCCAGTGTCAGCAAGTCCAGGCCACTGCCAGGGCCACTCCTTTATTCTGCCCCTGTTTCAATGCACTAAACTGGGGAGGAGCCTTGGAAACTCCTTCATTAATCTCTTCACCGACTGTTTAGAGACAAATAAAAAGCAGCTCAGCTTCCATGAAGGCGAGAGGGAAACACAAACTGATTTTTTGCTAAGATTAGGGTCTTCCAAGAGAAGGTTTCAACCCAAAATAGAACTGTTATTTTGGATTTCCACAGTGGAGTCTTTCTCCCCCTCAAGTCCTTTGCTTTTTCACTGCTGTAGGTGTAGGGGACGCTGAGATTCCCTATTCTGGACCCTGCAGCACCAGAGGTTGTTTCCAATTATTCACCAAAGCAAGGCACTGAGGTGTTGGTGTGGGGGGAAGCAGGACACACAGGGTACAGATAAGGCTGAATCCACTGGTGTTGGGATAGTGTTGATAAAATAAATGTGAAACCACAAGAACTTGCACCCTTTTGTTCCAGGACAAGAGGAAACGGCTCTTTTGGACCTTTTCAACTGTCCTGGGGCTTTTAGATCAGTGTTGGGCACTGTTGCAAGTATGGCTGGATCAGGAAATTTGGAGGGGGGGACTCATTATACAGTTTGGATGAGCTCAGCCCCTCCTGTCCCTCCCTTTTGCCATGGACATCTCATTCAGCTAAAAGCCTCCTCAGCCAGGGAGACGCATTTAGAGCTGCCAGACAACGCCGTCCAAGGGGGATGAGTGAAAAAAAAGCATTCAGGGCGTGGCTTTTCCTTTGTTCTCCATTGCAGGAGTCGATATTTCTGGACATTCAGTGGTCTGTGGGAGCAGCAGGACCCCTCCAGCTCCCAGCTGGTAAATCCTGGTTCCAATGGGATGAGGTTCAACAAGGCCAAGAGCCGGGTCCTGCCCTTTGGCCACAACAACCCCCTGCAGCCCCACGGGCTGGGACAGAGTGGCTGGAGAGCAGCCAGGCAGGAGGGGAGCTGGGAGCTGAGATTGACAGGGAGCTGAATATGAGCCAGAGTGTGCTCAGGTGGCCAAGAAGGCCAATGGCATCCTGGCCTGGATCAGGAACAGTGTGGCAGCAGGAACAGGGAAGTGATTCTGCCCCTGGACTCAGCACTGGTGAGGCCACCCCTGGAGTGCTGTGTCCAGTTCTGGGCCCCTCAGTTCAGGAGGGATGTTGAGGTGCTGGAGCAGGTCCAGAGAAGAGCAGCGAGGCTGGGGAAGGGACTGGAGCACAAGTGCTGTGAGGAGAGGCTGAGGGAGCTGGGGTTGTTCAGCCTGGAGAAGAGAAGGCTCAGGGGAGACCTCATCGCTCTCTACAACTCCCTGACAGGAGGCTGTAGCCAGGTGGGGGTTGGTCTCTTCTCCCAGGAACCAGCAGTAAGACAAGAGGGCTCGGCCTTAAGCTGTGCCAGGGGAGGTTTAGGTTGGATATTAGAAGGAAATTCTTTCCAGAGAGGGTAATCAGCCATTGGAATGGGCTGCCCAGGGAAGTGGTGGATTCTCCATCCCTGGAGGTGTTTAAGGTGAGGCTGGACGTGGCACTGAGTGCCATAGTCTGGTAACTGCGGTGTTGTTGGATCAAGGGTTGGACCTGATGATCTCAGAGGTCCTTTCCAACCCGTCTGATTCTATGATTCTATGATTCTATGATTCCTGCCAGCACAGCAGCACCAGCTCATCCAGTGTGTCTGTGTGCCAGTGCTTCAGGTCTGAGAGCTGCACGTCTGATTCTGAGGTGATCCATTGCCCCACAGAAATGAATTCCTCAAAGTCCTTCGCTTGAGAGGACTTACACCTCAGAATCTGTGTGTGGGTTGGGAACACACTGGATTTCCAGAGCAAGGCAGCTCTGAGGACGCATCTCTGCCACTGCAGGTCTGTGAAAGATTGTTCTGCTCTGGTGTCAGCTCAGTGCTAAATTATTCCACCTTGGGGAGGCAAGAGAACCTCTTGGCATCTGCCAGCCTGTTCCTGCTGTGTCCTGGCTGTGCAGCTGGGGCAGCTCCTGGATCATTTCAATGCCAAAGGAAGAAGATCCTATTTGGGGTACTGCCCTGTGTTCTCAGGCACACGGATGCCTTTGTTTCTTCAAATTGGCCCACCCTGGATGCTCTGTTTGCTCAAGGCCAAGCTTGGCTTTGTCCCCAAAGCTGGGATGAACAGAGGAGGGATAGATGAGCAGTTTGGAGTTTTTCTGACACAGCGATGGAGACATGACAAGTGCCAAAGGGCGTGGGGGCATTTGGCCTTGTAAAACAACACACCTAAAACCCAGGGCATCACTCAGGGACACACACCATCGGTGTCCCATCCTGGGGCAGAGCAGAGAGGGGCTGAGAAACAGCTTCTGCATTTCCACAGCAGGATTTCCCAATCACTGTTTATGCCACCTGGGCCACTCCTATTCAGACCACCTGGATTTCTCCTACATTTCAAGCCCCACCTTGGAGGTCTGGGTACCTCACTCCGGCACAACATTCACCCAGGGCCATGTAACAGGTTTACAATTAATTTTTTTTCCAACTCCTTGGCCCTTTTGAAAGCCATGAAGGAGAAGACCAAGGGTTTGAAAGCCAGGGAGATGTGGCAGTACCTGCTAGGAGGGAATTAGCAGGTGGAGGCTTGGCTTCCCTCTGCTTTTCCTAAGCACTTTGTATCCAGTGCTTAGATAAACACCATTTACTTCTTGGTGCAAGACTGGGTAAGAAGGTAAAACACATGGATTTACAAACTATCTTAATAGTACAGACATGCAATTAAGAGTCAAACATGGCCTGTGTGGCCTGATCCATGGGTTTGGTTTGGGATTGCAGTAACAGAGTTGTCCAGCTGTGTTTGGAAAGCAGTGCAATAACGTGTCACACTTCTGGCTCCCTGCTGGTGCTGCTGGCTTAGGGGAGCAGGGCTCGAACCCAAGGCTGGAAGCAGTGGGAATGCTGGTGCTTCTGCAGGGCTGGCTCTGTATTTTTTTCAACCTGGGTCATGGAGTTGGGGCATCAAAGTTTTCCTTAAGCTCAGGAGCTTTGTCTGCCTCACCAGTGGGCTTCAAGTGCCACGTCCCTCTTGCACCCCGTAAGCAGCTCAGAGCAGCTTCTGGGATCAACCTTCTCACTGCAGTTAATTCTTAGGTGTTTCTTGAAGTACAGAGCAGATGGAAAATTATTTGCAGTGCATTTGTTCTCTTCACTAGTCACGGAATATATCTATTCCTCTCTCGAGTCTTCAGTTTTACTTTGCTCTTTTCCCTTCGCAGCCCAGCAGCGGGATCTGCACAAGGTGTGTGCAGGGAGCTTAGTGGCTTCTGGATGGTGCTTGGTGGTGAAAGTCACTGCTCCCCTGTGGAATTTGGGCTGGATTGACACCAGGCAACGGTTTGGAGGTTGGTGGAGACCACAGCCCGGCTGCTTTGTCACCCCCAGGGGTATTTTGCAGCTCCTTTGCACAGATCAGGGTGGTACTGAGCCACCAAGCTCCTCCAGCACTGCCTCAAAACACAGCAAGGGGGAAAGAAGCATCTCCAAAGTGGTTTTTGGAAGCCTTTTTGCCTGAGGATAGTGGGTAGATTTTCCAGAGAAATACATCCAAGTTGTTGTTGTTGATGTTGTTTGTGTTGTCCAGTTGCCTCTGAGCTTGCCCAGCTCAGAGCTGCCTTTCCCTGTAGGAGTTCCCCCGGGTCTCTCCAGGCTGCAGGGCTAAGAAGACTTTGCATTTTTGGGTGGATAATCAGTATATCACTGGGTTTGCCAGGCTTTTTTCCCCCCTTCTCCTTACTACTTTACAGACCTGTTGCTCTACTGTGAAAGCTCGGCCGTTTAGGAGCAGGTGAAGCCACAAGTTGTTGCCTGGACTCTGTGTTTTTACCCTTTATTTCAGCAAACTTGGACCCTGAAATTGTGAAACGAGGAAAACAACCTGGGTTGTGATTCTTTGAGGAGTAATCCAACCACCCTTTCCACTCCCTGGGATGGGGTTTGGTAACCTGTTACAAATGGGGCAAGAGAGCTTTGAGGAGCGTCTTGCAAGACTCACACCAGGGGAATATTTGTTGATTCCTGCCTCCCAAGGGGCTGGAATTTCGTGCTGGTCCCCTGGGGTACCACTGAAGGAGTTTCACTACTTGGGGAAGCAGCTTTTCCCTCCCGAGGAATCGTTTCTGGGGCCCCCCTGAGCTGCTTCCCTGACGTGTCCCCATGTCCTGGGGCTGCCCAGCAGCTCAGTGCTCACCTCAGGCACCCTGCAATGTAATAATCTGATTTTGATGGGTGGCCTTAGGCATTAAGACATCACACCATCCATTTCTGCCCACTGCTGCTCTTTCACTGGACGCTTGGCTTAGAGATTTATGACAGACAGAGGGATATAAGACAGCGAGACACAGCTGAGGGTTGGCTGGCTGTGGAAAACCCTCTGAAGGTGCTGGGCAGCTGCTTTCCCGTGGCTGGAGTGCTTGGTGTTTGCAGAGATGATAAGGATAAGCGGAAAAGAGGGAAGACCCTACTCCATATTGTTTAGAGGCTGCAGTTTCTTGATTATATATGAAGCTGGAGTGTTGTCTGCTTTGCAGGAATTGTCTCCTGGCATACTGGAATCCGCATCCAGGATCTATGGGTCATCTTCAGGATCAATTATAGCTACAGCTGGATTGTGTGGGTGTGATGTGGGTAAGAGCTGTGCACTTCTGTCCATTCTGAGCCTAAGGAGATCAAATATCTTGGAATCTGGGGGTTGCAGAAGGTTGTTGGTTTTTTTTTTAATTAATCAGTGGTTTATTCCTCAGAATTTTGCTTTATTGACTTCTGGAAGAGTGGAAAAGAGGGGTAAACTAACCAGCAGAGAGAAAACAGATTAGATATAGTTATTAAATAAGTCATGCACCTTATTGATTTGAATTAATAGTAAGCATGTCTAATATAAGAAACAGAAGCTCTCTCCTTAATAAGGCATTTGGGGTTGCTGGTAGATTCTGAAAACACAGAGGGGAAAGAAAATACATTAGGGGGGGACACAGATTCAGGAGCCAACAGGAGGAAAAGGTTTACAAAGGCTTCTTGCCAATTTTCTCCCGTATCTCCAAAGATTTTTGAGATGCCTTGTGGAGAAAATCAAGAGAAATGGGAAAACAAAATACTTCTGCTTCCTGCAATTTTGAAAGTCCTTGGAAAATTTGGGTCCACTCATGAGAGCTTTAGCCCTAATGAAAATAATGGCTCCATGTGAGCATTTCACAACGTGGTAAAATGCCCCTTTCCCAGGTGGAAGTGCAGCTCAGCAAGTACATAAATAATACGTAATAGTATATAAATAACGGTGTAAGGGATGTAGAATGATTGCTCTGCTTTGCTTCAGGTGAGCTCAGGGATTCCTTTCTCAGTTGTCTGACAACCTCCTTCTGGGGGCTTGTTCCTGGAAAAAGAATCCATAACGTCGTAAGGTATGGCCTGGACAAACACCTGCCTCCCAATGCCCACGAGCTGGTGTCTGGAAAGCTGCACATTGTCCTCACCCGTGTGCGCGACTGGAAAAGTGTGACCGTGTCCGAGTTCGCCTCCAAGGAGGACCTGATCCAGGTGGGAGCAGCCACGGAGAGGGGAGGAGATGTGTGGGATTTACCGGGAATGGTTTGGGTTGGAGGGGACCTTCAAGTTCATCTCGTTCCACCCCCTGCCGTGGGCAGGGACGCCTCCCACCAGCCCAGGTTGCTCCAAGCCCCGTCCAGCCTTGCCTTGGAAACATCCAGGGATGGGGCAGCCAGAGCTTCTCTGCCAGGGACTCCCCACCCTCACTGTAAAAAAACTTCTTCCTTATCTCTAATCTAAATCTCACCCTTTTAATTGCTGTCTGAATTATCCTGAGAATGCAGGGAGCAAACTGAGGCATTTCACAGGTTCCCTTCCTACTTCTCCACCCCAGCTGTGGATATCAGACGTGGTCTGGTGCACAGCAGTGGTGCCCAATAACCCAGCTGGGGGTCTGTGTTTTGGCACTCACAGATGAGCCACCACTCCCAAGGGCAACAGGTTCTGTAGGTCTTTCCTCACCTCTGTTCTTCCTGTCTCACCCACAGGCCATACTGTGCAGCTGCTTCATCCCGGTGTATTTCGGATTTTTCCCTCCGAGGTACCATGGGGTGGTGAGTACCTCGTGGTCTGGAGACCCTGTCCCAGGTCAGGCCAAGGGCCCCTCCAGGCTGTGCTCTTTCTCCAGTGGTGGCATTAAGGATGTTTATACCCGTGTTTGCCACCGAAGTTGCTCAGTGCCATGTCCCCACGGTGTCTGCAGAGGGAAGGAGGTGCCCCAGAGTCTGACCTTACTGCAAACAGAGAACTGACCTTCTCACAAAATTGTCCATCCTGCCCCTGTCCCCAGGGTTGGCTCAACTCCTTTCTGCTGCTCTTTCCTCCCAGTTAAAGGGTGCTTTTGTGGCTGGAAGGGAGGAGGTGGTGGGTGTGGACCTGGAGCACACAAATCCATGCTGTTCCTTCCGAGGGCATCTCTACAGCCCCAGAGCCTCAGCCTGGGAGGGGAAGAAACCCCAAATGGGACACAGCACTGCTCTCCCTGACACCACGAGGGCTCAGGGTCCCCTTTTTTCTCTCCCAGCGTTACGTGGATGGGGAATTGGCCATGTGGACAGCTGACTTCGTGTCCCAGACCACCATCACCGTGTCTGCGTTCGCCGGCGAATACGACATCTGCCCCAGGGACGGCGCCGCCGCCTTCCTCAATTTCCAGCTCTCTGATTGCACTTTACACATCTCCACAAGGAACCTCTGCCGCCTACAGCACATTTTTCAGTTCCCCAAGCGCCAAGTGAGCTGCTCCTCCAGGTACCCAGAGCCACGAGCCCCCTTTCCTCTGGCCCAGCTGCCCTGACTGGCACCTCCCCCCCTGCAGGTCATGGACCGGTTTTTTGCCCGTGGCTACCAGGACACGTTCTTCTTCTTAAAAAGACTGAGTAAGTGACTGGGAGTGAGGAGCAGGTAGGTTGGGTACTTCTCTCCCATTTTTGGGTTGCTGACAGAAGGTAAGGGGTGCTGCCAGCGCACCCAGAGGGATCCCTGCATCCCTGGCGTTGTAGGATTTTTTGACTCCCAGCCTCCCCTGAAGCTCCCTGTTCACTCTCTGATGATGTTAGATCTTTTCTCTGCCACAGTGGGCATGGCAGAGCTTTCTCCCAGGGAACACAGGCCCCCAGGACCTGGACAGAAATGCAGACTCAGGTGCCCTGTGAGGTGTTTGACAACCCACTGATCACAAAGCAGCAAAGCTGGGTGATCCCTGACCCCCAAACCCAACTCCCGTTAACCACGGGGTCACCAGTATCCCTGTTTGCCAGGCAACCCTGGTCACGCCTCACACTGCTGGAGAACAGGTCGCTGAGGAACAGGCAGTGAGAGCTGGATTCTCTTCCCAACAGTTGATTTCCCCGTGGATTACTTTGAGGGCTTTACGCTTTCATTCACCAACGGATCGTGTCAGGAGGGTGAGGAGACCCTGCGCTTGAAGCCAGAACTGAGAGAACTTTGCTCCAGAGCCACGGAGCGTGAGGAGGTCGCTGAAGAGAATCGAGGGACCACCCAGGCAGAAGATGAAGAGGAAGCTCCACACCACCTTCGCCACCCCCAGAAGGGTAAAGAACCAGAACTTCCTTTACTCCATCAATTTTCATGAGCTAAGGGACACTTGGCCCAGGGCTGTCACTGCCAGAAGAGGTTCTCTGGGACTTTGGAGGCTCCAGAAAAGATGTGAGAACATCAGGAATGGGAAATAGGTCCCCCCCTGGGTCAGGGGTTATTAGTGAGGCTTTACGCCTATGCCTACCTGGTTTAGGTGAGGATTAAGGCTTGTAGCTGGCTCAGAAGGGCTCTTTGGAAAAGCAGCTCTTTCCATGGAGAAAGCCATTTATTTACTCAGCTTGCAAGGTAATAACAAGTTCTGTCCACACATCCTTTCATTAAGGGTGTCTCAAGGGTTCCAGGGTCAAATCCAAATTTCTCCTCAGTAACTGTGGTTGCAGCCAGAGAAATACTGAGTGCAAGGAAGGCACATCAGAGCTGCAGGTAAACCTCTACCTGTATCATTTTTGAGCAACACAAGGCAGGTTCAGATCCAAAACTTGTAGTTTTCTGCAATCCTATGCAAAATAATGTCCTCTCACATTTCAGTTTTGACTGGAAAACCAGTGAATCCTCAGCATTTCAGTCCCCTGTTTGTGTTATTATTACCAGAGAAATACAAAGAAGTATCTGCTGGAATGCAACGGTTTTTACAATTTTCTTATTTAATTTTTCTTTCTGAGTCTTTCAGAATTTCAGAATTTGTCAGCTTAGGTAAAATGACACGGCTATTTTAACATGCTGATTATTTAAAATGTTGCCACATAAATAAAAAATAAAATTAAATTAAAAAAAAAAACAACCAAACAAACAAAAAAACCCAACCAAATATTGTTCTAGGAGGACCACATCAAATGAGGAATATAAAGTGGAAAGAGTAGGACTGTTACCCTTCCAGCTCTAAAAATAAAAGCTTGAAAAACATAAAATAAAAGCAGGGAAGACCTTTCCACTGAAAACAAACCAGCTCCAGGCCCACTAAGAAGTGCGGGACACTGTACGAGGCTGTTGCTTCCGTGGTTGTGTTTGTAAAGGCTCCATCAGTCTGAGCTACGAGGAGCTTTTGGAAGCAACACAGTAGGAATGAGGCTTCTTTGGACTCCTCTGGGCTATCAGGAGTCTCTGCCTCTGGTTTGCAGCTGGGCTGCAACATTTTTCACCAAAATCAGGTCACCTGTGGGAGGAATCAAAACTCCTTTGTTAGGCCAGAGAGCAACCGAGAGGTGAGTCTGGGCTCTCAGTCTCCAGAGGAGAAACATGTGAGGTTTTCCATATCTAGAAAGCAAAAGCCTTGATGATCTAGGCCAGGAAAAGGCTGTTTTAATTGTTTATCTGTGCAATCCTATAATATCATGGATGTTGCCAAACCAGCAACAACTTGTACCTGATTTCTTGAATAGGTCCTGTTTCCAAAGGACTCAGTCCCCAAGGATTTGCCTCTCTACCCACATGCCCAGCAGGACAATTGCACAAGGAGTTGCACCCTCCTTAGTCCTTGGACTAGAAGCAGAGTCTGGCATAAAGCACCTGCAGCCAACAGCCAGAACCACAGGCAGGACTGGGCACAGGCTTGGTTTTGTTTGGCTCCATTGCTTGGATGGGATTCTTCCCTCCTCAGAGTGATGCCTCAGAGCTGGAGGAGCTCCTGCTGCCTTGGGATGCCTCTAAACTCTCATCCCATCCACCTGAGGCTTCACATTTCTGCTGAGTTCAATGGGGCAAACAGCAGGACAGCAGTGGAAGGGCAATATTTGAGGGATATCGAAACCTGCTTATCCTGTTGCCCTTTGGACAACAGGAGGGAGGGAGGGAACAGCTCTGCTCAGGTACTCGAGTCCAGTTTGTCTCACAGGAACTGCCAGAAGTGTCTGTCAGACAGAATAATGTGGTTTTCCTCCCTTTAGGGCCAGGCCAGCCAGAGAAGAGCATTTTTGGCCCCGCTGCCGCCTTTAACCCCAGTTTGGGTTTTAAAGAGAGAATGAGCAACTTGCAGCCCAGCCTGAAGGCAGAGCCTGACCTGCACTGAGGAGCACAAGGATGTGACAGTGACAGTGACAGTGACATCTCCAGCACAGGCAGGGCCACAGCCCCTTCTGTCTCTGCCCCAGCCCCTGGTGCTGCCCGTGACCCACCTTTAGAGGAGGCATTTCAGAGTGGCTCTATCCTGACTGGGTGCAGCTGGGTTTCCAGTTTGCTTCCTTGGGGTGAAACAAGGTCCTGCACAAGGTGATTCCAGCTGATGCCAAGCTTTAGCCATTGCCTCTGGCAAAGCCTCCTGGGGTCCTTAGCTCCAAGCTCATGCAGAGGAGGCAGCACCAGCTGTGCTTCCTTGAAAAGATGAGGGATTAATAAAGCAAAAACAAGCTGATTTGAATATTGAGTCGTTAAATATTTCTCTCTTAGCAAATCTCTGCAGGTTTGGAGCAGGAGGGCTCTTTGAAGGGACTGTTCTGGTTTGGGTGTTTCTTGTAGTTTGGTTTTTTTTGTTTAAGTTCTCAAACTTTTACTGACTTTTTATGATTAAGCCCCATAGGGGCAGGTGGTTCACACGGGGCAGTTCAAACCGTGCTCCTGTTCGTGGCTGAGATTTGCAGACACATTTAGTGGATTTGGGTGTCCAATTCCTAGATGAGAATTTTCTTTGGGGGAGTTTAATTCTCATTTGAAGTGTAACTGCTTGAGGCTGACTGAAATGGCAACATCCTGCCTGGAGGTGCTGGTGCTTGCTGGGAAGCCCAGGACCTTTCCCACCCAAACCATTCCATGATTCTATGAAAGCAGCATCCAGCTTTCTTTTTGCACGCTCATTCCAGAGAAAATTTTCCAGGTCCCTGATTTCAACCAAAGATGGCAGAACCTGGTGCATTAATCTTTCACAAAGCATTCAGAGTTAGCTTTGGATCCGTTTACATCCAAGCAGCCTTCAGCTGCTCCCCACATTCATGCCTGAAGTCTCCAGGGCCCCTTGGATGAAACTTCCCTCTGTTCCAATTCCCTTTGTGCAGTTAAACAAGCTCTTTATTCACATAAACAGCTTGTGCTGTTGGGATCCATTTGTTGTCCATCAGGAACCAGCAAACGGGGGAGACTCAGCTGGGGTGGAGCCAAACCATCAGTCTCTGATTTGCAGCGTGGATTTGGGATAATTAAGAGAGCTGCCAATTAATTCTGTGTACAGACCAGCGACACGGGGGGTGTGTGCCTGGGCCCTACACTGTGGGTGGCTGCAAGTTACAGACAATTCCCTGAAAAGAACTAATTTATTTGTGAAATGTCAGGGAATGCACAGACTGCAGGACTCTGGAGTAGGAGGAGGTTAATCTTCAGGTTTCTGCATCCTTCTCCACAGCTGCGAATTCAAGGGGGATCCAAATGTTCTCCCACCTCCACAGGCAGGAGAAGCAGAGCTCTGGGGGTGTGTGAAGCTTAAGAATAGATAACTGGTAAAATAACTTCAGAGGACTGGACAAAAATTGGTTCCTGCCCAGTGTGATGCTCCCTAAGGCTTCTCCTTTGCTCTGATGAAACTGCTCTGAAAGTTTTTGAGTGGGAGGAAAACACTTAAAATGTGGCATTTCATGGCAAATTCCTGCCCTGTAATCTGCATTCAAGGAAGGGAAGGGACGATGCTGGCGATGAGGAGGGAGAGAGGGGAGGAAAACAGGTGCTGGGCTGCAGGTGCCTGCAGGTGAAGCAGCCTGTGGTGGGTCACGGGAGCAGCACCGGAGCTTTGCCTCGGCTGTCATGTTAAAGCAGGTCAGGCCTGAGCAGGGGCAGCAGCACCGGAGACAGAATCATCTCCCGAGTGGAACAAAAACCACCCCCCAAAATATTCCACAGCAAACCAGCAGCCGTGCTGGCGTGTGAGATGAGCTCCGGTTCCACCCGTCCCTTCCCAAGGCAGCGGAGGCGTCGGAGACCCCCCAGGGCCCATCCAGGACAGTTACCTGTGGGAACAAAGGGACAGCTGGGTCGGGATCCACGGACCACGAGGGACGAGCAGCCCCAGGGGTGTTTGACACCAAGGGGCTTTCTCACAGCTGAGCAGTTTGTAGCTGGGGGGGAATCGTTCTGTGCCAGTCTCCTTGCCAGCTGCTCGTGGAGGAGCTTGCGAGCAGGTTTTGGGGAGACACGACTTAAAAGCTGTCAGTGTGACAAGTTAAACGCCTCAAATCCTTGAGAGTTTAGTGCCAAAACATCTGTCAGGATCTTGGTGAACGTTCCTGATGTCCTGCCAGGACAAAGCCCGGTAGATAAATATCTGGAATACGAATATATTGCAATAGGGAAGCAGCACCAAGCTGCTTTGTAGCTCCTTTGATATATCAAAATAATATCGTAGGGGGCAGAAAATAGCTACTTTTAATGGGGGCTGCTCCAGATTTGGAGATTTTAGCCATGCATCAGTGACCCTTTCCCTGCTCTCCCTTTTCTGAGGGTTTGCATACCCTGAGCTTCTCACCTCCTGTCCACGGCTCTCTTGGGCAAAGCAGGCACCAAGGTTTGGAGGAGTTTATGGAGTCCTTGTACCAGGGAGGTGACA
The DNA here is from genome assembly GCA_013399855.1 of Oxyruncus cristatus. NCBI lineage: Eukaryota > Metazoa > Chordata > Aves > Passeriformes > Cotingidae > Oxyruncus > Oxyruncus cristatus. The sequence continues at coordinate 358,879 of VXAY01002919.1, forward strand.
CCTTCCAGCAGCCCCCACACCCTCTTCACCCTGCAAAAGTAAAATAAACAGGCTGAGTTTAATGATGGGCGAAGGCAGGAAAAGCTCCTAATGGTAAATGCACACTGTAATGATCTTTTCCACAACCAAGTGATCCTCTGGTGCTCCCACCAGCCACACCCAGTCTCCCTGAGAGTTTGCTTTCGGGAACACTAAATCCCTTCACGTGTCCCTTCAGCTGTCTCACCCCTGCTGAAGGCACGACCCCTGGCTTGGGTGTCACTCTCTGATGCCTCTCTCAGCGTGTTCTTACCCCTTCCTGAATAAAGCTGGAAGCCTGTATGGCTGCAACAGAATTCTGGCCAGGGGATCCTGCAGTCCGTTCATCTGCTCCTTCTTCCACAAGCCTGTGCCCACGAACCACAACACAGAGGGAAATAAAGGTCAGCAAGAGAAAAAATCAAATAAATGCAAGGATTGCTCTTGTCCAGCTGCAGCTCAGGTAGATGCCTAAGCCCAGGCCCAAGTCCAGCTTGAGCCGCTCTTAACAAGGCCTCTTTGCGACCAGCTACTGCAGATGTAGAAATATTTACTATAATAAATAACTCAATAATGTCTTAAATGTAGCACTGCTCCTCTGGAGGACTGCAGCAGCCCCAAACCCGAGCTCAGCACCCCAAACCCTCTACCTGGCAAGAAGCAAGGGGTCAGGCTCTGAGGGACGCTCCTGTACAGGCCGGGGTGTGTCCCCTCGGCCTGGGTGGAGTTGTTCTTCCCACAGGTGCTGCCGAAGCGGAAATTGCCGTCGAAGTAGTTAAATCCAAAGGCATCTGTGGGACACACGGAGAGACAGGGGTGATGTTCGTGTCTGCCACACTCCGGGGCTGCCCATCAGGTCTTGGGGTGGCACTTACTGTTCCTGTACAGGAAAAGGGCGGTGTCCTGGTACCCCTGGGAGAAAATGTCGTTCAAGACCTGCAAGGAGAAACACTCGAGGTCACTGAAGAGCCCCAGCCCAGGCAGAGCAGGATCTATCCAAAGCTGTTTGGCCATGGACGGTCGGGATGGCCCATTTGGGAAGGCAGCAAGCACAGGTTGGCTTCCAACCACCAAAACACTGGCCATGGAAGCACAGAATGGTTTGGCTTGGAAGGGACCTTAAAGATCATCTCATTCCATCTGGTCCTTTGCAGGTCGTGGACCCCCACCACAGGTTGGCCACCCTTCAGCAGTGCCACCCCCCAAATAATGTCCTGCGACAACAGTTGTTGCTCTCCCCTACCTTTGAAATCTGATTAATTAGTGGTGGAGGGTGAGCTGAACCCTAAAGCTCGGGAAGGCAGGAGCAGAATTAATTTCTTTCAACCACAACAAAGCTGGGAGAAGCCCTGGGGGGCTTACCATGGTACTGGGTGGGAAGAGGGCGTAGCTGATCCTGCAGAGGTTCTCTATGGAGATCTGGACGCTGCCGTTGAAGATCTGGAAGCAGAAGAAGATGGCAGGACAGTCCCGCGGGCAGATGTCGAGCTCTCCGGTGAAGGGGGACACGGTGATCACGGGCTCCTCCAGGTTGGAAACAGGCTGCAGGCTGGTGAATCCCCCGTCCACGTACCGCTGCGGGCAGGAGCAGAGGGAGGGTTTGCTCTGAGGGTCGTGGCAGTGTCACCAGGATGAGAACCAGCAGCTCCACGGGTGACATCTCCCACCACGAACCGGTCCCAGCACGTCCTCTCTTCTCTGAACAGCGTCTCTTCCCACCCTGACTCTTAATCCCAGGCTTTACCAGCTCCTTCTGCTGCCCTGCCTATGGCACCCAGCCAGCTCCTCAACCAGGTGCTGTAATCCACAGCAGTTATTAAGATAGGAATATAATTATTTTAATTCTCAAAGCTCTGCAAAAAAAAAAGATAAAAATTGGCAGCTGTGAGCCAATTCAAACATCACCAAATGTTGTATAACTTTCCAGTCCTGAGCTCTAGCAGTAGAGCTACCACTTTAATAATTGTCTGCAAACCCCTGGGGGATTGCTCACTGGGCAAGGAAAATGTCATTTGTTGTGTTCAAAAAGGAATCTGAATTTACCACCCACCTCAGTGGGATCTGAGGCTGCAGCTGATCAAACTAAATGTTCATGAAGTGACAGTGCAGAGGGGCCTCACACAGCAACCACGGACCCAGGGAATGGTCTGAGTTGGAAAGGACATCAAAGCTCATCCCATTCCACCCCCTGCCCTGGGCAGGGACACCTTCCACTAGTCCAGGTTGCTCCAAGCCCCGTCCAACCTGGCCTTGGACACTCCCAGGGTGGAGATCTTAAAGCCCCTTCCAGTGCCTAGAGGAGCTCCAAGAGAGCTGGAGAGGGACTTTGGCCAAGGCCTGGAGTGGCAGGACAAGGGGGAATGGCTTCCCACTGCCAGAGGGCAGGGTTAGATGGGATATTGGGAAGGAATATCCCTGGGAGGGTGGGGAGGCCCTGGCACAGGCTTCCTGGAGAAGCTGTGGCTGCCCCATCCCTGGAAGCTCTGGAAAACACTGATGTGCTCCCCCTTCACCCAGACAAGCACAGGGTATGAAAATGCACAGGGCTGGGGGAGGATCCTGCCATGGACTCTCTGTGTCAGCCGTGCAGGGCTGCACCTGATCTGAGTGACACCTGCACTGCAGGCAGACCCTGCCCAGGATAACTGGATTGTGTCTCTACTTCCTGAGCGTGGGATTCCTCTCATCTCACGTCAGAGATCTGCAAGGCAAGACTGAGTCATCCACACTCTGTCTGTGGGCAAAGCAGGAGAGGCCTCTCCAGATGGCAATTCCACCCGGCTCTCACCTGAGGATGGGACAGAGAACGAGCTAAAAGGCTTTATCCTCCTCCATTAACTCAAGAAAAAGCCTGGACATACATAACCTCCCCTGCTCAAGGGAACATGAAGTTCAAACCCAAGAACACGCTGCTGGGAGCTTGTGTTTTACTGGAAATATCACTCACCACTCCTCGATAGGATGGAGGGATGAATCCACAGTAAATAGGAAGAAAGCAGCTGCAGAGGAGAGCCTGGGGGAGGAGAAGGATTGCAGAAGTCAGTGTTCCTGTCAAAGTTCCCCTGGACAAAAGCTGTTGACTGGGTGCCCGAAAATTCAGCCTTGACAAAGTCTGGAGCTGTCAGTGCCACCTGGACCGTGGCAAGAAGAAAGGCTTCAAGAAGGGGAAAGCAGCTCATTTCATTATAGCTGAAATAATTCTCTTGAGCAGGGCAAAGCACTTCCACTTTTAATTAATTAAAAAAAATTAATTTAAATATAATTAAAATTAATTTAATTAAGCTCTGCCAGAATTAATAGGTGTAAATCTACATATCACTGTCCAACGCTGCCCTGTGAGAGTGGCAAGGTGAAGCTTTGGGGCCATTGCTCATCTTTGCAGGTTTTTGGACAAAACCAAGACACCCTCACAACTCATCCTCATCCTGCTGGGACTTGTCAATGATAAAGCCACTGCTGTGGCATTTGCAACCATTTTCCAGCAACCCCATCAGCTGGGAATGAGCACCCTGGGCTCCTGGGTTGCCTAGAACAGGCACCACAGGGTGAACTCCAACATCTCTGTGGAGCTGCCACCCTCTACTGTCTCCCTGTGACAAGCAAGTTTAAGACCCCACAGTCTTTACCCTGGGATTCTTCCCCCAGATAATGAACCAGATAATTTCCTGGTTAATCAGCTGCTTGTTGTTTGGCAGCAGCTTTGTCCAGCTCCTTCCTCCCAGGAAAGTGCTGAGGCAACAAGAAAAACCACTGCCAATGGGATTTGGCTGAGGAGAGACCTCCCTGGAGAGCTGAGCAATAACAGAGCTCTGGAAGGGTCATCAGCACTTATTAGAGCACCAACATCAGCTTTGTGAGGCTGGAAGCAAACCTGCTGCTTTTTTAGCATGATTTGTTCCTGTCTGACTCTGGACCTCACATCTCCCGCCCTCCCTCCCTTCCAAGACTCATGGAGCTCACAGGACCACAGCTCTGGCAGAGCTTCTTGATACTCTCAGTAGAGCAACTGCTATAGTTTTTATCACTCAGGGTAGAAAACAGTGCAGTTAAAGACACCAGCTTAGGCTCCTCCACCCCGAGCAGCAGGCAGAGATCTTCCTCAGCATCAGAGGAGTGTCTCTGTACCTGAATGAGCTCCTCTTTGGAGCTGAACTCCGAGGCCATGACATTCTGGCCGTCCACCACCCGCGTGAGTGAGATGTGCAGCCTCCCTGAAGCCAACTGGTAGGAATCCTCTGGGAGCATTCGCTGCAGAACAGCCTTGATATTGGCCAGCAAGCTGCACTTGGGAGAGAGGGGGCCCAGAATGGTTTTCCTGACTTCTGCTGCCGTGGTGAAGAAAAATTCCTTTAGGTCATCTGAAACAGAGACAGGGGAAAGACAGAGAGAAAGTCAATATCCCTGCTGCCCTGCCAGTTTTATTTTTCATCCTGTTGTTAACACTCCTCACAAATAAAGCCTCTTGCAGCCCCTCTGTGTGACCCCAGGATGACACTGCTGAGGCATGTTGTGGCAGGGCAGAAAAGGGGACATCACCCCCACAATGTCCTCAAAAGACATGTCCTTGTGTTGCTGAGTGTGACCCCGTCTGTGAAATCCCCGTCTGCACCGGAGACAGGTGCTCACGGTAGGGATTAGGGAAAGGTTCCAAAGAGGCCCAGGCAGGAAGGCAGACGGGTGCAGACAGAGCTGTAGGTGCCAATGTGACTTGCACAACACGTTCCTGCCTTCCTCCTCCGGTTTTCCAGCTGCCTGGGGGAGATGGATGAGGATAAGGGGCTCACGGGTCCGGATGAGGGGCACCTACTCTGTTCAGGGCTTTCTGCAAGCCACGTGTCCTGGGACCCCCCACTCACCTGAGCTCCCCCAGCGCCCTGTGCGATGGTGTTAATAACTATTACACGTGTCTGCACATCCCAGGAGCTGGGTTACAGGAGCAGAGCCCCAGAGCCCTGGCCAAAGGGACACTCCGGGTTTTAGAGGCTGTGCAGTGATGAGGACCAAGAGGAGTGCAGCAAACTCCCGATCCCGGGGAGGGAGTGTGGTCCCTTTGCTGACATGGGGATGTCCCCTGGGGAAATATCCCACCCTGGGGGTTAAACCCCTTCAGCAAAAAGCTCATCTAGCTCCAGAGGAGCCGTCCTTGCACCCGGGGCAGCTCCCTGGGGCCCTGCACTGGCACGAAGCCTCAGCACCACGGCTTTGTAGGGGCAGAGGCTTCCATGCTGCCTCATGAGACTGCATGGACAGACAGGCGGATTAGACGGAGTGTCCCGAAGGCACCTGGAGCCACACAGGTATTAAGAGGGGTTAGGTGTGTTGGAGCGGATGCCGAGGCCATGTGGTGACGATTAGTGTTCAGCAGGGTCACACGGAGTCCTCGGGGAGCCCAAAAGAGCCAGAGACACCCCAGGACGGTGGTGCACCCACAGGGCACTGTCTGGCTGCTCTGCATCCCGGGAATGAGGAAGATGCGGGAAAACTGCCCACAAGGTGCTGGGTAGGAGGTGAGAGGCGATCCCAGCTTGGGGGCTTTGGTTCAGGGCACGCAAGGGATGACCGTGGCAGCAATGCCATGTCTGTCCCTGCCTGCACCAGCTTGGCGACCAGGCATGTCCCCAGGAGATGACCTGTGGGGTGGCAGAGGACAGGCTGTCTCGGGGAGCTCAGACCTCCTCACCCCGCCCAGGTCAGGGCAGGGGACAGGGACCTGACCGCAGCCACCCCACGGGGCACCAAACACACCTTTCACCCTCCCTTTGCCCCAATGGGAATTTGAGGGAGTTTGTGCCACTTTCATTTTCCTTATTAGAAACCCAACCAGAGTCATCATCAACACCCAAAATGTCTTTTATTCCCCTGGGGAAGGTATTTTGAGCACAAGATCATCTCAGCCCCTCTAAGTGGAGGGTGCCTTTCACCCCCGTAGAAGCAGAGCCCTGTTTCAGGACTGACGCCTCCAGCAAGAGCAGTTCCTAAATTTATTTACACTGCTGGGCACCCCCAGCTCCATCCATTCCACCAGCATGAGGAATCAGAGAGGAAATTTTGGGGGCCTTGCTGATTTGTGGAGGAGTTCACCCCCATATGGGCAGAAATGTTTATTTCTGATTTTTCTAAATACATATATATATATATATATATATATTTATACACTACTGTTCTATCAGGCACATCCCACTGATGAGCCCTTGAGCTTTTACCACAGGGAAAAATGCTCCACTACCTGGAGATGGGAATTGCACCACATCTTCCCTTGTTCTGGGAAGGTTGGGTGGGATAACCCAAAGTGACGTGGAAACAGGGTTGTCACCCCTATGGATACCTGTGAAAGCCACTCATGTCCCTTTGTTGCTGAGGAACCCAAGGGACCTGATCCATAGGGACAAAGGGGCTTTACATGGGCATATCCCAGGGAGATGCCGAGTCTACAGCCTTGCAGACTTTCTTTGGGACACATCTCAGCACCCCTGAGACCTCGCAGCAGCAGAAGGGAAGTTCAGCTCCTCCAGCAGGAGCAGGGAAACGAGCCAATGGAATACAGGTACATCCACATTTCCCCACACAGGTGTCTCCCCACCATCTGATAGTGAACGTTCAGACTGTCACAACCGGCTATTTCACCTTACACCACCCAAAATTGCTCCAGCTTGGCTGCCAAAAGTGACAACACCTTGGATTTCTTTAGTGCCTCCCGAGTTATAGGAGTTACACCAGTACTGCATCCCTGTTGCCTGAAATCCTCAGGAATGACAGAACCCTCTTACACTGCATTTTGGGTGTTAGAACCACCGTCTTTTTGGTGTTAGAAGACGAGGCCTCCCTTTATTTGCAGCTCTGGGTGTGTAATGTGGCCAACGAAAGTCCTGCCTCCACCCAGACACCAACACATCGTTTTTTCACCTGTTCATAAATTTTTAACTAACTTAAAGAAATTCATGTTCATTGGTTCTAAATTACGTCATTGCCTTTCATTAATTAGTATTCTACCCACTACTGGTTATTAATGTCTCATTGCTTGTGCTAATTAGTTCATACTTTTAGTCTTTTTAGTATCTTTTTCCTCCGGTGGGGACTTTCTGACACCAACACTGAGCCTTTGTTAGACTTCTTTGTTATCTGCTGCTTCCTGCAAAAGGTCTTTGTTTCCAGTTTCAACAACACATCTTTCCCCTCACAGGCTTTGTTCATCGAAGCCTGTCAAGGTTAACTTCAAAACTTACAGTTTTAGCCCTTTTCCCAAGCTGTGTTCTCACAAAAGTTGCCCGTGACAACTTTTTGCTCAGCGCCGGCTAAAAGCGATTTAAGGCCTAACACATGGTTAACGAAAACAACTAACTCAAAGGCTCGTTAGGACCACTAAAAAAAAAAAAAATTAAAAAAAAAAAAATTAGAAAAGTTGTGTCATTTGCAACGTCCCCACCAGCTCTTTCGGTTTTGAAATAAAAATCTCTACCAAAAGGAAACTGAGGTGACAGTTGTCTTACCAAGGCCAATCCCGCACACGACGGCGGCGGCGATCAGGGACCCGGCTGATGACCCGTAGACCTTGCACGCAGATTTGAGGAGCTCAGGAGCCAGCTCCAGGAGGGACTGCACCACCCCAACCTGGTACAGGGCCAGGAAACCACTGCCCGAAAAGGAGAGTGAGAAAGGGGTGCTCGGACCCCGGAGATCCTCCACTGCCATCTCGGGAGCAAAGCGCCGCGCCCGGCTCGATGTCGCGGGTTGTCCTTTTTCACCGGATGAAACTCAGGCTCTCTTCTCCTCTGCTCCCTCCAGGCTCATCTCTGGTGCAGAGGAGTCCAGAAGATGGATTTTCTGCCTCCTTTTATGACAGCTCCCCGAGGCGTTGAGATTCCTGAGCTATTTTAATTGCTGCCTGTGCTAAAAACAGAAATTTTCCCCTGATCAAAACAGCTCTTATAATCCTCATCCACAGCCAGGCTGATGCTCAGGGCTGAGTCAAGGCTCCCCTCTCATTCCAAGGGGTCTGCAGTGCTCCAGGAGCTCTCCCAGAGATAGTTCTGATGTCCCTCTGCCCGTCACACCTGGAAAAACATCCGTGCAAAAATTCCTCCTTGCTTTGTGCTTTCTTCATCAAAGGGTGTTTTCCTAAATAGGATTCTGCATTAATCCTGGCTTAGGCACAGCTCAGTACTGAGTGAGTAAAGGCTTGTATAAGACACTTAAAGCCAGAGGGTGTTACACAAGGGGTGGATGCAGGGCTGGGTTAGGTTTGAAAATATTCCTTGTATTTGCTCCCCACTGGAGGGGTTTTTCCTTGCCTGACTCTTGGATATCATTTGGGGGGGTGCAAAAACCAAAGAGCCGGGTTTGTTTTTCTCTCCCCCTACCCATGAGGTCCCACAGCAGCACCGCATTCCCCAGATCTGTGGTTACAGAACCAAAATCAAAGTAGGTTTGGGCTGCCTGCATTTCCTGGGGGACAGTTAAAAAAAAAAAAAAAAAAAAAAAGACAAACATGGAGAAATTCAGTAGATTTCTTGTGTCTTTTCAGCCTGGATGCTGCGACGTACAGAATAAAGGTTGCCATTTTCAACAGATGTGTTTAATAAATATTGGTAAATGCTGTGTGTTTGTGCTGTCCAAATTCATGCAGCCTGCACGGTGAGAGTGAATTATGTTGAAATCAAGGTTCTGTCTGTACAACACTGGCCTGTGGATAATGACAGGCTGGAGGAACCAGCTCTCCTTCCCCATGTCGTGCACCAGCCTGGCCGGGACAATATAGGGAAGCAGAGGATGGTCCCAGCATCCTGACACAACCTCTGCAGTGCCGTTTCACCCCCAGTTTTTATACATTTTAACTTGCCCTCTCCAGATATCGCTGTGTCCCCACAACAGGAGTTGTGTCCTGGGAGCAGAGAGGTTCAAACTGTCCCTGGGTTGAAGTGTCACTGGTGGGCATTGCCCGAACCTGCAGGTAAATGTCACAGCACAGCCAGGGCTGACCTCTGGTGCTGCCTGGATGTCAGCACACACAGCAGCGAGTTCTCAGCTCTGAGATAAATTGAATAATCAGTTATCTGAGTTAACCTGGAGGTGAACAATTGCTGGAATCAGGGCTTTCCGGAGCCTTACTGGAGCTTCTCCTTTCTTGTCTTCCCAGTGTTTGATGTCTCACATTATCTCCTCGTTTGGTGAGTCTCCCACACATTCCAGCCTTCCTACCAGCCTCCTGGTGTTATCTGAGCTTTGATCTGCGTGATTCATGCCATTGGCTCCTGCAGCCCTCGGGAAAGCAAAAATCCCTTCATTTAAAGGGATTTCTTCCAGTACTGGCAAGTCCAAGAAGGACAAAAGTATCATCTTTTGCTGCAACTGGTCCGAACGCTCCAGGGCATCAGAAGTGCAGGAGAGTTTGCACACTGGAAGGAATCGTTCCTGTGTTCCCTGGGTGTGAACTGTGCCTGTTGTTCGTGTCAGGCCCCCCAGGAACTCAACAGGCTCTGCGTGGAGAGGTGTAAGGTGCTCCTGCTTCACTCAGCGCTTGCACCGCCTTAGTTGTACCCAGCCCCGGCTGCCAAGATTTGGGAAAGGTGTAAATGATCCCGTGGGACCTGCAGGAACGCGGTCCTCTGTCCACACATCGCTCTGGCCTGCAGTGAGTCATGGGGGGTTTCTCAAGGGGTCTGGGAGTTGCCAAATCCGCCCCTGCACCCTCCCCTGCTGCAAACACCGAGGCCCTGGGACAGCATTCCAGGAGAAATCATCCCCCCTGGCTCAGCTCCAAGGTCCCGTGAGAAGACACCTTGTCATCATCCTCTTAGCGACGGCAAATTTTGCATTAATTGGCTCGTTAAGTGCCGGGCTGATTTTCTAAGCTGCCCTCCCCACCTGGCAAAGCAGGATTAGAAGGGACTGAGGACTTCGGAGACAGGCAGGATCCCAGCAGCAGGTGGGTTTGGGGAGAAGGCCCCCACAGCTCACACTGAGCACCAGGTGGGCTGGGGGCTGTGCAGGGCACGGGGCTGCTTCCTGCCTGGGCAGGATCAGTGCCCAGATGGCCGGTGTCTGTGATCCCAGGGATTTTCGTGCGAGGGGATTGTCTTTGCTGTTGGAAGCCACCACAGGGTGTTTAGGGAAGGATGAAGGTAATGCCAAGAGTTGGAAACCGCTCAAACCCCCGGGACTAATAACTTGCCCTTCTTTAAAACCTTTTTAATATCTTCAGTGGCCACAGGCAATCAGGTTCTCAATTTTAGAACCAAGAGATTAGCCCAAGATGCTGGAGTTGCTCACAAGAAGGGACATGAGGTGTTGCACTAAACAGCAGCTGTGGCCACTTCTGACCTCATCCCACAGGGGCAGGGCTATTTGGGGTTGGGCTATGTGGGGGCAGGAGCACCTTGTGCAAGGGGATGGGCACCGCTGCCCTGATGGGTTGGAAATGGCCCAGTGACAACAGAAGGAGAGTATTTGGCTCAGCTGTGCTACTGGGAAAAGCACAAGAGAAGGGATTGGAAGAGATGAGTTGTTTGCCCCAGTGGTGTTTCACCTGGCGGGTGTGTCCCACGTGCTGATGGAAGATGAAATCCTCTGGGAAGGCGGCGAGGAAACAGAACCCTTCTCTGCTCCATGCAGATCCCAACCCACCCCTGGCACTGCACGAGCTCAGATGCAGGACAAATAGAGGCACTGCATGATCCTGCAGATGGGTCCCCAGCACCTCCCCAGCATCAGCTCGTCCTGCCCTGGTCACAGCCCAGCACAGTCCCCCAGGCTCCAGCAGGGGACGGGGACATCGGGGCAGTTACAAACAGCCAGGAGCAGTTTTGGTTTCCCTTGCAGTAAAGGTCTCCCAGTTTGGTTCCTGGCCAAAAGGAAACGCGGTGCCGATGCTGCACTTGTTGTTGACAGCATCCAGGAGTGGGATTTCATGTTTTCCACAGTCCTAATTACCCCAGGCTAAATTAGACAGAGCCCCTGCAAAGTATCCCCCCTCCCTGGGGCCCTCCAGCAGCCGGTGACTGAACTCCCTGGATCTGTCAGTTGTGTCTTTAAAGGCTTTGCAAACAGGGATGTGGATCTGGGTGGGGAAGGGCTGCTCCCATCCTGCAAGGGCTCTGCTTCCCCATTTTCTGTTAGTTAGGGTTTTAAAAGGACTGAGAATCCAGGAGAGGAGGTGCTGGGCAGACCCAGCTGGCACCAGTGGCCCACAAGGGACTGTCACCCCACACATGGCCCTGACCCAGACACACATATTTGTTTGCCACCACCATCACCTTCAGCCTACTAGACCATCCCACCTCTTGCACACTCCAAACCCCAAAACTTCATCTCCTTCACTCCAGGCTGGGTCCAGCCTCGCAAGGGAGATGCTCCTGCTGGTGCCACCACACCAAGCCCTGGCAACACACCCCCTCCTGCTCCAAGCTGCCTTAATCCATGGCCCTACTTAGGGGTCTGGGCAAAGATTAGCTGGAAACATTCCCAGTGATTAGGGTTTAAATCCCTTTGACATTTCACATCTTCTTAGAGCTTGTAGGTGAGACCCTGGCAGCTGCAAATCCCCTCAGTCCTCAAGGGAGTGACAGTTCCTGCACCGCTCAGGAACGAGCTTTACCCAGTTCTTGGTGTTAACCCAAGCTGCTTTGGGCAGTAAATCTCCTTCTGCTGTAAAGGGAATGACTATAAATCGTAAAATTGGCAGGACAGCACCGTGTATCCGCTGTCAGAGTCCCTCGTGCCACTCGGCATCTGGCTGGAAAGGAGCAGCCACAGCAGCTGGAGCAAAGCAAACATTATTCCGTCTATAAAAGCCTCACACGACACCCAGAAGATAAGCCTGGCTGGCATTTAGGCACCAATTTTATTTGAGTTTTATGGGTTTTTCCCAAACTGGATGCTTGGCTGGCAGCAGAGACTACAAAAATCATGTTGCACGTTCACAGACACATACAGAAAAGCAGGTAAATAAATACACAAACACCAACAATCCCCTGAGGTTCAACACATGCACTTGGTGGGAGCTAAAATGCAAATACAGAGTGAAATCCGGGCTTTGTTTGATTTACAGACTCTTCGCCCCCAGCCAGGAGGGGTTTCAGCATTTCACACTGCTCTGGCTGTTGCTCAGGTTTTCCTTCGAAGATTTTAAATCCACAGCTCAGAAATTCACTCCACATCCAGGTCACCGTCAGGGATTGTCCTCCTACCCTTCATCCTTGGGTTCCCAGGCACCACAGGCCCTTCACAGCAGCTGATGTCAGTCTGGGCTGTCACAGTGGTCTGTCCTGAGCTTTTCTCTGTTCTGCTGAGACAGAAGAAACATTCATAGAATTGTGGAATCATGGAATGCTTTGGGTTGGAAGGGACCCTGAAGCTCATCTTGTTCCAACCCCCTGCCATGGGCAGGGACACCTCCCACTAGTCCACATTGCTCCAAGCCCCATCCAGCCTGGCCTTAGACAGTTCCAGGGATGGGGCAGCCACAGCTTCTCTGAGCCACCTGTGCCAGGACCGTCCCCACCCTCACAGGAAAGAATTTCTTCCCAATATCCCATCTAACCCTGCCCTCTGTCAGTTTGAAGCCATTCCCCCTTGTCCTGTCATTCCATCCCTTGTCCCAAGTCCCTCTTCAGCTCTCCTGGAGCTTCTTCAGGCCCTGTAAGGGGCTCTCAGGTCTCCCTGGAGCCTTCTCTTCTCCAGGTGAACCCCCCAGCTCTCCCAGCTTGGCTCCAGAGCAGAGGGGCTCCAGAATCATGGAATCCCAGAATGTTTGAGTTTAGAAGGGACCTTAAAGCTCATCCAGTCCCATCCCCTGCCATGGGCAGGGACACCTTCCACCAGCCCAGGTTGCTCCAAGCCCCATCCAACCTGGCCTTGGACGCTTCCAGGGATGGGGCAGCCACAACTTCCCTGGGCACTTGCCCTGACTTGCTCCTGGAAGCTCAGCCCCGGGCTCATCCTCCTCCTTACCTGGAGGACTTTGCCGTAGGGCGCGAACGAATCCTCCAGGTACCGTGTGCCAAAGCCCATGATCCTGTTCACTGCCTGGCTGCGGATTCCAGCCAGCCTGGCCGTGAGGTGCACCGTGAAGGCAAACTGGATCTCCTGGGGGTTGGCATCAGCTCTGCTGGCCGTCATTTCCCTCTGGACGTAGGCGTCGGCCAAGTTCTTGAAGGAGCTGTAGGACATGTCCCTGAAGAACAGCTGCAGCCGCGCGTCCTCCCTCATCTGGGGGAGAGGCAAGTGAGTACACGTTCTGAGTGAGTGATTCCGTGTGTCATCCCTGTGCTGACGCCTTCACTCCGCACCGGGATGGCAGGCGAGGGAGGACACACAGACAGCCACGGCCACGCCCAGACGGGGAGCTGAGAGTTGCCATTTCCTTGATTTTACTGAGCGTTTCCCAGCCCCGGGGAAATCGATGGTGTTGCTGCATTTCACAGCAGCTGGGCCCAAATTCCCTCCGCTCTCCTCTCACCTGCCTGTCCAGCTCATCTCCTGCGCTCCGGAGCAGGGCCACGATTCTCCTGATGGGTTCGTCTGCAGACAGAGATCCCACGTTATCTCCAACCCTTTCTCCACGCCTCCCACACCCAGATGCTCTGTTTAGTCCCCAGAAAAAAATTCCCTAAGCAACGTTTATCCATCTCCATCCCTCCAAAAACCATTTCAGCCTGTTGCCAAGTGCCTCGTTACCCTCACCCAGCAAAACCACGCTCCTGCTTTTGAATTTTGTCCTTTCTGTTGTCTAGTGGAAGGTGTCCCTGCCCATGGAAGGGGGCAGGAACGAGATGGTCTTTAAAGTCCTTTCCAACCCAAACCATTCTATGAATTTCTCTCTCCCCCAGTCAAGACCTGATGCTGAAAATCTCCACCAAAGCCTTTGTATTCCCTGGATGGGGATTGAAGCAGGGGTTGGGTGCTGTGCAGGCTCTGTGCCCATATGTTTTCTGCAGGTGCCAGCAAGGGCAACACTCACCAACTGCATCGGTGCCAGGTGGCTGTGGGGGCTCCCCAAATCCGCTTGCTCTGCTCCCCTGGCTCTCACTGCCCTGCACGATCAGCCCGATCTCTTCTGAGACCTGTGTGTAGTAGCCATCGGGCTGCTCCGCCTCTGCTGGAAGGAAAACACATCTTCAGAAGTGAGGATTATTTTTGTTGGTGATTGATCGAAAGGGAAAAGCGGCTGCAGCAGGGACTGGATGTGCGGGTGCCCACCCTGGATTAGTGCATTCCTGTGGTGGAGGATGTGGCTGCGCTTTCTGAGCCACAGCTGAGCGCCTGTGACTTGCCACGGATCCTGACACAGCTCCTCGTAAATCCCCTCACCAGTGTTTTGGCACTGGAAGGGGTGGAATTGGGTGTCCCACGGGCTCTGCTGCACCAGCTGCCCACACCCATCCCCGCAGCAAACCTCAGACACCGTAACATTGGCCCTGGAGTGGTTTAGGATTTAATCTCAGGCGTCAAACACAGGTTTAAACTAAACCACTGTGACCCTTGGTTGCCAGAGGGGCAGAATCTTGTGCTTGGGTGGTTACTGCCAACATCAGGCTTGGGGTAACACGTGCTCAAAGCATGGGCGGATCGACCCTTCCCTGGGGCAGCAGGTTGGGATTGGAGCTTCCAAAACCCATCCCAAACCCCGAGAAAGCCCCGGGAGGGTGACACCTGATTAGAAACCAGCACTAAACATGATGGCTTTCCCAAAAGAAGCCCAGGGAGGTCCCGTTGGATGTAGGGGGGGGTCAGAGGTTGGGGTGAGGGGGGTCCCACCTGGCGTGGCCGGTGCCAGGACGTGCCGCAGGGGAAGGCAGCCGGGCCGCTTGGTCCTCGCCCCAGATCCCGTCTCTCCCCGCTCCTCCTCCCCGTGCTTCTTCAAGGAGAAAACCTTCTTGATGCTTGTTTTCCTCTTCAGGGCTCTGCCTGGCGTTGGGGATGTGCTTGAGTCTACTCTGTGTTTTTTGGCTCCTTCTGCTTTGGAGCCCTGAGGAGCTTTGGCATCTCTCTCCTTTGCTTTTTGCCCTGCGTTTTCCTTCTGCTCCTCAGGGCCCCTCTTGAAGAAGAAATTTAAGAAACTTTTCAACCAGGCTGGTTTTGAACCAGAACGTTGGGAAGAGTTTTTTGCGCTTTTCCTCTTGGGCTTCGGCCCCTCTTTAGGGACCTCCTGGGGAGCTTTGCTGTCGTCATCCAGAGCCTCTTCAAGGTCCAGCACTTTGAGTCCCTCCTCCCGGTCCTTCTTGGGGCTGCATTTGGCACATGAGTATGTACAGAAGTCGCTTTCTGACCGTTGCAGCCCGTCCGTCTTCCTTCCTCGCCCTCCAGTTTTCTCCCGTGGGCTCTGTTTGGCCACCGGTGGGTTTTCCCGGCAGCTCAGCGAGCGCCTGACGTAAATCTCCAGCACTTTCTTGGCCCCTTGCCTGTCCAGGGAGAGGATCTTTCCCGACGGCTGCCTCCCGACATCCCACCGAGGCATCTCCGCAGACGGAGCCCGCGCGTTGCTGGGGAGAAAAAACAACATTTTCAGCCTGGTTTTTTGCTTTTCCCCAGCTGGCTGCGCAGTTGGGTTGGGCATGATGGAAATCCCCCACACACACCCCCCATTCTGGCACCCAGGGGTGCCTGAGAGATGTTAACCTTCCTGGTTAATGATCAGCCAGTTTTATAGTTGTTGTCTGAGTGCTCCCGGTGTAGGCGGCCCACGCAGGGTTTTATGATGGGCTGTGGACACCACTGATAAAGGAACTGAAACTACAGGGAGAGGGAGGTGGGCTGGGCATGTCTCAGGGGAGAACCTGGTCATCGTCCAGGGGGTTTCACCCGGCAAGGATATCACCCAGACACCCTCCTATCATCCCATCGCAACGTGTTTCCCACATTAGGGTGAAAAAGGACACCCCAGGAGCCCACTGTGAATGACACAACCCAGATTTTTGAGTATTTCCCCCTAAAGTATTGGCTGCTAAAAAAAAACATCACCCCTCAACAAGGCTGGGAAGGTCAAGGGAAGCAGGGACTGTTGTAAATCTCAGTGACACAGTCCCTCTGAGATCCCACCAGCACAGGGCTGTGAAGGGAGCTCGGACCACCCACTCCCTGCCTTTCCCATCTCCCTTCTTCTCTGTATTTGCAAGCAAAATTAAACAGGAATGTTGCTATTGGAAAACCAGGAACCCGCTACGGTGCCTCGTGTTGGTTTTATCTTTGAAACCAATTTCACCCTTCAAAGAACCAGACCCAAAACAGACTTTCTCCACCACTGAACAGCACAGAGGGAGCAAGCACAGAAACCTGGTACGCTGGGCTGTACAGACCACCCTGGAGTTGGGCATCAGCCTCTCCTCAGACTCAGGGAACATCATCACAATGCCCAGCACAACCACCCACGCCACCTTGGCCCATTCTGGGGAATCAAGAAGACAAGTTTCCTTCAACTAAACCAACACCAAACCCCACCAACCACCCCATAACAAATCACTCCACTGAATTTAATCCCATTAAAGCCACAACCCCCATCCTGCTTTGACGATTCCAGTGCATCGGCCACACCATTCTTTATTGGCTGATTTGGTTTTTTTACCTTTCCATCAGTATTTCTGCCTGTTTGGACATGGGTCAAGACAAGCTTCTCGGCCACGGGCGCTGAGGGTTCTTCTCAGGCTCTCCTGGGAGGTGCCCTTTTATGCCCAAGCCGGTGGCTGGCTGAGATAATTCCTATTTTTAGCAGCCATTCAGGTAGGAGAGCGGCCCATGCTTCCGCCTGGGATCCCCGTTATCACCGCCCTCGTGGCGGAAACCAGTGGGCGTGAGTTTCACTGGAGGAGAAAACAATTTCCTTATGACAAGTAGCAGCAAAACAGCATAAAAATCACCTGTCACCCCGTGTAAGAGCTGGCCTTTGAGACCAGCTATCTCAGGCAGCCGCTTGGCTTTGGGTTTGGTTTGTTTTTGTTGTTTTTCACTGTGCGTGGCACCTTATATGGGCTTTCATGGGTTGTTTTTGTAAAGGGAAGTCATAACTTTCTCAGACAAAAGAAGGAAGCAGATCGCCCTGCTCGTGTCCCAGGAGTTCCCAGCGGCTGTTGTGGGACCACAGACACTCTGGGACACAGTGCTGTCAGGTTGTTGAGACACAGAATGACAGTCACAGAGTGTTCGGAGTTGGAAGGGACCCACGAGGACCATCGAGTCCAATTCTTAAGTGAATGATCCACACAGGGGTCAAACTCACAACCTTGGTGTTATTAACACTGGGCATGGCTGCGCTGAAATTCTCAGACCCCCCCTTGGGGTCCTTCAGACAGCCCGTGCTCCCACCCTAAAACATGAATCAGCACCAGCTCATGACCCCGAATCCTCCACACCCCCGTGGCTCCCACTCAGCCTCTCCCCGGGACACAGCATCTCCCACCAGGCACATCCCAGCACCCACAGACCGCACCTGAGCCAAGAAAATCTTCTGAAGAGCAAACCTTTCTCACAACGAAGCTCCTTTTGGCCCCAAGGCCAGCCCCGCGCCCACCCCCGGTGACCGTGACACCCTCCGGCGGGTGCTTCCCAAATTCCCCATCGCTATTTTGCCACCTGATGGCAAAACTCCGCACTGCACCTCGCGAGGATGGAGCGGGATGCTTTTGCCGGGCGGCAGCTGGCGGGACGAGGGCTTTGGGAAACCCCCTCCTGGAAAACCCCTCGGAAAGATTTCCAGCCGAGCAGCGACGCATTGTCTCTGCTTTTCAGCTGGCGTGATGTGCAGCCGAGGTTTCCCCTGGATACAAATGGTCTTTTCCCGGTAAAGGGTTCAGTTTGCAATCGGAACAGCCCGGGATTATTTTTTTTCCTTTCTGTAAACTCTGTGCCATAATTTCCTGTGACTGGGAGAGATCCAGTCCAGTCCCTCTGTCTCTCCCGAGCCCACACTGATGAAGCAGAGTCTAGTATTGATTAGGGATTACCTGGCTCGGTTTTTCAGCATCCCCATTTATTGATAAATAATTAAATCCTCCATTAGGAGCTCTGTGCTGCTCCCCAGGACATGGCCACATCCTTCCATAAACAGGTCGATTCCAGGGCAGGAGAAGGACTTTCACAATCAATTTTGTTGGGTTTTTTTCCCCTGAAACATCCATAAAACAAAAAGCCACATCCACTCCAGCACTTTGGCCACCTCCAGTCCAGAGATCTTGCTAATGGAGATTATTCAAGGCTGAGTCTAAATCCCATCTCTGCCCATGGAGGGCTTCTCATGATTCAGCTGGGAATCTGTATTAACTTACGGCCTCTTGCACACTTCTCTTTGTAGCAGCAATTCCAGACACAGCCTGGAGATGGGATACCCAAAGTGACCCCAGGAAAAATCTTGACCTGAGCTGTGATTCCGGATCCAGATCTTTATCCAAGTTCAGATCCCTCCTGGGATTTGGGACAGGCTCAAAGCCAGTGGGAGAGAAGTGTAAGAAAAAGATGTTTGCAAGAGACTGAGACGAACCAAAACCCCATTACAAGAGTGGAGGGGAAGGATCTGGATCCAAATTTGTCCACTTTTCTCATCAATATTGAGAGAATGAGGAAGCTGGCAGGACATGTGGTCATGAGGAGGGAGCACACAATGCCAGGGTTGGTGTCTTCGGGACAGAGATGCTAAAGGGAAAAGCAGAACTAAATCCCTGGGGACACAGGAGGGGATAACCGACTTCCTTGCAGGAAATTGTTTCAGAAGATGGAACAAAATGAAAGGAGGCGTATTGCCCACGTGGAGCTGTGAGGAGCAGGGGATTACAACAGGCTCAGAAGGTGGCAAGGGTCAAATCACCCAAATTTCTTTGGAAGAAGATGGACAGGACACAGGACACAGGCTGAGGTTGGACGTCAGGAGAACTCCCCTCTGCAGGAGGGTGGGACAATCTCAAACTGGTGTCTAGAGGGGTTGGGAATCACCACCCTTGGAGGTCTTCAAGGCGTGGCTCCCCAAAGCCACAGCCAAGCTGAGTGGGTGCTGGGGGCTGTTGTGTTTTACGTGGACCACAAAGGTCCTCTGGAGCCAACACCAGCCACGAGCCAAAAACAGCCTCCTGGGCATAAAAACATCCATAGTTTCAGATCTGAAGCTTGACAGGGGTGTTGAGGGGAGCACCTGAACCATGACAGGAGCATTTGGGGAACACCTGAAGCACGGTCAGGGAGGGTTGAGGGGAGCATGTGAACCATGACAGGGGCGTTAAGGAGATAACCTGAACCACGACAGGGCGTTGAGGGGAGACACTACTCCCTGCACCAGCCACGTTTTGGATGGACAGCACAGCCAACACATGGCTTTGGTGGAAACCCCTCAGCCCAGTTGTGCAGTTCATCTGATCCAAGAGGGTGCTGGGCACCAGCCCCTCAAGCAAATCCTCTTTTCCTGCAGCCCTGAGCCTGGTTTTAGCTGCTTCCCCCAGCACATGAGCGGGCTAAGAAAACAGCCACTGTGCAACGCTCTGCCCCAAACACTGCCAGACCTGGGGCTGCTGAAGTGTGGGTGATGCTCTCCAGGGATCAGAGCACCTGGCAAACCTTTGGGAAAGCCCACGCAGGGCACTTGCTTGTGTTCCACTTCCCCGGATTCCAGCCATGTCACAGGTCACTGTGGCTGTGGGCTCTCCCTCCCCACACGCCCACACCAAACTCCCCAGCACAAGTGGCGGTGACTCGGTTGTTTACCAACAGGGATGGGTCCCCATTCCAGGAAAGCAGCAGATTTACAGCCCTCCTGCCACTGTTTATAGCAGGGAAAGACGCACATTGCCCCCGGGAAGATATGAGAGATTCCTAGGAACTCCAAAATTCCCAAATTGCACCTTTCTCCCAGGAACGAAAGCCCTTAGCCTCAGTCTCTCAGGTGCAGGTGGTGGGACACCCTGGGTACTCCATGGGCAGCAAGAGCTTTCTGTCCTGGCACCTTTTGTCTGGGAGGAATCTTCGTCGATATTCAATTTTGGGAGTCAGACGGGCAATTTCAGCTCAGGGCTCCAAAAAGCAAACTGGCTAAAAGAAGGTCACGAAAAATGCACCCACGTGTGCATTCCAGAAGTGGCACAGGGCCAGTGTGGGGCAGTTGCCAAGGAAGGAAGTCTGCTGTCCCACTGAAGATGTCCCTCGGGGCTGGAGAGGATTTACACTTATTCTGATGGATTTTATCCCGAGAAAGATCTGGTTTTAATCCTCCCTGGGACAAAAAGCCCCCTTTGTGAGAGGAAGGATGAGATCTGGGTGCTTCACTGCACCTTCCCAGTGTGGTGCAGCCCCAGGCTGAAGCTTGGTGGGTGCTGGGTAACCCCAGCACTTCTCCTGGCAAGGATTTTGGCCTCCCTTCCCAGCCAGGATCTCACAGGCTGTGACTTTACACTCATTTACCCCATTAGAGCTCCTCCTTTCCTTCTCCTCCCCCACTTGAATTGTCAAGCACCTCTGTTTTGCCAAACGAGCTGGTGATTTTTTGTGGAAGTGAAACTTCTCAGGCGGTGTTTCCGGAGCTGTGGCACTGCTGAAGCTTTGCCAATCAGCCACCACCTATCCCACCACCATCTCTTGCCGGCTGCAGCCCACCAGCATCTCCAGCCTCCAGCTGTGAAGTACGTTTTGGGGGAGCAACACCAGTTACAGCAAAAAGGGACTGTAATTTCAGGTTGGGAACAACCAGTTTTGGTGGGAAGCTCACGGTGCAAAACCCCCCATGTTTGTGCTATGTTCACCCATCAGCTCCTGAGCAGCTCAGGCTGGTGCACTCTGGTGTAGGAGCTGCCCAAAGACCTTTGGCCTGGGGACAGGAACTGGTTTTAAATGAGGAAAGCTGGAATTTCCCGGTTTCTGACCTTTAACCAGCAAGAAAGTGGGATTTTCAACTTTACACAGTCACAGGATTTTATTTCCTCAATGAAAAGCAATGTGAAAATATTAGTGGGTATTTTCTGTTTCCAGCCACGCACATAAACACACTCTGTTCCCTCCAGGTATTCCTGCTTCAAACTCAAAGCAAATAACCCCATATCTGACCAGAGTGGGCTCACAGTCATTACTTGCTTTGTTTCTTTTCACATTATTTAATCAGCTCATTACAAAAAGCATTACCTGGAGGGAAAGAGGGAAAGGAGTTAGAGTGAGAAGCAGCTCAGGGCAACACTGGAGCTTCAGCCAGGCCTGATCCAGGTGGGGCATTTCACCACACTCCCACCCTTAATCACAGAGGAGCCACTGAGATTCCAGTGTGCACCATTTCTGCCATACAAGTCCATTTGCAAGTCAGGGAAATGGCTCAGATTCAGAGCAGCACGTTCACACTCAGGGACACCACTCACTGCAAAGGATGCTCAGCCCAGAGCACGTGCTCTGGTCTGCTCAGCACATCTCGCTGTAAGAGCAGAGAGACCTCTACCAGCAAGTCTGAGCCTTAGAGACAAGCATCAAAATTTTCAGAGCAAAAACATCACACTGTCTCCCCGAGGGCAGGAGAGAAACAAGCAGAAGACCAGCTCACACACATTCACATGCACTGTTGAGGCTGGGGGGTGGTTTCTGGGTGTGTTTTGCTAATGAAGCCCCAGAGAAGTCCCAGCTTTGGCTCAGGGCAGGTTCTGAAATCCAGGGCCAGCTCCGTGGCCTTCTGTCCAGGAGATGCAAAAGGCACCAGCACTTCCCAGCAGAGCACAAGTCTTTCTGTGATGCGCCTCCAAAGATTTTCTACAGTGAAACCTCCAGTGGGTCTTCTTTTGAATCTTCATGGTCCTCATTCTCCAGCTGCTCCAGCTTGCTGGATTTCTCATGGACAATCTCCCCGGGAGTCTTCAAAAACCTGCAATGCATTTTTGTCATTGCTTTAAGGGTATGTCCAAACCCAGCCCCAAACCAGGCTGTAAACACTGGTGGAGCCTTTGCCCTCAACAAGTCCAGGTTGGAGCAACCTGGTCTAGTGGAAGGTGTGCCTGCCCATGGCAGGGGAAATGAGCTTTAAGGTCCCTTCCAAGCCATGACCAGCTGAGCTCTGGAGCTCACCAGAGAGAATCTGCAACGCCTGGGCTTTGCTGAGGATCCCAACTCCTGCTTTTGGAACCCAGGAAGCCCCATCAGATGGGGCCTGGGTTCACTTCTCTGTTCTGCTTCATCTCACCTGAACAGCAGCTTCTGCCCTGGCTCCTTTTTGATGATGTTGAGTTTGTAGTAATGTCTGAGTGCTCGTGACATCTTCTCATAGGTCATGTTCATCCGGTTCTGGAAAGGGGAAGAATTGTGGGCCGTTGAGTCAAAGCAAGTGCCAACACCTGGTTTGGGTCTGTCTGCAGCAGGACCACACGTGGGACATTCTAGGTGGTTCCAGTGTAGGTCTCTAACCCGGACTGGCTTCACAATCGTCATTTTGTTTTCCAGGGGATGAGAAAGTCCCTCTTTCATCACCCGCTTGGCATCTCAGCACCCACCGTGGCCCCCTTTCCCCGTCCCCGTGCCATCAGCCCTGGGGAACAGGTCATGAAAGGGACCTGCGGAATTCGGGGGGTGACAGATTTGTTCTCGGCTGCGTTTACCTTGTGGTTGCCCCAGAGCTGGGCAAGTCCATTCGGGTTAACCACCCGGAAGACCTTGGCTTCCTTGTCTTCCCACCTGATGTAGGGCTCATAGCGGCTGTCGGAGAGGAGCTGGTACACGTATTCCCACAGCAACCTGCAGTCTGAGCAGTGGGGGGGAATAAATGGTCACAGAGCTCCCACTGTGCTCCAGCCAGGGCGTATCAGCAACAGGATCGCAAGTGGCAGCAGCGACAATAGATATAAGAAGAGCCCAGAGCATTTTTACTGCCAGGTCTCAAAACACAAGCCTGAACTACAGGTTTTTTTTTGGGGGGGAACTGAGGTGGGGAAGCACGAAACAAAGGGGAGGGAGAGAGCTGGGCAGGCAGGACAAAGCATCTGTCGTTTCCCCAAGGAGCTGAAACAGAACAAGGCCCTGAAGAGTTAACTCAGAATACAGGCCTTGCTTTTAGCCGAGGAAATTAGAACCCAAGGAGTAGCTGGAGATGGTACCGTGCTCCAAAGGAATGCTCACACACCTACATAAAGACATATTTTATAGAGCACAGAAAGATAAGGGGCGAAATAGGGGCTTGAGTCCAAAGATCTTGCAAAATTCACCATGGAGTCAGCAGAATCAAGAAAAAGTTGAAAAGTTCACCGAGGATGAGGAGAGAAAACAACCCCTACCGAGGCCAAAGTAACAGGATCTCCCACCACAGATCACCCCAAAAAGAAGGACTCCGCCCTGGACTCCGCCCTGACTCCACCTGTTATATTATAACTAGATGTTGCAATTATATGAATATGTATGTAAAATGGTGCAATCTCTCACAGAAACTGTATATATTCCTTGATTTGTGCCAAGGACTTCGGAGCTCTTTTGTCCAGCGCGAGCTGGGGGTTCCCCAACGTCGCAATAAATACCTTTGCTGTTTAAAGGCTAAAAACTCTGTCTCTAAACAGTTTTATTGTGCCTTTTGGGGCTTCAGAGCCAGGCTATAAATTCATAATTACCTGCCATTTTTCCATCCACTGGGGTTGAGGGGGTTGTAGGAAAGGAGCAGGTGGCACCGGCCCTGCAGCCGCTCTCTGAGCTGTGATGGGACAGGTTCAGTGGCTCCACGTGGCTGTGGAACACAGGCCGTTGTGCACAGCCCAGCCAGGAGGGAACAGCAACTGGGGCAGCCTCAGCACTGCAGTCTGTCCCTGCAAATAAAAAAAGAAAAAAAAAAAAAACCAAACGCCAAATAAACACCCTGTGGCACATTAGGGCAGGTCCCAGATCTTCCAGAGCCCTGAAACAGGAGAGGAGGGACAGCCCAGGGTGGTTATCAGCCTGGTAGAGCCCAGGCAGAGGAGGAGGGTGCTGAGGAAAGCCTGGGATTTTCCTAAGGCAGGAGCAGCAGAAAGTCTAGGAGGGTCAGAGGAGATGCCAAGTAGGGTAAGGGTCAGGTACAGAGGAAAAACTGGAACAGGAGGATGCACCAGAGCACAGGCAAGTGTTTAAGGTGTCCATTACTTTACACGAGCCAGCAGAAGTGCTCAGGATCCACCTTCACACACAGCCAGCCACTGATACCAACCTCTCCCCACACCAACCCCTACCTGGGCCCCCCCAGGGCACGAATAAGCCTCACTGACCCCCACAGCCTCACCTGGGGCCTCTCCCCACTCCACCCTTTGGCCCAGAAGTTCTATTTAAGCTCAGCCCTGGCTCCTCAGCCCTTTCCCAGCTATGCAGCACGACCAGTCTCCAGCAGGGCTGTGTCTTTGCCTGGCGGCTGATCCTCCCTGATCCAGATCTCACTCTGCAGGTAGATTTCTTAGGGAAGCCACAGACTTGCCTGGTCACTACAGACCCCCCCTGGTGCTGCTTAGGCCTGATTCTGACCAGACCTGCTTCATGGCTACAAAGTTCCCAGCTGGACTCTGCTGGACCTGGTTGTCCCTCTGAGGTGGTGTGGGATGGGTCCAGCTGGCTGAGCTCCAAACCCCAGGTGTGTGCAACCCGTTGGAGCTGTGGGCAGGTCCTGCTTGCTGGGCAGCTGCTGCTCTCCATCCTACCTTCCTCCGTGCTCCTGGCCTTCCCAAAGGGTGAGTTCAGCAGAGGGCTGCACACCAGAGCTCTTCTTTGAGTCTTAATGAAGCAGAGTATTTCATAAAGCACATCACCTACAGGGAAGGAAACTCTGCTCAGAGGACTTTGGATAATAGTCTCTCTCAAGGTGATGTTGCTGAGGTTATAATTTAATAACAAGGTTATTAGCCATTCTAAACCATTTGCAGTGCGGGTGGACTAGAGGAAGGAAGAGGGTTGTCCTTGTCTCCAGCACCAAAGTGCTAAAGCCTGGTCTGCTGGGACCCATCCAGCCCCTCTCAGCAGACCACGAGTTGTGCTTGGATGATCCTTGAAACCTCCTTGCACTAGATCTAACCTGAGCTGGGAGCTCGGTGTCTGAAGTCCTCCTTGGTGAGGATGCACAGGGCTTTGCCGTTCATTTCGAACTTGCTTTCCTCGGTTTGCCGAAGGGAATATTCCTTCTCAGCCCATCTGAGCCAGTGGATCACGTCATCCTTGCTCCAGAGTGAGGGCTGGATTCCTGAAACCAGGAGCAGCGTCTGAAACAACTCTGTATCTCCATCCTCAAAACTGCTGAGGAGCAGGGTGGGATTTCTTCTCTGTCACCAAACTTTCCGTCTGTATTAAGCACTCACAGATCAAAAACACCCCAAAGACAGTAAATGAACCCTGATGACACTTTATCCCTCTTGCCAGCAGGGAATGGGCCCTGGGTGGGACACTGTGGCTGTACCCACCATATCCCACCCTGTCCTTCTGTAAGCAGCTTTGACTTGCTCAACCTCTACTCACTCAGCCTGCCTGGAAGCTTGAAGATCTCCTCAGTGCTGATGAGTGGCTGCCTGGCCTGGGATGGGGATGGTAATGAAGCTGCCACAACAGGGCTGGAAGAGCTGATGGCCACTTTGCCCTGGGGAAAAGAGATCAGACACTTCAGTGGGGTCAATTCCCAGCTCTGGTCCTGCCTTTGCTTTGGAGATGCCTGCTCCAATATTTTCCAGCTGTCTTCTCATGGCAGCATGTTGTGCTGTCTGGAGATCTTCCATACATCTTCCCCACGTTCTTCCTCGCCCCAGCCCCAGGATGAGTCTCTGGTTGCCCAGCTCAGCGTTAATAGCCAGAGATTCCCCTCTCTTTCTCCAGCTCTTGTCTTTAGCAGAGAAACCTGCCCTCATTCAGGCTCTGGAAGGAGGTTATCCATCCCCACTGCCCATGCATGGGCTGCAGGGAAGTAGAAGATGGAGCCAAAACTGGCACAGCCTGCACTGCCTGTGCCCCCAGTTCCTACAGGATCCTCAGATTCTTGTTGGATGCCCCTGGGTTTTAGGACAGCATTTCAATTATTTACAGCTGAGAAATAAAGCTGGCAATAGTGCTCAGATTTTGTCTTAAAAGCACTGCATGCAGAGAGATCTCCGGCTTTATCCCCAGTGATCATTTGGGCATAAGGGGAAATGGCCATCCCACCCCTCTTGTTGACCAGCCATTAAGTTCCAGCCCCTCAACCATTATTTTTCTCTCTCAGCCACAGCCCATGAGCCACAAGGGAGCTCAGATCCTGCTTCCAGCCCCATCTAGATCTTGAATATTACTGGCAGCCAAGCAGATGTTTCCCCTTAAAAATCTATTAATGTGAATCCCAGCAATTTCTCAGCTTCACCCACTGGAAAATTAACAATTTTGCTGGCAAATGGTATTTGCTGAAGCAGTTGCCAACTCTGAGCACTTCAGGCTCAGGCAGGTTTTTGGAGGTGGTTAAAGCAGCCACCCCTTGACTGTGTGTGCTGGGTAGAGGAGCTGAGTGTCCTGAAAATCAGAGGTGAAGAATATTACAGTGGTGGGGGCTGGAAACAAATGCAAAGCTGATGTTCCCAAAACCAAGAGAATGGCAGACAGAAGGAATGCACTGCATTCCTCCAGGGAAAAGTGCTTCCCTGGGAGTAGCAGCAGGTTGGTGAAGGGTTTTCCTCAGCAGAAGGACAATTTGGTGGCTGCTGGTTGTCTCTGCAAAGCATGCAGCTCCATGACACTGCACAAGGAAACCAGTGGGACTCCAAAATAAACTCTGAGCAGGCTTGGCAGCAATGCAAACTGTCTTTCAGATTCATTCTAAGCAATAAGCTATGGGGAAAATAAAAGTGAAAGAAATGAGCAGTGTATTTTGTCTAGAACTATCTGAAAGTTATTTTATTCTCCCACCAGTGTGACTCTTACAACCAGATTTACAGTAAAAACAGAACAAATCTGTTTTTTTTCTTGCTCCTAAAGATTTCTAGGCCGTGAGATACATTCCGAGTCTTTATTACTTTCTCCTGATTTTATGTTCTTGCTTTTATCCCCGCTTATCTGCTTCCACACGTTTCCAAGACAGTTTTTCTTTGCTTCAAGAGGAAATACCGTCCTTTGGAGGGGTTGGAGTGGGAAAGCCAGAAAAAGGGGGATGAAAAGGAACCCCCAGATGTGTGAGAGCAGCTTTTGGCTCAGTCCCAGATGTTGGGGGACGAAGCCCCGTGAGGCCGTTTGGAGATGGGGTGGGTGGGCTGGGGGGGTCACCCTTCAGCCGGGGCACGACTTTCCACCTCGAACGGAGGGGGAGAAAGCCCGGGGGGATCGGAAGGAGGGAGGACGAGGGCCCGGGCAGGGGACAGGCGGTTCCTACCTGCATCCCCGGTGGCGATGAGCGGCCGCTCCCCGCCCCGGCGCGACCCGGAGCCCCCGGTGTCCGGCACGGTCAGGTCCCGGCCCCGCGGCCGCGGCGGCTTCGGCGCGATCGTGGCGAGAAACGAAATCGAAACGAGCCGCAGCCCCGGGAAGCAGGAGAGCGGCGGGGGGCAGCGCCCGGGGCCGTGGCCTTCACCCCCCACACCCCACTCCGCCCCTCCCGGGGCCGTGGACCCGAATCTCCTCCCGTTACTCCTGGGGAATCGCGCTCCGCCCGGGGCATCTCGATCCTGCCGGGGCATCCCGATCCTCCCGGGAGACCCCGCTCCGGCCGGGGCATCCCGATCCTCCCGGGGCATCCCGCTCCTCCCGGGGCACCCCGCTCCGCCCGGGGCACCCCGCTCCGCCCGGGGCATCCCGTTCCGCCCGGGGCGTCTCGTTCCGTCCGCGGGGTCCCGCACGTCCCGGTGCCGGCACCGGGACAGCACCGGGGAACCCTCTTCTTGTCCCGGGGATCTCACCCGGGAGATCTTCTCCCTGGATCCCGCTGGAGCGCGGACACGCGGCTGGAGGAGGGTGGGATCCCGGGACACGCGGGGAGCACCTCGAATACCAGGGCTCGTCCTTTCTCTCCTCCGGGCGGGGCAGGGGGACCCGGGGGTGGGATCCGGGAGCAGTGGGAGGTGGGCGCACACCTGTGATGTGCGCACCTGCCCGCCCGCACACCTCAGGTATGGCGCGTAGGCACACGTTGGGGGGGTCTACCGGTAACTGGGACGGATTGGGAGGCACTGGGGTAGACTGGGAGGGGCTGGGACGGAATTGGATGGGGCTGGGAGGGACCAAAAGGGCACTTTTAGGAAGAAATGGGGGCTGGGAACGACTGTGGGACACTGGGAATAGACTGGGATAGAATTGGAGGGAATTGGATGAGAATAGGAAGGACTGGGAGGGACAAAAAGGGCACTTGGAATGGACTGGGAGGCACTGGGATAGACTAAGAAGGGATTGGGTGGGACTGGGAGGGACCAAAGGGGCACTAGGAGGGGACTGGGAGCCGGTGCGGCCACTGAGGTACACTGGGGTATACTGGAATGGACTGGGAGAAGACTGGGAGCCATTAGGAGGGGACTGGGATAGCCTTGGCGGGGATTGGATCACACTGGGAAGGACTGGGAGGGACTTTTTAGGGGCAAAAGCTGCGCTGGGGTGTACTGGGAGGACACTGGGATGTACTGGGAAGACACTGGGATAGACTGAGAGGACACTGGGATACAATGGGAAGGCACTGGGATGCACTGGGAGGACACTGGACAGACTGGGACGGCTCCGTTCCCCGGCCCCCTCACGCCCCGCCCCTTCCCCTCCCTCGCTTCCCATTGGCCAGTCCGGGAAGCCAATCACGTAGTGGGGGCCAATCACCTGTCGGCGTGGGCGGTGGGCGGGGCTCCGCGG
>VXAY01002919.1:388150-432324 GCA_013399855.1 Oxyruncus cristatus
GGGGCTGAGGGGTTGTCTGGGGTGGTCACAAGGGACCTTATTATTGTCAACGGGCTTCAGAGGGGCCCGGGGCACCAGGGGGTTGTCTAGGGGGTCACAGGGGACATGAAGGAGGGTCGAGGGCTGAGAGGGGGGTCGAGGGGTCACAGGGGACTTCATTGTTGTGAGTGGGCTTTGGAAGGGGCTGTGGGGCTGAGAAGGGGCCTGGGAGTCACAGGGGACATGGAGGAGGGGTCTGTGGGGGTTACAGGGGGCTACATTGTTGTCAGTGGGCTTTGGAGGGGCCTGGCAGGCTTTGGGGGCTACTCCCTGTGTGTTTGGGGGCACCACCTTGTGTGCACT
Source organism: Oxyruncus cristatus (assembly GCA_013399855.1). Classification (NCBI taxonomy): domain Eukaryota; kingdom Metazoa; phylum Chordata; class Aves; order Passeriformes; family Cotingidae; genus Oxyruncus; species Oxyruncus cristatus. The sequence continues at coordinate 388,493 of VXAY01002919.1, forward strand.
GAGTGGGAGCGTCTGTGAGGCTGGGGGTACCTCTTTCTTTTTAGTGTTTACTTGGAAAGGGGATCTTTAGGGCATTTCCTACACTCTGTGTTTGGCGGGGGGTTGGGGCTGTTATCCATGGGTTGGCGCTGCATCCCTGTGTCCCTGACATGTCCCTGACATGTCACCCTGTTTCCTGGGCTGTGTGGGAGGCCAGGACTGTGCCCAGTGCCCTGTGCTGAGGCTGTTGCTGTGCCCACCACCCCCAGAATAGAACCAGCCTCCCCTTGGGGTTTTGCTTGGTCACACACTGCCCTCCTACACCTGCTCTGGGGCTCTAGGCTGGTGCAGTGTTATTCTTACTGTGTTTTTAGGCTTGAGTTTACCTTCCTTGTCCTCTCTCCTTTCTGTCCCCGCTGTTCTTTGAAAGGAGCAGATGTTTTAAGGGGTTTTCCCCTAAATGAGTGAGTAGGTGAGACCTCAGCCCACTTCTGCTTGTAGGCACTGTCTTGTGTCATCCCTGATCCTGCCTCTCTCTGTGCTGCCTTCTCAGTGACCTGAGGCTTTTCAGGGAAGGGGCGATAATAATGCAAACAGTCTCGGGTATGAGGTTTAATGACACCAAGCTCAAGGTGCTGCACCTTGGTTGTGGCAACCCCCAGGATCAATCCAGGCTGAGGAACGAAGGGATTGATAGGGGAGAAGGACTTGGGAACGAGATGCTGGACATGCCCTCTCCATGTGCACTGGCACCCAGAAACCCCCCCACAGTGTGGCCAGCAGGTGAGGGGGGGATTCTGCCTCTCTGCCTCCTCAGGTGAGACCCCACCTGCAGAGCTGCCTCCAGCTCCAGGGTCTCCAACACAGGAAGGACGTGGAGCTGCTGGAGCAGGTCCAGAGGAGGCACCAAGCTGGTTAGAGGGATGGAGCAGCCCTGCTGTGGGGAAAGGCTGAGAGAACTGTGATTGTTCAGCTGATTGAACATTGGGGTGATCGACTGCAGCCTTCCAGTACTTGAAGGAGCCAACAGGAAGATGGAGAGAGACTATTTAAAAGGGCATGGAGTGACAGGACAAGGGGAATGGCTTCCCAGTTCCAGAGGGCAGGGTTAGATGAGATATCGGGGAGAAATTCTTCCCTGTGAGGGTGGGGAGGCCCTGGCACAGGTTGCCCAGAGAAGCTGTGGCTGCCTCATCCCTGGAAGTGTCCAAGGCCAGGTTGGACAGGGCTTGGAGCAACCTGGGCTAGTGGAAGGTGTCCCTGTCCATGGCAGGGGTGGAACAAGCTGAGCTTTAATGTCTCTTCCAACCCAGGCCATTCTCTGGTTCTATAAACCTGGGAGGCTGAAAAGGGAGAGTGTTTTGAATGACTTTGCCAGGATTGCTGCAAACCCAAATCCCGTTGTAGCAGTAGGTTATGGCTGTAAGGCAGAAAGTTCTCCCTGAATGTGCCTTAACCTCACCTCAGTCCCGGTCCTTCCTGCTGGCACAATCGGAACAGTTCACTGGGAGGAGATTGTGTCTGGGAATCAATGGGAAGTTTCAGCTTTCCCTGTTGAGGTGTGTCCTTGTTTACCCCGTGCTGGGGCTGTGAGGCTGCACTGCTCACAGTCACCTGGATTTGAGGGCTATAAATACCTCAGTTCAGAGAAATATGTTTTTATGATGTAAACATCAAAACAAGTGGATTATGTGGGTCAGAAATTGTGGGTTAGTTTGTAGACAAAGCTGCTTGTGAGAGTTGTTATTATTTTTCAGGCTGGATTGCCACGTGCCTTTATTACTATTCTGTAGAGGGACAGTCACCTTTTACCAAAATAGACTGATGCTGTTTATAACCTCTGAGTACTTACATCACTAAAAAAAACAGTCCTTTTGCAAAGCAGCCTGTACAACAATTGTTTATCGTGGCACAATTATCTTTATTTCCTATAATAACATCCACGTAAAAGGGTCTGCTGAAATGCAGCAGTTTATGTAGAACATGTGCAGAAGATGTCTGTGTCTAGACTTATTTCAGCTTATCTTAAAGCAATTAAGAACAGGTTAAAGTAAGTTCTGCTGTCATAGAAATAGGCATGTGCTGAGTTATTGGTCTTGTTTCAAGACAGACTTGTTTGCAGGACACGAAAAGCTTTTTGATCCCTTGAATGGGGTGAGTTTTCTGTTTGAAAGGGGTGATCTTTGTTGTAGGAGTTCATCACGTCATTTTATTTTTGGGGAGCTCTCTGTTTTGTATTAAACTCTGTATAAATGAGTGGAGTTCAGTGAGCCCAGTCAAGCTGCAGGTGCTGACCTGGAAAAAGTTGTAGTTGGAAGGACCAAACTGGTTATTTCTATTCTTTTCAACAGTGGTGAGAACCAAGTTATAGCAAAACCATTTGAGCTTTGATTTGGAGTGCATGGACCTACAGGCAGAGAAAGTGGTTGGGGTTTTTATATTATTTTTTGGTGTTGCTTTTTTTCTGAACAGGTTTTGAGATAGTTCCTTGAGTGGAAGGTAAGACAGTCATTCCAGAAGCCTCATGACTGATCCTCTGTGCAAACAGAAGTGTGTCATCTGAGATCCATCTCGATATGTTGGATATGTTCAAAACCACTCAAAGTTACACTTTATTTTCCCATGCTCCAGAGGAAGCCTTACCTGAGCTGTGCACAGCAATAATCTGTCTTTCCTCCCCCAAAGTATTTTATAACCATCAGAGTTGAGAAACCTTCTTACCTCAGCTGATTTGGTCATAAATCTGATCTTACCTCAGTGTCTTTGAGGTTCCTTCATGTCTTGGCATGTTCGGTCTTTCCTTCTCAGAATCCAGCAGGTTTCATTAGCACTTGCTTGGAGTTTTCTGTTCAGGATGTTGTACCATTTTTTTTGTTTGGTGACTCAGTCTGTCTCTACAGGTCACGAGAAGTCAGAATCATCATCTTGTTTTATTAGTTGCTGCTTTCAGCACCAAGTTTGGGCCATGCCAGGATGTGTTTGTCACTCGACCTCATCTTGAACTCATTCCCTGTGGCAGTGACAGGCAGCCAAGTGTTTAGTTCACAGTGTAGCAGCACAGTCAAAGGAAGCAGAGTGTAATATTATTTAAAAATGTTGCTATTAACTGTACTTTAAACACCTGTAAACCACAAGCAGAAAATTTTGGGTGTAGAGAAAGGTAAATAACACTTCACCCTTTGCAATGAACTTGCTGTAAGGCTCCAGTGCTGTTGTTAACACCACCTTTGTCCCCTTTTGCCAAAAGCTGGGATCATAAAGGGACATTGGCCAAGCAGTGGGGCTGGATTAATAATTGCATCAGAGTTGCAGAGTCCTGTTAGGAAAGTCACTGCAAAGGAGGCCAACTCAGCAGCCAAATAACTTGGGAAAGGAGCCTTGCAGGGCTCCCTGAAACTGCATGTCCCTGAGCACTCACTTTGTTACCTGTTCTTGCCAAAACCGCTGTCAGAGACTCTTCCTCCTTCTAGAAAGTTTAATAAGTACAAAGTGAGTCTCCCTAAAGCTTCAGCTTGGGACAGACTCTGGAGCTGCTGCATTCTGCTTCAGGATCCCAGGGGAGTATGTGGGTAATGAGCTCTTTCTTCACAAGAAAAATGCTGAGTTAGTGCCTGCTGATAAAGGTCACTTGAGCTGTCTAAAGGATCTCCTGATTTTTAAATGAATTGCTTAATAAGAAATGAATTTATCCAGAGGATCAGTTCATTACTGGCTAATTTAACCCACATCCAGACAAGCAGCACAATAAACACCTTTCTGTGAGGGAATGTGGAAGGATGGGGAGCCACCAGCATTTTTTTCCATACTTTAGTCATAAGTAGCATAACCAGAGCTAATGCTGAGTTCAGAAATTACCAATTTGCTTCTACAGAAAATGTTAATTTTAGCAATGTGATTGCCACATCTGGTTTTTGGGGAGACCTGGCCACGCTGTTGATGAAAACCCTTGTGATTTCAGGTTTCTGATCTCAGGATTGGATCTCCAGTTCCAGGATGACAATCAGCTAGACCTTGTGGACCATCTTTTGCCAAGGTTAGTACAATTTTGGGTCCCTGGATGGCTGTGCCATGGGAATTCTTTCCTGAACAGCCTCCCTGTTTTGAGCCATGACTGTAGAGAGAACTTGGGACTTGTAATCCAGGCAGCTGGAAGGGAATGTGTTTTGGGAGTCTGGTACAGGGAAACGATGACAGTTGCTGCGAATAAATAAAGTCCTGGGACCTGCCTTCCCCGTGTCTCATTCCCTCAGCCTTCATGGACCTTTCCCCTCCTGTGTCTTGCTCCAGTTCTAATTTGCAGTCACAGTGTGTCCTCTGACCTGGCAGAGACTTTGGCTGGCCTGGGTGGGTTTTGGCTCCACATGAAGGAGGATTAAGGACTTTTGAAGGGCAACACAGGCCTGAAATTGAGAAGGGAAATCAATGGCTGTTAGTCTTGGGAGCAACCCTGAAATGGGCTGTAGTCAGTGAAGCTCAACATTCAGTAATTTCATCTGCAATTTGGGATTGTTTTTTCCCTCTTGCCCTCAGAACAACCTCACATGTGTTATGTGCAGCTATTAAAAATGGTGCTAATCCATGGAGTGCTCCTGGGAGTGGGAATGTTCAGTCACTGCATTGGTTTTGCTCCCGAACACACAAATATAGTAATACCCTTGTGAACTATAAATTGGAACAGGTTGTGTTTATCCCACTGTCAGAGTGGCTGGAGAATTACTCAGCTATTGATTGTGAGAATAAAAATCTGCCTGAGATTCAATGCTGAAATAGCCAAAAGCAGCAATAAAAAAGGGGTGATGCAAGTGGAATGAATATAGAGAAATGAGAGCACAGCTCCGCGTGTCAGGTTTGCCTCTGCAATTTGTGGACAAATAATATAGATTAGCCTTTATTAGTCATGCTTTCAGTAGCAGCAGTGAGTATTACAGGAACTGGAAAATGAAATCAGTTACCAACCAGCTCTGATAAAACAGTCCTGATAAAACGTCCCTGATGTGTTGGGGTGTTGCAGTCTGTGGAATCAGGGAGTTTTCAGAAGGAAGCAGAGCTTGGCAGCCATAAAACCAGCAGAACCGACCCTTGTGACAGCAGTGAGGTGGTGTGGGAGTTATTGATCGCTGCTGCCACGTGTCTGGGACGCAAAGTTGTGGCTACGTAGCTTTGAAAAACACATGGGGCAGGTGTAAATAGCAAGGCCACGTTTAATAAAAGGGGATTTTTAATAAATGGTCTAGAAAGCACAGCTGAGTCTCATGGAGCCCAACGCTGTGGCTCCCTGTGCTGGGACAGCAGCTAGTCCCATTTGCTGGAGTGAATCCCTGAGTCCACATGATCCCATTGGATGTCCCGTAAACTGCCTGGATTAAGCACCTGCCCCAGTTTGAGTGATTTTTCTCAGTTTAATAATCAGCGATGCTCTTTTTCCCCAAGTGTGTCTGTTTTATAACTGAATGGCTGCAGTTCTCACTCAGGCTCTGCTGGTAACTTGGAGAAATTGGAGTGAGAGGTCCACAAAGGAGGTGAGTGGGGAAAAGGCAGGAAGGGAGAAACTTCACAGCAGCAGAGTTCCTGGTTGGACTGGAAATGAACTGGGTGGATTTTCCAAGTCCCTCAGTTCATGTACTCCCATAGCATCTGCTAGTTCAACATAACTGGAACAAGCAGTGGAGAAAAACAGAATAATGGAGCCTTAACCTACATGGAAGTGAGCTCATTTCTTCTTCCTCTGGGCTGGTGGATTAAAAACTGTGGTGTTACATAATCTCTACCCACAGAGAAGCTTCCAGTCTGCCTGGAATGTTATCTGCTGGGGCAGTAGGGAATTATTCATATGAATGAGTCCCCTAATCCATTGACATAAATGTTCCAGCAGGCACTTGCAGACTGCCCTGTAGTCTAATGCTTTTGAGAAGTCCTTGGTCAGGTGTCAGGGACTGATACAGGCCCGGGAGATGGACATTTATGTAGCAAAGGCCTTTATAGGACTTTTGGAAAAAAGACTTCACTGCCTGTGTTGGGAAAGGAGTCTTTGGAGATTATTGAAAAGTTTGCTTTGTCTCTGGTAACTTTAATCAGGAGACCAACTAAGGAATAGAAAAGAAATACAGATTATTAGAATTTCAGTTTCTAATTCGCTGTTACATTTTGATTTCTGAAATCCATGGAGTTTCTCTAATACGTATAAGCACAATCTGTCTATTTTCTGTAGGATCTACTTAATTCTTTTCCATTCAGACAGGCCAAGTTACAAGTATAAAAAACCATCAGATTATTCAGCGATGGGCAAATCAGATTATTCAGGTGTGTTTGAGAAATGGTTCAGCTTTTATATAAAGCACCTCAAAACTGCAAGGTTTTGCTCATATCCGGTGTCTACGAGTTCCCATCTAATGGTGTGTAAATTAGGTAATGTTTGAGTCATTTGGGACTAGGCAGGTTTTAGCTTTTACCCCAAATGCTGCTGCTCTCTGGGTTCAGCTGTGCTGCAGAGCAATTTCAAACCTCCCTTTAGAGTGTGATGGAAACCATCGATTTGGATGCTGCACTAATGGAGAGAATTATTGATCGTGCACATTTCTTGGGCTTGTGGGAGTGGAGCTTTCACATTCTCAGCTTTCTCTCCCCTGTTTCACATCCTGTACCAGGGCTGGAGTGTGTCTGTCCCTGCCCCAGTTCAGGTGGTCAGAGGTGCTGGTGAGAGGTGTGGGAAGGTGGCTGTGACAGCTCTGTCACTGCTCCCATCCCACCCTCCCAGGGGGAATGATGTGGATCTCAGGAAGACCTAAATGATCTGAGGAGCTGCTTCCACGTGGGGTTCTGCTGAGGACAGTGATGAACAGCTGAGTTAGAGATGGTCCTCTGGGAATGTGCTACACAAAACACTGAAGTGAAACCGGTGCAATGATTTCTGTTACCTTGTGTTGCCTGAGCAAGGGGGAAACTGTAAACTCCCACAAAATTAATTATAAACCTGCAGAGAGCTTAGTGCATTAGGGCTGTGCTATATTTAGACGGTGTCTTGTCTGCCAAATGTCCCTATTACAAATGTTCTTTGCCAAGATCATGGGCCTCTCCTTTTCAAAGCTGCTTTTGAAACTCTCAGTTGTTTTCAGAAAATTGGTTAACGTCCATAGCTGGGGCATCTCTGGCTGTCTTCACTTTGTGCTGTTAAGTCATTCCAAGAGCATTTTAAAGGTGGTGTGAGCAGCTACGGGAAATGCCACTTCACCACTTGCAGAGTGGAATTATTGCATTTCTGAAAGATGAAGCTATTATTAAAGCAGAAAATAGAGTGTTCTCCAGCCTCTCACCCTGTGTGCTGCAGACACTCCGTGGTGTCTTTAATTAGGCTGTCACAGCTGAAGTAAAAAGAGCAAAACAAAACCTCCTATGAACCAGCTGTGAGGTTTAAAGGCTTCTACTCCTCCCCAGAGCAGGGAGCCCTGACAGGGAACATTCTATCCCATGTCCCAGCACAGGGCTGGAGGAAACATTCACCTGCTGCTGTTGATCCTGGTGGGATTTCTGCTCGTGTGAGAGGCAGTCCAGGTTTGCCACCAAGAGCTGATTTTTTGTATCCTCAGACAAATTGACAAAAGCCAACCCATTGCATATTCTCCATGTTAAAAGTTCTAAAATGTCTCTGCTTTGGTCATGTCTGATTAGGACTGAGTTGAAATTCTTGCGTTAGAGAGCTGCTTTGGACATGAACAGACCCTTTAATGAGCAGGCCCTGCACTGAAATCTGTCTTGTTAAGAATTTATTAAAATCATGCATAATCTGGAATATGCTTATTTATTTGAGAATCTCTGGGATTATTCAGCAGAGTTGAATATTCCTCCCAAGGACAGCCTTTGAAAACCATTTCTTTGAAATAAATTAATTTTTTTTTTTAAATCCTGGCATTTCTTTTGCATGTTGGCTTGGATAAAAACATGAAACCAGCTTGCAGTTTTGGCAAGAATATTGATGGGTTCTTGCTTGTCAGATTAAAAACAAAGTGGAGTGGACTGTTCTGGAATACTCTTCAATTTTAGAACTTCCCTTTTTGAAGAGTGACCTTATTCAGTGCTCAAATGAGCACCTTTCCTCTGCACCAACACCTCATTACGTGTGTTGAAACAGGCATCCTCTCTGCTTTTTTCAATTCTGTATTTTTATTTATTTCAGTGGTATTTTCCTTTTTTTTTAAACTCCCACAAAATACGGCTCCAGTTCCTGGCTACTTTTGCTGTAACGCTGCACTGGCCAAATATTTTTGCGTCAGAATTATTAGTCACAGGAGAAAGAATGTAACGGAATATTCTTAGAAAGCGTTAGAACTACGCTTGACATGTAAAATATTTAACCAGACACGTAAACAAATCGAGAGGTGTTTTGCCAATGCCCCACCGTGAACTTTGGTTGGTTTGAGGTCATGAACTGCTTTTCAGCTCTTGAAAATAAGGTATCAGGTTCTCTGCTGACATGAAGTGGGAGTGCTCATGGTTGGCCTCACCTGGCTGAAATTTTAGCCCCTGGTGTTGCCTCCCTAAAAATAAATCGAGATGTGTTTTCCAAAGAGCTGTAATTGTGCTAAATAAAACTCCTGTGTTTATTCTGGGTTTGGATTACTCAGTATTACTTCGTAGTTACTCATGTGGCTCCGCTCTATAAGGAGCCTTACTTTTGTTTTGGTTTTTTGTATTACCAGTATCTTAGTGAGAATTAAAGGATGTGTTTGATTCAGGGAACTCTGTTGTTTTAATTTTCCCTTTGTGCCTCTGCTCCCGAGGAGCATCTCGGCCCTTCAGCAGGAAAATCAGCTGTGGCTTTATCTGAACTGGCTTCCAGTGACTGTTGTGGTGAGATATGGCAGTGCCCCGTGGGGATGCCCCATAATCCCCCTGGCAGGGGTCCTGTCTCATCCCAAAGTTTGGGGAAGATTTCGACACCAGAGTTCTGCCAAGGCTGGTTCTGCCCTTCCACACTGGCCCTTGAGTGGTGAATCTCTTTCTCAGCACTGCAGTATTTCAAATTAAATTGCATTCCATTGCAGCTTCCCCCGTTTTGTTTCGGGTATTATTATTATTATTATTATTATTATTATTATTATTATTATTATTATTATTATTATTATTATTATTATTATTATTATTTTGAAATCTCTTTGGTAAACGGCTCCTGGAGCTGCATTCAAACTTTCAAAACTGTGCCATCTATTGTTCGTTTTCCAAACTGCTGCTGTGTCATTGGGTAAAAATCAATGGCAGTTGGAGTTGTAGGGCACCAGCTGGGAATCAGGGAGCAGTTACTGGTTGGGAACCCTTCCAGAGGAGGAAGGTGGAGTTTTGAGCTGCTCACAGCCCTTCTAAAATAAGAGTCCAAACAAGTCGGTGCTTTTTGTTTATGGGTGACACACACCAGATAACTTTTAGTAGGAAAAAAGCTCCATAAACGAGGAAAGAGTTTTGTTTTAGGCTGATTATTCTCTCTGCTGATATTCTGCTCTGAGATAATCCATCATATTAAAACTTCTGCGTTTCAAAATACCCTGATGCTCAAAGGATCCACAGTGAACAATTGCTGTGCTAAAAGCAATAGGCTAATTGTAAAAGCTAATCTATAAATTATATGTATAAAAATATTTTTATATATAAATATATTTTTATATCATATATAAATTACTAAAGCTTGTTTCTGTGGTCCTGTTGATCACCTGCTGTGGGACAGCACACCTTGGTGATTAGAGACTGTTGCTCTTTACATTTCCCCAACTTCTTTACCAGGCCACAGGTGCTTTATTGCACCTGAATCTGAAGAGACAAGATAATTGAGCATTAAAGGAATAAAATCTTGCTCCCAAAGCAAAGGTATTAACAAGTGCTTGCGGTGCAAAAGTCAGTAAATTGGGGACAACTTGGATTTTTTTATGTTGGATTCGTTGGTTTGTTGTAAGATCCCTCTTAAGGCATCTTTCATTCACACTGTAAGACTTGTCAGGACATGTTTTGGCACTGGCATTGGTCAGGATAAAAAGAGTTTCCTGCTTCTTCAGGCTCTGTTTACATTAAAAATTCTGTATCATTGGTGGTATGTGATATATTTAATTCTGTCGTCCTGTGAAATTGTGTTTGGAGCAGTCTCTGGGAAATCCAACTCTATCTTAGGGGAAAGCAGTGAGAAAACCAGAATAGATTTATTTCATATTTGAGCTGAGAGAAGGGAACATTTCCAGGTGTCATAAAAGTGTGACACCTCTGCCCTGCTGTGTGAAGGCAGCTGAGCACTGAGGGAAGGGCTCATTAGCATGGATGCATCGAAATCACTCATTTTATCCTCATTTAACGTAAATTTGGGCCCAAGTCCAAGGTCTTCTGGACTTGGGAATCCACATGCACATGGTTATGTACCTATCCAAAAAATCTGGTCGTTAGTTCCTCTCTACCTGCACAGGGGATATGTGACAGGAGGGTGTTTAATCAAAGAATTTAACAAAACTGGACCTTTTCTACCACGCAATTCCTGCAAAAACAGGCTGAACCAGGAATCTGGGGAGAGAGAAGGATTTGGGGGGGCCTTTTGCTGGAAAGAGAAGACTTAAAATAAAACTGTTTGTTCCCGCACGGATCGTTCTATTCAAACGTTCCATGAATCAGCTGCGGGGGNNNGGTGAGGACTCTTAAACTGAAATATTTACATGAATCAGCCGCCTGGGCTTTGGGGGAGTGACCAGCGCTGCTCTAAAAGATTAAACTGAGCCTTGCTGTGCTTTAGTGCTTCCCTAGGATCCAGGAGGATTTTGGGATACAGGTGCTGGCGGCACTGAGGACGGATGAGCCGGCAGTAAGTGAGGAGCTGGGAGGGGGTGCTGGGCGCAGCGTTTGCTCCAGAGTTACTCCAGGAAAAGGGGGGGGGAATTAGTTCTTTCAGAAGTCCTGATGGCTGCAGGTGGATCAGATGCCCTTTAGAATTCCCTCAGAAATTCTCCTTATGCTTTTTTCCACAGCTTACAGTTGAGAAGGCGTGAATTTGAAACCGAGCTCAAGTTGGCTGCCCAAGAGCAGAACTTGAGAAAGAAACCAGCATTTTAAAATCCAAAGGGATAAGGCAGCTCTTGCTTTTCTGCTCTGTTGGAACACGTGGGTTTTTCTGGAAGCAGTATAATTACTTTTGCAGAAAGTGGTAGAACAGAGAACACAGCAAAAGTCTGTTTTCTGCTGCTCTTTCTCTTGTTGAAGGTTTTTACGTGAGTGTTTGTAGCTTAATCTAACACAGATGAAGGGAAAGTGTAACTCATAGGTGTCACCTGCCTTGAAACTTTATTTGGCTCAGTATTCTCTGTTTTAGCAGAGGAACATTTGGGTTTTTGTGTCTCTAGATAAAAATAATCTGCTTGTACTTGCAACAGCTCATCTTTAGCTGGAGTTTTTCCCTTTACCCTCATCAGATCTGCACATTCCATCCTTCTGCCAAGGAAGCCAGCTTTATTTAAATTGCTGAATTCAGACACCACTAGCAAAGCTGCCACTGCCGCAGTGGTAAAAAGCTCTTTATGAGGATCAAATATATAATTTTTTTGCCTTTATTCCAGTAGTGTGAAGAATGGAAATAGCCTTTATAGTTTTCCTGGTTGTGGCTCTTTAACACGGATACCTTGAGCCTCACAGGGAGGGAAGTAGAAAAGCATTAACCTGTTGCCTTGGTAAGGAATTTTGTTCCCTTCTGACCCTCCTGGTGGTGGGACATTGCTGGATGCACTTCAGCCATCCCGTTGATGAGGCTGCCTTGAGGACTCTCCTGTTTTGGACAAGTCTCTAATAGGTTCCATCAAGTTAATAAATCTCAGGGATTTTTCTGCATGTGTTAATTTTAGTGATGCTCTGAGCGTGGGGCACTGATGTGGCTCCTCGAACAGAGCACTGGTGGTGGCGGCAGAAGGACCTGGTGAACTTTGGGTCCTAACCCAAGGTGTGCAAGTGCAGTGTTAAACCATTAAAAGCAGGCTGCCAGCGGTAGTTTTGAATTGCAGTTGTTGAAACAGTGGATTTTTGTTAAGCCTCAAGTAAAGGAGTAAGTCAGTAAACTTTGGTAACAGTGCAGCTCTATGCACAGAATGGGAGGAACAATCCAGCGTTTCATCAGCTTCCTTGCTGTCTCTTGCCAAAGTTTTCAGGCTGCCCTGCCTTGCATCAGTCCTGCTGAATGTTATTTTCCATCTATCATTTGGAACCAGATGGAAAATGAATCCTCAGTATATTGATAGAGTTACTTCATAACAAGGGAAAAGCTTTTTGTCCTGTGCTGGTTCAACCTATAAATCAGCTTTTATTGTCTGGTTGTGTTCATGTTTGGAAAATGAGATGAGGATCATTTATAGGTACATGAAGAGCATGATGAAGCTCCAGGTAGATGTTTTTCTCTCTGGTGCAGTCCATGTGAATGCACTTCCATGTTTTTCCCCAGTGGTCCAGGTGTATCCACAGGTATATCCACAGGTGCCAGGGAGTGGCAGCCTCAGACCTGCCAAGTCTCCCCTTGCCCTGAGCGTCTCCTTTGGTTCAGGTGCACAGGGCAGTGCCTGGAGCTCAGCCTGGAGGCACCGGCTTCCCTCCTTGTGGGACACACGTGGAGCCAGGCTGGGAGAGCTGGGAATGCTCAGCCTGGAGCAGAGAAGGCTCCAGGGAGACCTCAGAGCCCCTTCCAGTGCCTAAAGGGGCTTTCCCTTTACAGAGCAGGAAATCAATCATTACAAGTTTGTTTCTCTGCTTTTATGTTCAGACAAACTTCTGGTTATGTTCCAAGGATATCTTTGAAGAAATTTATGCTGGTTTTGGCTGATACAGAGTTAATTTTCTTCCTGGTAACTAGTAGGTGACTGTGGTTGGGATTTATGTTGGAAAAGGGGGTTGATAACACAGGGATGTTTCAGTTACTGCTGAGCAGGAATCACACAGGCCCAAGGCCTGTTCTGCTCCCCACCCCACCAGTGAGGAGCTGGGGGGCACAGCCAGGACAGCTGAGCAAGGGATGGATATTCCACACCATATGGAATCATGCTTAGAATGTACAGGTGGGGGGAAGAAGATGGAAGGGGGGGATGTTGGGAGCGATGGTGTTTGTCTTCCCTGTTGGGTGCAATGGAGCCCTGCTGTCCTTGGGGTGGCTGAACACCTACCTGCCCATGGGTAGTGGGGAGTGAATTCCTTGGTTTGCTTTACTTGCATGCACAGTTTTTATAGGGTCGTAGAATCCCAGAAGTCATCTCATCCCACCCCCTGCCATGGGCAGGGACACCTTCCACCAGCCCAGGTTGCTTCAAGCCCCGTCCAACCTGGCCTTGGACACTTCCAGGGATGGGGCAGCCACAGCTGCTCTGGGCAACCTGTGCCTCAGGGAAGAATTCCCCTCATAGGGAAGAATTTCTCCCAAATATCTAATCTATCCCTGCCCTCTGGCTGTGGGAAGCCATTCCCCCTTGTCCTATCAACCCGTTTCCTGACTAAGAGTCCCTCTCCGCCTTCCTTGTAGCCCCTTCAGATCCTGGAAGGGGCTGTGAGGTCTCCACACAGCCTTCTCTTCTCTTTTCTTCTCTTTCCCTATTAAAATATCTTTATTTCAACTCACAAGCTTCTGTTCCAGTTCTCTCCCCATCCCACCAGGGAACATGAGCACGTGTGGGGCTTAGTTGCCATCTGGGGTTAAACCAGGATGCAAATTAAAGCCAGGCTTTAACCACTGTGGAAAGACGTGCAGTTCTATTAGAAATCCCTCTTGTTCTGAAAGAGTTGACTGTAGAATTAGGTCAGGCACACCCTGCGTACTCGTGTTTCCTGCTGGCTCATATTTCTGACAATAATTGTACATGGGAATGTTTTTGTGGACTTAAAGGAGTGTTGTCACCTTAAAAATTAGTTGTTTGGAGTTTTATTTCAGTCGTGGTGGTTACACTGTGGTTCAGGAAGAGGGGGAGTGTTGCTCACCACCTGATTCACTCACTGCTTGTCCTTCCTTGCCATTTACAAACCGAATGGTGAAGCGAATTACTCATTTCTACTATTTTTACTCTCTTACAACCTCTCTCCTGCCATGCCAGATGACAGTGAAGCCATGCAAAAGCTGTCAGACGTTACAGCAAGGGCTGTAATTCAATGGGTTTTGACAGCTCAGCTTTTCATTGTTTTCCTTGGAAGCTTCTGTGAAGTTCTTGATACCAAAAATACTCTGTAGTGGTTCTAAAAAAAAAAAAAAATCCCGAGGATGAGGAGTATATCCTTATAAATATAAGAAAATATTATATCATTAATTAAAGTAGAAACCAGCAGGTTTGTACTGATGCTTTTATCACCCTTTGTCTAATAAAGTGCTGCATCTAAATGGGTTTTCTCTGCTGGGTGTGTTGCCGTAATTCGATTTCTCCTCATGGCACACCTCACCTTGTTTATGGTGATCTGTGCAGCTTAAGCCATTCAGCTCCTTCCAGCAGCTGAGTGAGAACTGTAAACCTTGGGAATGGCTTTGGATGTGCCTCAGAGTCGTTAGGGTGGGGAAGGATAACATGCTGAAGATCGTCCCAGCCTCTCAACATTGCAGAACATTTCCTTAAGAATTGCACAGAACCAGGATCACCCTCTTCACCTCTGCAAAGCATTTGTAGCGTGAATTGTTTGTGCCAAAGGTTCTTTGCTAAATAAAACTGTTTCCACTTGGTGATTAAAAATAATTTAAGTATGACTGCCATCTTTTTCTCTCAAGAAAAGACAAGGCTCTAGACAAGTTCAAAATAAAGATTATTTCACCAGGACATGGTTTGGAGACAGATGTTTGTGCAGTTGCATGGCTCATTTTTGGTGTTGGCATGTTCTGGAGGGAGGAGGGACCTACATATCCCAAGTTAAGGCAAAGCCAATGGCCAGAGCCAGCTGGGAATTTTGATTTTTGACTCTGACACTGATTTCCTTTAAAAAAATTGAATCTCAGCCTGTTTAGGAGCTCTTTGACCTTTATTGCTAAATGTGACTTGAGCTTTTGATACTCCTGAGTGCCCAGGTCCCAAAATCCAGCTGAGTCTTCCAGGTCCTCTGTGGAGTGATCCTCCTGATTCTGGGAACACAAACTGCTCCTTTCCTGATCCTCCAGGATTTGAGAACACAAACTGCTCCTTACCTGATCCTGCAGGATTTGAGAACACAAACTGCTCCTTACCTGATCCTGCAGGATTTGAGAACACAAACTGCTCCTTACCTGATCCTCCAGGATTTGAGAACACAAGTCACAGAGAAGTGAGAAAGATGTCGAGGTGCTTGTTCACTGCTCATGATCCATTCTGTGGTACCAGCCTGCTTACACTTTCCAGAGGGTGGGAACATGCATGGAAAGAGCCTTGGAAGGAAGGTGGTAACCTGGGAATTGCTGGTGCCTGGAGCTGAGCAGTGAACGTGCTACAAGTCAGAGTAGCACCTGGGTAGGCAGAGGATCTGATCCTCAGGATTATGTCTCCTCCTCTGTGTCCCTGTTTTCTCTCATAAAACACTTCCCTGTGGTGTTTCCCAGGGCTGTTGGGAGCAGTGAGCAGTTAATATTTGTAAAAAGCTTTGAAGATGAATAGTGCTAATTATTATTTAGAGGTATTCGCTCTCAGCTCGGGCAGTTCTCCTTGATCCTGGGCATGAAAGGAAACCAGGACATTTGTAAGCTGGTCAGGCAGGAGTTTGGCCTTGAAGTCTTTTTGTCCTGATTTCCCCACTGTGTGTTTGCAATATATTTGTCTCATTAAATGACCGCTTTGGGGATTTATTGTACCAGCCAGATGTGCTGAAGGAACCTTACTCATTTTCCTCAATTCTGCTGACACCTGGTGTGCAGGGTTTGGGAATGCCAAGAGGGGCCACAGGAGAGGGAATTGCCATCAGCTTGGCCCATGTTGGATAATCAGCAGGGCTGGATGTTCCACTTCCTGAAGATTTAATAAGGAAAGTCAGATCTGATGTTTGGAAGAGCATTGCAAAGAGCAGCTGTTTGTGAATCTGTTGTAGCAGAACAAGGAGAAGGGTGTCCCCCCAGCTGGGGTTTTACTCCTGAAAATCCTGCTTAGCAGATTATGCAGCAAAAGAATGGGAAATTATCAGGGAAAATTCATGTGTTGTAGTTCCTGTGTATCTGATGATAGTTCTGGAAAGAATTTCGGAGCTGTTGTAGTTGAGGACTTTGCTGAGGGGTGTTCAGGGTCTCTTCAACTGTGCCTGCATTTAATTAGAGCTTGAGGTGAGGAACAAAGATTGCAACATTCACCCAACCCAGTTTGGCTGTTGTGAAATTCAGTCTGTTGGGGCTTTGTGCTATTTGACATCACTTCAATAGGGCTTGGAAGGCAGAGCTCTGGGCAAGGTGTGGAGGCTGAGTGTCCCTGGATAAAGCTGCCCTTTGCCTGGATAGACTCTGCTTATTGCTCTGATTCCCCCCCCTTAACTCTCCTCTCTGCTGAGTAATGCATTAAATAATCCGGAGATGGTCCATGAGTCTGTTCCCAAGTGCAGGGCAGCATTCACAGGCACTGTTGCATTTCTGGTGGGATGGTGAGGGGATCTGTCCAGGAAGATGTGGGGAGAGGGAGTTTTCCAAGCCCGTGTTGGGTGAGAGCAGAGGGGGAGGTGATGCCCTGGGAGCTGCCCAGTTGCTGGGACTGAAGTGACCCTCGGAGGCTCCTCCTGTCCTGTTCTTTCCAGCCAGAGCCTTTAAAAAAGAAATGGGTCTGCTGTTGCCAAAAATTTTCCTTCAGATGAACGTCACATGATGTGTAAGCAACAGATTTTCTAAAAATACACAGATATAATGATGCTGGCAACTTAATATTGGCTTTACAGAACAAAGGGAAGGAATTGTTTTTCCTTTTTTAAATTCTCATTAAGAATTAAATGGTTCCACTGACTGCCAGGAACGATGGGCTTGAAACCCACCACTGAACTGCTCGTTAAGGCTTCACCCTCAGCAGAAAATTTGCCAACTCTGCCTTGGCATTTTGTTGTTTTATTAGTGCTGTGTTTTATCTGGTTTGTCTCTACCAGGCCGGGGTCAGAGACGGCACCCACAGGCCCTGGAGTCTTCGTTCAGCCAAGGAAAAGACACAGGACAATTGTTCAGCAGGGGGGAAATTGGGAAAATTCATTAATGAGGAAATTGGTGCTTTGTGTTTGAGAGAGTGGAAGGAAAACAGTTGAAGCCAAGAAAGGAGAGCTGGTTCTTGTCCAGGGCAAAACAAATGCCAGAGAGAATGAGGAAAAGAGAGCAAAGAGATGCGTTAGGAGATACAGGGAGTGGAGTGGGTCTTAAAGATACAAACAAGGAGGAAGAATTTCACTTGGAAAAAATGGAAAAAAATGGAAGCTGTGTCTGCATGTGCTGGAAGAACATTCCAGATCTGAGTGGCATTGGTTAAAGCTTCATGTGTGAGGCTTCTCCAGTCATGGATGTTCTGCATCATACAAGTGGTTTTTGTAGGACTGTTTTGGGTTAAGTCCTCTGGTGAGCACTGTGTGACAGCAGGGGCACAAACCAAGAAGGAAGACCCAAAACCAAGGAGTGACTGGGAGCAGGGAACCTCCTGGTCAAACCTCAGAGTGGTTAAGTGGCAACTGCTGAGCTGTTTACTGGGAAAATGTTGTATTTCAGGCTCTACCCATGTCACAGAGCTCATTTTGCCAGGGCTGGGAATCAAGAGATGCATAAACGTTTTTAAAGGGCTCCAGAGGTCTGGAGGGGGGGTCGTTGCCAGGAAGGTATTTGCAGGACCACACATGTGATCTAAATACATCAGTGGCTTTAGCCTTAGCTTTAAAAAAAACAAAGATTTATAGATTAAATATATTTAATAGACCCCTGGTTACTTCAAAAGCTTTTTTTTTCATTTTCCTAAGTGAGTGCAGGGGCATCATAAGCCTCTGATACACGGTTAAATACAAAAAAAAATGCCTTCTGAGCCTGAGGGGACTTGACTTGTGGTACCAGATAGAGGGATTTGAGCTTCATTGCTTAGGAGTTCCCTCCAAAATTAACAAGCTGGTGTTTTCTCTCCAGCTCTTCCCTTAGGAAACGCCACCAACTCCTCACAGCACGGAGGCCCAGCATGAATGTGAACTGTGCTGGGGGGACAGACTGGTCGAGGAACCTGGAGTCCAGTTTTCCTGTGGAAAACAGAGCTGTGGCATCCCATGAGCCAGAAGAAAGTGCTGTGGTGGTAGGAGGTCACAGCCCTGCTGCAGTTCCCAGGACTGAGGGTAAGTAAGGATAATGTCTTGACCTCATAATCTTTGAGGGAGATTATTTTTTGTTCTCTGAGGGGTGTTCTGTTTTGGAAAAGGTTCCAGTCTCACGAGGCAGGCTGTCCTGGGGAGTGCGTACCCTGCTCTAAAGGACAGCAGTTCACAGCAGAGTTCAGCAACTTGGCAGGATCATCCCATGGGAATGCCCTGGCTGGCCAGCTCATGGCTCCTCCCAGGGCTGTCCCTGAACAGATTCCCTGGAAGCAGCTGGACAGTCCTGTGTGCCCACCACGGACCAGCATCAAGCGCTGCTGACTTGCACCACCTGGTGAGGTGTGTGCTGCTGCTCCAGCTGCCTGGGAGGGTCTCTGTCTGTATTTCTGAGCTTGTTTACTTCCTGTGCTCCTGCCCTTTGCCACTGAAACCATCCTTGGGGTTCGTTAGGAAGTTTTTTTATCCAAAATCCAGCTGCTGGTTCAATTCAAAAACACAATCTGGTTGTGTCAGGGGATGGTCAGGTTGGATCTCAGGAAAAGGTTCTTCCCCCAGAGGGTAGTCGGGCACTGAACAGGCTCCCCAGGGCAGTGGGCACGGCCCCAAGGCTGACGGAACTCAAGAAGTGTTTGGACAACACCCTCAGGCACGTGGTGGGATTTTGAGGTTGCCCTGTGCAGGGCCAGGAGTGCGACTGAGAATTCTTGTGGGCTCCTTCCACCTCAGCATATTCTGTGATGTAACGTTACTCTGACAGTTATGTCTATTGGAATCCTTAATTGTATGACTCAGTCTTCTCGTTCCAGTAGGAGGTGTTACTATGAAATGATGTTTTCCAATAAATTCTCTCTTGCCCTGCAATATTAATTTGTCTCCCTCAGGTTTGGATCCCGAATGCCGACACAACACCTGCCCAGGAAGTTCCCAGATCAGCTGCGTGCTCTCTGCTGCCGAAGACACTCACAGCTGCCATTTCCCAGATGGAAATAAGAGACAGTCGGAATATTATAGTCCCCAGGAACGCCATGGGTGCTGTGCTTTGTCTTCAAGCAGCAGTTCACAGACAGTGGCTCCCGAGAAAGTGACCCTTGTGGTGGATGGCACTCGCTTTGCAGTGAACCCCCAGATCTTCACTGCTCACCCTGATACCATGCTGGGAAGGTGGGTCACATCCCTTATTTTGAAGGTACCTCAAGTGGGTCAAATGTTTGTTAAAATGGAGCAAACCCACAGTGTTTTGTGATCTCATCTGTACACACAGGCAAAGCAAGGGTGACCTCAGTCAGAACTTGGCTGGGAGGGAGGCCCTGAAGACGTGACCAGATGGAGAGTTGGTAGTTCTCTAGATAAGTCTCCCTTTGGTCCGCTTCCATCAGAAAATGCACACTTTTAGCCAAATGTGGTCTCGTTTTGTTTTCTCTCCAAGTGTTTGCCTGGTTTGTAAGCAGTACATCTGTCTACAGCTGATAACCTCCCTCCTGAATGGGGAGTATGATAATGCTCCATCCCCTCCTGCTGCCCTCTTTTGATACTCTCCCAGAAGAGAAGTTACTCAGCTCCCTCTAAGAGGGCTGGAAGGTTGGAACCCGTTGCTGCAACAAGAACCACTTATGTTCTGTATTGCCAGCACTTCCCCCCTCTCTGACCAAAGGGAGATAGTCCTGTCAGGTCACTGCCCTTTGCACTGGTCGTTGTGTAAAACACAAACAGAACAAGGGATCAGAAGGCATGTGGAGTTATCTGGTGTAGGTCAGTGAAAGGGCTTTATTGCCAGGGCATTTTCTGCCCCAGGGCTGAATGATCTGTTCCTTGACTTGTTCCTTACACAGTAGCCACAGCAACAGAGCCCAGACTTCCCCGAGCCAGCTCCTCTGCTTATTTACCATGGAAGAGGTTGGAGTGTGGGTTTGTCACTGTATCTCTGTGTCAATGGCCTGGGTTGGAAGGGGCTGTAAAGCCCATCTCGTTCCACCCCTGCCATGGTCAGGGACACCTCCCACTAGCCCAGGTTGCTCCAAGCCCCGTCCAGTGCGGCCTTGGACACTTCCAGGGATGGGGCAGCCACAGCTTCTCTGGGCAACCTGTGCCAGGGCCTCCCCACCCTCACAGGGAAGCATTTTTTTAACCTCAGTGCGCCTGTTTGTCCCTGGAATTAATGCATCTCTGTATTCTTGTGGAATGACATGGTTTCTCTCTCTCCTCAGAATGTTTGGACCAGGAAGAGAATATAATTTCACCAGGCCAAATGAGAAGGGAGAGTATGAAATCGCCGAGGGAATCAGCTCAGCCGTGTTCCGCACGGTGCTGGTAAGGAGACATTTGCAGATTGGTGGCGGAGGGGGAAAAGAAATAAACAATCTGTTTGTCACATGTGCAAAGCTGAGCCATCTCCAGGCAGCTGCACTCCCCGGGACATTCTGTTTTTACGTTTTGCATCGTGATTTTTAAAGAAGAAATACAGGAGGCTTTGGTAGAAGTCAGTGTTTCGGATATTTGCTCGTCTTGCCTTTTACCTTTCCTGAGTCTCGTTGTTGGAATTCCTGAGCTGCACCCTGACCTTGTGGTTGCATATAAATGTCTGTTGCATGTGAGATGTTGCTAAACCCTGTGCCATGGGAAAAGTTTTAACTGGAGCTCATCATTTATCAGACCCAAGAGGACTTGCAGATGTAGCTTCTTGAACAATCAGGGTTGTTTTTCCTGTTCACAGACCTATAAACAGCCTCTGTAACTCTCAGATGCTGGTAAACAAAACCAAGAACTAATTAAGAATTATCAGAGCCCAAGACATTCTTAATTTTTCTCTCTAAAAATTGTCCTTGTATTCACAGGATTATTACAAAACTGGAATCATTAACTGCCCTGATGGGATTTCCATCCCAGACCTTCGAGACACATGCGATTACCTCTGCATAAACTTTGATTTCAACACAATCAAATGTCAAGACTTAAGTAAGTATGGAAAGAAATCAGCTCCTAGGAGATGAACTGCATGGATCCTGATTCAGTGCAGCTCTTAATCATGTGCTTTAGTTCAAGCATGAACATGTGGATTCCACTAGGGCTCCAGTTGCATTTAAACAGCTTCTGCTTTGCTGCCTTAATCAGAACTGAAGTGATTGAGTCCTGCAGAATGCAGACACCTTGGTCAAGAAGCAAATTATAAACATTTTGGTCTCTTTATGTAACAGAGGCCAAGCAGCGCTTTCTGTTACAGGCAACAAAATGAAGGCTGATAGCAGGGTTATGACTCCAAATATATCCAAAATATACCAGAGAATCATGAATAATTTAAGCTAAAGAATGATGGGCAAAGCAGGAACCAAGGATACCAAAGCTGGGAAGTAACAGAGTTCCTAGTCATGAAAGGATTTGGTTGGGAGCAGCTTTTTGGTGGGCATGCTGGCAAAGAAAGCACTTTTAACACAGGCAGATCTGTGAAAAGCACTGTAGTGAAATGGGATGTGTGGTACAGTAGCACAGGCTGTGGGTGGAATTTCCTGCCCTCTTCTCTGATGAGTGATCACAGAGAAGGCAGCAAAATGTACTTTCAAGGGCAGAGGTTGTTGCTGGGAATTCAAGTTAAGTATCAAAATGAATTAATTATTCAGTCTGTTACTGTTTCACTGTATTGATTGGAGCTTGGTGGGGTTTTTTTATGGCCATGGAAGGGTTCTGCAGCGTAATTTGCCTCCCATTTGAAATGCAGTCTGTACATCTGATTTTGCCAGTTCTGGAGCTGGAGGCTGTTGATGCCTCTGAGCATATGTTGAGCAGTTTGTCTAAGGAAGAATTCCGGCTGTGCTCTTGGACAGATCTGGAAGTGCGGAGCTGGGACATATTTCCGTAGTGGAGAACAGCTCACTGTCTGCTTTCTGCCTCCCCAGGTGCTCTGTTACACGAGCTCTCCAACGATGGGGCTCACAAGCAGTTCGACAGCTACCTGGAGGAGCTGATCCTGCCCATCATGGTGGACAGTGCCAGGAAGGGGGAGCGGGAATGTCACATCGTCGTGCTGACAGATGAAGACACCGTGGACTGGGATGAAGATCATCCGCCTCCCATGGGAGAGGAGTACTCACAAAGTAAGGGCTCTGTGTGTGCCAGACATCCAGCCGTAAGGAAAGGACCCATTCCCAAACAACAGGCTTCCTCCAGGAGGAGGTGCTGGCACGTGGAGCCCTGTTTTGTGCACTCCTTTTGAGCTGCTGCTTCTGGAGGGAGGATACCTGGCTGGTTAGAGCTGTGGTCTGATCCCTGTGTTGGGACTGACAGGACACACTGCAGCTTTTCCTTGTGTTTTTGCCTCCCCCGCAGCCTTTTCCTGGCTCCTTAGTGAGGGAATACTCTTTGCTTTGCACTCCCATCATCTCCCAGTCTGTCCTGAGTGTGATGTGCACCACTGCCCTCCCACAAGGAAGTACAACTAATCCCAGTGAGGAGAACAGACACCTTGGAACCACATCTGGTTTTAGGCAGCCCCACAGCTGAGCATGTCAGAAACAGGGAGAAGGTTCCTCTTCGTAGGTTCTAATCACCTCTTTTATTTCTCAAGTCCTTTACAGTTCCAAGCTGTACAGATTCTTCAAGTACATCGAGAACAGGGATGTGGCAAAAGCCGTGTTAAAGGAACGGGGCCTGAAAAACATTCGCATTGGCATTGAAGGTAAAGTGTTGCTTCAGCAAAGGAAATCCTAAAACAGGTGACTCCACAGTCAGTAAAGCCTGGTCTCCTCTGAACTCCAGGCATTTCCTGGTTTACTCGGTGTTTTACATTTATTTTCGTGGAACTGGTCAAAGCTGGGCATGTCTCTTCACTTAAAGGAAGGTAAAACATACATAAAACGTACCAATAAGCCTTGTCTCCTTAGGAATGAGTAAACAGGAAACAGGAGTCAAATGCTTCCACCTGCTGCTCCAAGCATTCCCTTAGGGAGTTTAGAGAGAGTTGTGCTCTGTCCTGGGAGGCTGTCTTATTTTTATAGTGGCTGTGTTTGCTCACAAAATGGCTGGTGCTGTGCAGCTATTGATCCTGTGACTGACTACACACAGTGCTGCACCCTCTTGTCAGAGAATCATGGAATCATTTAGGTTGGAAAAACCTTCTGAGATCATTGAGTCCAGCCATTAACCCAGCACTGCCAAGCCCACAACTAAACCATGTCCCCAAGTGCCATATTCACATATGTTTTACGTCCCTCCAGGGATGGTGACTCCACGACTGCCCTGGGCAGCTGTGCCAGGGCTGGACAAATCTTGTGGTGAAGAAAATTTCCCTCATATCCAACCTAGACCTCCCCTCCTGCAACTTGAGGCTGTTTCCTCTCATCCTGTCCCTTGTTCCCTGGGAGCAAAGCCTGACCCCTACCCGGCTCCCCCCTCCTGACAGGGAGTTGCAGAAAGCAAGAAGGTTCCCCCTGAGCCTCCTTTTCTCCAGGCTGAGCCCCCCCAGCTCCCTCAGCTGCTCCTGCTGCTCCAGACCCTTCCCCAGCTCCATTCCCTTCTCTGGACGCACTCCAGCACCTCAGTGTCTGTCTTGTTCTGACTCCAGGATTCAAGATGTGGGCTCAGCAGTGGGACAATCACTGTCCTGCTCCTACTGGAACACTATTGCTGGTCCAGGCCAGGATGCCCTTGGCCTCCTTGCCCACCTGGGTACACCTGGCTTCATGTTTAGCCTTGGCCCTTCTAATTTTTCTGCTGCATAACCTCCTGACATTCTCAGAGTCCTCTTGGTTTGCCTGCCCCTTCTTCCTCCTTTTCATCCCCACCTTTGGCACGTGGGAATGACCTGCTCCTGCAGCTTTAAGTTTTCCTTCTTGAGGAATGTCCAGCCTTCCAGGACTCCAGGCAGGGGAAAAGAGAACAGTCTTTTCCAAGTAATGCAGGATGTGGAATGTGAGCATTTGTCTGCTGAGCTCTGTGTGTGTGTGTCCCACCCTGACCCCACAGTCACTCCCACCTGGCTCTTCTGGAATGCTGTTGTGAGTCAGAGGGGCGCAGTGCAGCTGAGGGACTGTCTGTGTTTCCAGGATATCCCACCTGCAAAGAGAAGGTGAAGAGGAGGCCTGGTGGCCGCTCAGAAGTGATCTACAACTACGTGCAGCGGCCCTTCATCCAGATGTCCTGGGAGAAGGAAGAGGGCAAGAGCCGCCACGTGGATTTCCAGTGCGTCCGGAGCAAATCCCTCACAAACCTGGTCACCGTGGGGGATGATGTCTCAGAGGACCACGAGGTGATAATGCATCACCCTCCACAAGTGGATGAACTGGACAGGCTGAATGCCCCCTTCTCCCAGATGGTTTTGAACGATTTTCCGGATTAGTGGTGGAGAACCCTGCTGGATGTGGGAACGTCTCGGCGTGGTTTCATCCCGAGTGGTGGAACGCAGACTCCTGCAAGGTGCTTTATCCTCGTTCATGCTCTTACTGCGTTGTCATATTACAAGCATGTTAATAAAGAGCCACACTCCATAGTCTTAATTGTGCAATCAAAAGCAACATCTCCTCAGACAAAAAAGGAACCGATGCCGTTTGTTTCTACTACAAAGGCTTCCGGATTGGTGGGTGCTGAATATTTTATCTAAGCTTCCAAAAGAAGAGCACAATTATGTAGAAACATCTTGTTTGATGTGAGAGAGGAAGTTCTGGGCCTGTCAAGACAAAGCTTTCCTTTACCATTAGGCACTTAGCTTTGCTTTTGTGGGAATCAGTTGCAGAGGAGCGAACATCAAAGCAGGACAGATGATGCCCTTTCATCGACCAGCAGAAATGTAGCACAGTTGTGACAGCAAAATCCTGAGCGTGGAGGAATCTGTTTGCACTGGATCCAGCATGCTGTACTGTCCTAGGATGAACCAGGTCCATGGGAAGCGTATGCCTGCTCACAGGAATTTCCCATATTTACTTCTCCATGAGATGGAATCATTGTTTTTAGGGATGTTTTCTCTTAAGTTGAGTAAAATGAGTAGATGGTGCTGAAGGAAAACCTGAAAGAGAGACTGTAGCTGATGTTTTACCAACCAAGTAAATCTGTTTCGTAGCCAAATAGGTGTGAAGCTTTCTAGAGGTGACTGTGCATGCTACAGACTTTCAGTTGTCTCCTCCATCCCCTTGCTAAGACAAAAAAAGCCAGTGGAGGAGCTCCCAGAACAAGCAGTACCTGAGTAAAATCCTTGGTCTCATCCACCTTAGTTGGTCAGAATTCCTGTAGACTCTCCAAGGAACACTCTGCTGCTGCAGCTTTAAAAGACCAGCTACTTCCCAGTTTGGAACTGAGTGGACTATTTTGTTGTCAGGCAGGTAAGAAATACCAATAGTAAACCAGCCTTCAGGACAGAAAAGTACACATACCTGGGAACAACTCCTTTGCTGCTCTGAGTGTAGTACCCAGCTCTGTGTAAGGCTCTGGGAATTTGGGGTTCAGGGCCAGCAAAGCTGTGACTGTGAGAACAGACACACTCCAGGCTGGTTTAGCACAGATAGATTGGAGCTTGCTGGTCTTGTTCCTGCAGCAGGAGGTTCCTGTAGGAATTTTCTGTAGGAATTACCTGTAGGACTTCCCTCTAGGCTGGCTTAAGCACTGATGAGCACATGTTGAGTTCAGCTGTGCCCCAGCTGAGCTGAGGGCACTCAGAACAGGGCAGCCTCACAAAGCCATCCCTTCTGGCTGGAGGGGACTTGAAATACTCCAGAACTGGTGCTGGTGCAAAGAAAAGCTGAAACCATTCAAGAAGAAAGAGAAGGGACAGGGCTCCTTGCAGAGTTGTTCAGGTCAGTGCTGCTCTCGCAGTGCTGTTGAAACCTGGACCATTTGGGCACTGAGTTACCTGGTCAGACTTGGCAAAGTAGAGGTCAGTATTAGTCTGCCCCGAGAGAGTTTAATCCTTTATTATCAGGACTGCACCATCAAAGGAATTTGTATTATTCTCCCTCTGACTGCCAAGTGCATGGAGCATTTGTTGACCAGTGAAGATTGCTGCTGTTTGCTGCTGAGGATGATTGTGGTTTTCAGTTTAACATGACAAGATCAGGCAAAAACTTTTAGTTACAAGTAACAAATCTCTGCCAAGACACCTATTGCTGATATGTTCAGTTCCCATTTGTGGGGATACAGGTTTCTGTTTCTGTTCTTAGCTTTTTTTCCCAAGTGCAGCAAATAGGTCTCTTCTTTGTAAAAGTGCCTATGGGAAGATTTCAGGTCCCAGGGGTTCAGATGCCCAAGTTCCACCTGAGTACTTTTGAAAACTCCTCCCTCCGTGTCATGGGGTCAGTACAAGAAGTGTCCTTCAGTGCCTGCACAGAGCTGGGGGGGGTGTGCAGTCACTCCCTGTGTTGCTCCAGATGAATTTCTATTTTTGTAGTAGAGAAAGGAAGACATATGGACCATTAACCTCCCAGCAGGGGCCAGTGAGGAGCTGTTCCCTCAGCACAGACAGCAGCACTGGTGAGCCTGTGTGTGCCCAGCAGGGATGGAGGTTGCCCCCAGGCCCTGTGATTATGTTTTTCAGTGTGTATTTATTTTTACTATAGTGTCAGTTTTAATTATTTGAGCATTGGCATTGCCTGGCTGAGTTGGAGTTGGAGCTTACACAGGTTCTGCTCTGAGGACTGAAGGGTGAGTGTTGTTGAAAGCTCCTCTTCAGGACTCTGTCAAGGCATCAGGTGCTGAGAATTGGACCTCGATGGCACCTTTTGGGATCTGACAGCAAAGTGCCATGGCCAGCCAAACCCAACCCCACCTGAGCCCGGGGTCAGCTCAGCCTCTTGAAGGATTCAGCCAGTTTGTTAGAGTGGCCACAGGCTAAAGACCGTCACTGCCTGTAGGAGCTTGTGGTTCCCTGTGTAATCAGCTGGACCGTCAGTGTGGGATGGAGATATCCAGCTCCCGTGATTTCCATGCACTTTTTACCACTCCCCCAGTGTAGTTTATTGGCTTTCCCAAGTAATTAAAGATGGATTTTGGATTTTAATTTTTGTTAGTAAGGTGAATTCCGTTTGAACGCTGAATAAAATTGAAAAAGTGTTTGCTTTTTCCTCCTCTCATGGTCACCTACTTCAGGTACAAGGTCAACTCTTGTCTTATTCTAGATGTACTTATTCTAGAAGTGTTCCCTGTGCTGTGTATGAACTCCAGATGTATGGTTTCTGTATTAAAATATAAATTATATGTGGCTTGTTTGGCTCTCTTAAAACTGCAGCATCTCTAACAAACTGCAGCATCTCTAACAAGCCCCAGGATTTTTGGTCAGTGCTGTGAAAGGTGCTCTGCACTTTTACCTACTTGTCTTTGGAAGAAAACAGCTTTGGAGCAGGTCTGGCTTTGAATTCCACCTTCAGCCTTGGATGGACTTCCAGGGTTTTCATGGTGAAGCTTGGGAAAGGCTTTAAGAATTTGAACAAGGTGAGATTTGTGTGGAGACCTTAAGAGCACCTTCCAGTATCTGAAGGGGCTACAAGGAAGGTGGAGAACGGACTGTTCATCAGGAACCAGAGAGACAGGACAAGGGGAATGGGTCCAAACTGCCAGAGGGCAGGATTAGATGGGATATTGGGATGAATTTCTTGGCTGTGAGGGTCGGGAGGCCCTGGCACAGGATGCCCAGAGAAGCTGGGGCTGCCCCATCCCTGGAAGTGTCCAAGGCCAGGTTGGACGGGGCGTGGAGCAACCTGGGCTAGTGGAAGGTGTCCCTGCCCATGGCAGGGGGTGGAACTGGATCTCTAAGGTCCCTTCCAAACCAAACCAGTCTGGGATTCCACAATTCCAGTTCGTAAAACAAAACATGCCAGCAACAGTGTGTCTACTAAGTGGATTTTATTTACACAACACAATGAGATCTATCCATAAAAAGTTGACTACACCTGCCAAATTTTACAGTGCAATTTTGGAACAGCTTTTAAATATTTACAAAATGCTTTTTCAACTGAAGAGGTTAAGGCAGAGTCAGGGCACAGTGATAAGAAACACTTAGTGCAGCTTTGTGCTAGGCATGACACAGAGATGAACTGGCAGCATAAGGTGTTCAGATCCACTGGAAATTCAGACTGGAATTACTCCTCCAAGTCCAGCAACTGCAGGTTAATAAAAAAGAGCTAAAGATACAAACAACCTCAAAACAAGCAACTAAGGAAAATGTTTGGCTACCATGGGAGATGGAACAGGCATCCAAAATCCTTAGCAGTGAATTATGGATCCTGGGAAGGAGACGCTGTGTAGGACACACTTTTTTTCCCTAATGTTGGTGAAAAACCTGGAATAGGAAGCAGGCTTACAATGGGGTACAGAAGCTACCAATGAAGGTGTGTCCAAGAGGACTGGATTCAAAGACATCCAACTTCTGCTGGAAGACAACAGGAATGAGGTACCCAACTGCTCCTCATGCCTTTGAAAAACCACCTTGAGCTCTGTGACCTGAGGGGTCACACTTCAAACACAGCACTAAAAATGCACAATACACAGTACTAGAGAGATGGGGGTTTTTTCACAGCAAGTCATCACAACTTGTAATTGTTTAGCTTCTTTGGTATTTATAAATAAAAATGCTGGTCCCTTTCAGTAAAGGGCTATGAATGCAGCTACTATCTCAAAATCATTTGTTGCTAATCCACAGCAGCTTGAAAGGATTATTCTGATTTTTATTTCATTTTAAGGCAGTAACTAAGTAGTTAGGAAATGAAAAAAAAAAAAATGGTTTTATATTCTTTCCAGTGGTTTATAAGGCAACATTTTCAAATGGCTGGAAGAAACTGCAGGAGGAGCTGGTATCAGCCCTTCACACAAAGTACAAAGGGAGCAGAAGGTGATCTTAGGGACAAGTTGGTAAAAGCCTGATCCTGTAAGTCATTCCTTCCATTAGCCCTTATTCATCCAAGTGAGCCCTACTGACTACACTGATCCTGGGATCACTTCTAATTAAGGCTATTTAGCATTTCAGCTTGGTAGGATCCAGCTGGTACCTAAACTGCTTATGGCAAGTCATTAAAGTCGTGGGACAAGTACAAAAAGCACAGGGGGTGGTGAGGGAAGGACACGGACGAGTTATGTACAGTACTGGCAATCCCCCATCAGTCCTTCAGGATGGCACTCAAAAGACACGTAGGTAAAAATTCCCTAAAAGCACCTATTAAAAAAAGTTCCACTACAAACCCATTTTGTTTCGTTTCCTAATCAAGAAAGTCAGGACTAAACAGCCCTGGAAGCCTTTTTTTTTTTTTTTTCCTGTGAAGCATCACTCGAGCTTTGTCTTGTCTGTACTCTGGAGTTAGTGTTCAGCACCAAGAGAAGTCTGCAGGAATCCAAGATAATTCAAACTGAGACACACTTTTGGAAACCTCAAGGAGTTCCAATTTTTATCAATCTGATTGCAAATTACAGACTGGAACCAGGGAGGCCCAAAGGGTTAATGCCACCTGCCCCTGGAAGTGCAGAGTTAACTACAAACAGGCTCAATGTGGAGCTCGTGGTTAGAAAAATTAGGGAAAGCTCCACTGAGGCAGAACCCTCCCTCCCTAAACAGTGTCATGTTCCCAGAGAGGCTTGGACAAGGAAAGGCACTTGGGGGCTCTCCTGCAGAGAACCTGATCAGAACTTTTATAAATTATAGTAGGCAATAATCTAAGAGTGGACACGGTGGGCTCCGCTGCCCCAAAAGTAACCCCAGTCTGTGGAAGACTCCGGGGACAGATGGTTCAGCCAGGACAGCAAGAGCAGCTCTGTAAGGAAACACTAGGCAGGCCTCCATCAGCAACATTCTGATCCTGTTCTGCTCAAAACCAAGAGCAAAAAGGCCACAGAAGATGTGGTTTTGTCTTTAAACCAGTGGAGATGGAGCAGAGCTCAGGGACGGCCAAGAGATGGCACCAGCCAGCCAAGGGAGCCTCGGGCTGAGCCAGCTCTGCACAACTTGCCCACCAAGGATCAGGTTCATGGTACTTCCCTCCCTCTCTGCTCTGATTCCAGATGCACGGTGTGACCAGCTGTAGTTTATTACCTGTGTTTACAGATCCACCCTGTCACACAGTTACCAAAGACTCTGTGCTCGCAGCAGCAAATGGCCCATTTCTCCTCTGTCTGGGGAAGGAAAAGCGTTGCACAATTTTTTAATTTAGAAAAAGTATTAAATGGCTTGAGTGTCACTTAGTACCAGAAGTAAAGTGCACCAGGACCGGAGGCCACTGTGACAGAGCTGAGAAATGCTATAGAGAGGCTTCCAAGGAGCGTTATAAAAACAGCACTACAAACTAAGGTTAAGGCAATCCGAGTTGTGTCCTTCTGCTCGACAGTTTCCTGGAGAGTTGTCTGTCTCAAGCTTTAATTATTGCTTTGTTACTGGAATCCTCAGCCACTGGGCAAACAGCGCTGGCAGAATTGGCAGAGTGAGTTTGTCACTTAATGCAGGAGTGGCAAACAATCCTATAGAATCCCGTGCTTTGCAATGCCAAAGGGAAGGCTCCCATCTCCCGATGGACTGTACAATCTGGCAAAGGATTTAAAAAGGAGAAACTCTTGCTCCTGAAGCAGCAAAAGGTGCTGGCAGCAGAGATGATGCAAACATGTTGTGGAATTTTTCAATGGCACAGGAAAAAAAAAAAAATCCTTAGTAACAACCAAGTGTGTAACAAAACAGGGTCCTGAAGTCTTCTCCAAGAGTCGACAGCCCTCAAGTTTTCTTTAAAAAAAAACAAACAAACAAAACAAAGGTTCTTTTATGGGTATAAACCCAAAGTACAGCAACAGAATTCCACGGCTCAGAAGTGCCAGGTAAAGCTGTGTCACTTCCCTCCTTTCATGTAGGATGGGATTGCTCCTCGGGCCGTCAGGCCCTCGAAACGTTTGTAGGTGTAATTGATAAAAACCCAGTCTTTGTTCTTGTAGTCGGTCTCTGGGTGGTTGCTTGTTGCCACTGGGAAGACACAGAAGAAATAAAATTACCCTTTGGAGACTGCCAAGTTTATTTTCATACAAAACACTGGATCTGGAATAGGGCAGGAAAAAATATCGTAAGCCCAGGAAAGAACTGCTGGAACACAGGACACGGCACAGATTCAGACTAAATATAAGGAAGAATTTTTTTAGTGTGGGCTGTGAAACTCTTGCACAGGTTGCCCAGAGAGGTGATGGATGCCCTGGGAGTGTCCGAGGCCAGGTTGGATGGGGCTTGGAGCAACCCGGGCTAGTGGAAGGTGTCCCTGCCCACGGCAGGGGATGGAACAGGATAAGCTTTAAGGTCCCTCCCAACCCAAACCATTCTGGGACTCTGTATTTAAACCCACGGAGCAAATGTGTGGCTATGCTGAGATCCTTTAGAGATCTACACCAAAACATGCCCTTCTGTCCCACCCTTCCCTACCCACTACTCCAAGTGTCAGCTGTGCCAGCAGGGATCAGCCAGTGACAAGGTCCTGCTGAGACCTGCACTTGCTGGGAGCTCTGCTGCCTCAGAGATGCCCTTTCTCAGACAATTCCCCCATTATTTCCATCCTGCATCTCCTGGAACCCTAATTCCAGCTTGCACACCCTGCCCCACAAGGCTGCTAAGCCACGTGGTCGTGATTAAAAAAAATTAGCATCCAGTAAGATTCTTCTTCTGATTACCAGGAAAGATGATTTTACTGGAGAAGAGGGAGGATTGTTCACATGCAGAATCAAACAATCATTTACCTGTTGGTTTAAGGATATCAGATTCTGGAAATTCATCAAAGTTTGAGGTATCATCAATGCTTTTAATTTCTATGGAAATCGCAGCAGGTCTCTCTCTGCCAAGGAGAGCAGATGGAGCATTAAGATTTCAAAGACAAAGCAGGATTCGGCCACTTTCTTAACAGAATCAAGACTGAAGGTGCCTAAACCTCAGCAAGCTCCAGGTAGGCAACAAAATACTTTCACCCACTCCTGGATATTGTAAATTCCACTCGGCTGCTCCCTGCTGCTGAACAGGACTGGCCTGGATAGTCCCTAGAGAAGAGCAGCTTCCTTTTCTGCAAAGCGTCTTACCTGATGTGCTCCCAATCAACCCCTTCAAAGAATGGGTTACTCTTTATTTCCTCCACACCAGATGCACCAATTCTGTGCTCCCATTCACAGCAAAATCTGGGATGGAAGGAAGAATGAAAATGAAGGGAGAATGAAAACGAAAGCATTCCATCCAGAAATGGAACAGCTTTCTGGACTGATACTGCTGCAGTTTCTTAACATATAAATGGAGCAGACTAAGAACTCCCACAGCAAAACCAACACACAAAGTTATGCTCAGGAATGTCGTGTCCAATGCCACAGTTAAGATGTTCTATTCCTTCACAACAGGATAATGTGATAACAGGATAACAGGATAATTTGGCCTTTCTATTTCAGGACCAGGAGAGAGCAGGAGAACATATAAAGCCTAAAAATGTAGACCTTTATATTTCTGTCCTGAGAATAGGTAACGATTGGAAATACAACGGGATACATCTGTATGCTCCAGTGCATACAATGGCAAAATCATTCCTGTTGTAAGAAGCCAGCTCTGGCAAAAGGATTAAAGTTGCTTCAGTGAGAAGCTTACAGGAAAAGTAAGGAGCAGAAACGTTTTGCCAGAGCAGTCAGGAAACAACTAAATGACCTGAGAGACAAAAGTATTTGACGAGGGAGTTTGGCATTTGATGCATGTGCACAGCAGTTTGTACCACCAGGGTTTTTCCACGTGAAACAAGCCACGAGAGGCACAGAACAGTTAGCAAGACAAGAAAATCAGCGCTACATTAACTGGCAAACCATGTGGCTGGCACCTTAAAATAAGATCCTTTGCTTTATCAGAGATTGGAACTTCTGGAGGAAATGTCAGGGTCTCCTTCCAGTTCATCACTTTCTTATACGTCTCTTGAGGAGTCTCGGAACAGAACGGGGGGTAACCTGAAAAGAAACAAAAATACCATCTTGGATAAAGCAAAACCAGTTCCTGAAGTCTGCAGTGTGCGGGTCAGAGCACACCTCAGTGACCAGGGAAGGAGTGGATGCTCTGAGCACATAAACAGGTTGCCCAGAGAAGCTGTGGCTGCCCCATCCCTGGGAGTGCCCATGGCCAGGTCGGATGGGGCTTGGAGCAACCTGGGCTGGTGGAAGGTGTCCCTGCCCATGGCAGGGGGTGGGACTGGATGAGCTTTAAGGTTTCTCCCAGCCCAAACCAGTCTGGAATTCCATGATTCCAGGAAATACAGCTGGTATCCTACACCACAATCCCTGTTTACAACCCCTGCACTGCCCGTTCCTTACCGATCAACATCTCGTACATGATGACCCCCAGGGACCACCAGTCACAAAGCTTGTTGTACCCAGTCTGCATGAAAACTTCAGGAGCAATGTAATCTGGAGTTCCCACAGTAGAAAAAGCCTGGAACAAACACCATCAGTCAAGCATCTTTAGGGAAAACTGCCTCTGGTGGAAGTGGGGACTTACACAACACCGGTTATTTTAAGGAAGACACCAGAGTGTCTCTGAGATCCTTTAGCAAAGCTGGGTAAAGCCTTTATTTCATGATATAAAGAGACAAAATCAACATGTTCACGTGCAGGTGTCTTAAAATACCATCGGGAACGTGGGGAAAGGTACCACTGTTCAGATACACCTTGGAATGGGTCAGCAGCCCTTTGTTAGACTGGATGGCAAGAACATTTAGTGTTGGCTGGGAACCATCAGATATCCATGCAAATAATTCTGGCAGTGCCATCTCAGGCACACGTGTCACCAGCTGTTCAGCAGATGGGTGAAGGACAAATTAAGAGTCATTCCTCTTTTTTTCAAAAAAAAAAAANATCGGGAACGTGGGGAAAGGTACCACTGTTCAGATACACCTTGGAATGGGTCAGCAGCCCTTTGTTAGAGTGGATGGCAAGAACACGTGCCATTTGGATGCAACACCTCGGCAGGAACATTTCCAGCCAGGTGAGACCTACTCACCAACTGCCGTCGATTCCTCTTCCAAGTCTCTGCTTTCCTTTTGGAATTCATGTTCTGAAAAGCTAAAGGAGATTCAATACCTGTGACTGAATCCTGATAGTCACCCAATACCCATTTTTACCCCCAAACTGTTACACTAAAGATCTCATTTAAGACAGATGTCAATACCCTAAATCTAAACCCACCAGCAACTTCCAAATGTAATATTGACAACATCTTATCAAGCCTTTCATTATGGATCCATGCTTTTGGGGTCTATTTAAATCCATGATCCAAGTTATTCCCCGTGAGAAAATTCCTGAATATTCAAAGAGCCTGTCCTTGCTTATTAATTTAAATAACACTTGAGATGCAGACACCATCCTTTCAACCCAGGTTTGTTACACATGCAAAGGGCTACAGCAGAGTCTGTTTCAGAGACAAACTTCTGGAAGTAAAGGTGGGTTTGTACATTAAAGTAACGGGAACTATTTTTATTTTACAGAAAATCAAAATTACACCTCGAGATGTAATTTGATTATTAGACCCCCCACTGCAGCCTTCTACCCTCACACTAAAATGAGTTATGTCAGGCACTGAGAACAACCACCCAAATACCCTTTGGAGCCAAAGAACTTACTGAAGTCACTGGGAAGACTGTGGTTCAAGTTTCTATAAAATTCTGTCCTGTGGGCTTTCTTCAGCCCAGTACACAGACCAAAGTCTGAGAGTTTCACGTGGCCCTGGAAATGAACAAACCAACCAAATGACAGAACCAATACAAGACATTCTCAGAGCAAATCACAGAAGCAGCACAGTTGGAAGAGAGCCCCTAAACTGTGTCCCCAAGTGCCACATCCAGATGCCTCTTGAACACTCCCAGAGACGGTGACTCCCTGGGCAACTCATTCCAATGTCTGATCATGCTTTCCAGGACAAAATCTCTTACAACATCCAACCCTAAACCTCCCCTGGCACAGCTTGAGGCCGTTTCCTCTTGTCCTATCTCTTGTTCCCTGGGAGCAGAGTCCGACCGCTACCTGGCCACAACCTCCTGTCAGGAGTTGCAGAGAGTGAGAAGGTCCACCCTGAGCCTCCTTTTCTCCAGGCTGAGCCCCCCCAGCTCCCTCAGCCACTCCTGCTGCTCCAGCCCCTTCCCCAGCTCTGTTCCCTTCCCTGGACACGCTCCAGCACCTCCATGTCCTTTGCATTCCTTGTTTTAGCCTAACACTGGATGTGTACATGGAATGCAGCTATTGATACTTTCACCACTATTCCACAAAGAAAGCCCTTCAAGAAGCCTCTGCTCCTGTAGCTCCCCATCACTTCAGAGTGAAAGGAAACATCTCCTGATGCAGCTGCAGCTCCTGGGTTGTGAACTGACCCCAAGAGATAGAGAAACACCTTAAATTCAGTGACTGCATCTGGTGCACAACCTAACCACGCTGACTTGGTGCAATTTTTAGTATATTTAAAATATACATCCTTTTCAAAGTCCTAAATTTATCTACATCTAGATGTAAACACACTGAATTGGATACAGTGCCCAGAGAAGCTGTGGCTGCCCCATCCCTGGAAGTGTCCAAGGCCAGGTTGGACAGGGCTTGGAGCAACCTGGGCTGGTGGAAGGTGTCCCTGCCTGTGGCAGGGGGTTGAACTGGATCTCTAAGGTCCCTTCCAACCCAAATCAGTCTGGGATTCTATTAATTACATCAGTAATTTCCACCTGGTAGTGGGAAAGTAATTATTTACTGCTGGCAAACCTTTTCCAAGCAAGCTTGATTTTAGGTATGTTTGGAGTGAGCAACAGGAGGATACTGAAACAACAAGGCTTTCTGCAAACTGCCTGCAATAACCAGGTAGGCTGGCCAGCCCTCAGGAACAGATCCTGATCCTGAGGGAGATCCCACCTCCGTTCTCAGCCTGGAACAGCCACATCCTTCATGTTTGGTAGAACCATCTACCCCCATGCTGGCAAGGGGGAGCGTAACAGATGTGAGAGCAAAAGGAAACAGCTTTGACCACGAGGGGAGAACTGAAACTCCAGCTGAAATAGCCAAAAATAGCTTAAACAGCTGTCAGAGAGCTTGAGGTCTGAGCACAGCTGGGGTGGGAGGCAGGCCTTTCCTGGCTTGGGTTTTTCCCAGGATTATGGCAGCTACACCTCAAAAGCTGGAAAGAACAGGGCTAAAAAAACAGAAGCACTGTCTTCTTTCACAACCCTCAACACTAGTTCAGATCAATATTAAAAATCACGAGGCCTATTTATCCTCCCCAGGCAGCGGCCAGTCCATACCTTGCTATCCAGGAGGAGGTTGTCTGGTTTTATGTCCCGATGGATAAAGCCCAGCTGATGGATGGAATCAATGGCAAGCACGGTCTCAGCGATGTAGAACTGTGTCTCCTCCTCTGTCAGAGTGTCTTTCTTCATCAACAGTGTCATCATGTCACCTGGAAACCCCCCAAAGGTGAACACACAGGCTCCACTTTCACTAATTTAGGACATAAAATGTGATAGTCCAAGTTGTTATGAGGAAAGAATTGGGACCTTCTGTCCAGTTTCCCCCTAGAACTTCTCCCCCTGCAGCCTCCACCTGTCCCACCACCACTTTCAATTTTCAATAAGGAAAACCAGATTTGGGATTTCATCAGTCCATGTGGTCAGTCCAGGTCATTATGAGGAAAGAACTGGGACCTTAAAAGACATCTATAGAAAAAAAGCTATTTCTGCTGCATTCTGTTAAAAACAACAGGTTAGAGAATCCAAACCTCGTTATGTGGGGGTTCTACTGACAGCCAGGGGAGGAACTAGAAGAATATTTAGGCCAAGTTTAAACACCTGCAGCTCAAACCCAAGCAGGAAACCTCAAGCTTGCCCCAAACATCTCAGTAGAGACCTTCACAAAGGTTTTTCCCTCACAGATGTTACAAGCACAGGGTACCCACATACACTCTAATCTCAGACTACGTTTGTAATCAAGGAATTAGCAATCCCCAAACAACAGGAAAGCAGCCTTTGGATTCCAGTCACCTCCAGGCAGGAACTCCATGATCAGGTAGAGGTTTAGCTTGTCCTGGAAGCTGTAGAACATCTTCACAACCCACAGGCTGTCAGCCTCCACGAGGATGTCCCGCTCCGCACGGATATGGCCAACCTGGACACGCACAGATGCCCTGGGTTAGTTTTACTGGATGCATTTATTGCACAGGCAATTCAGGGATTATGTTGGAAAGCATCAAATACTGACAAGACGACAGTCAAACCTCTGCACAAGGGCAGAAACACCATCAGAATTTCAATATATGGTTAACTATGTAGGTATGTTTTATACCCATTACATAAACCTATCAAACCTATGTATTATATAAATCATACGCCCCAAAATATCTCAATTCTTTACAAAAATATCTAACCACTAGATGTCTTTTTGAAAACCCAGAGCTTCACCCCAGTGCTGAACAAGAAGAGACTGTTTCAGATCATTTTATTCCCTGAAGTACTAAAAGAAAGCCTTAAATGCTGCTACTTTGTCTCTGTGGGTCTGAATCCAGCAGTTGTATCACTTGGATACTTATATCTGATCCCGTAAGTCAGAAATGCAAGAAAACACTGATTTCAAGATCTACACTGAATCATTTGCATGAGTTTGTGCTGAAAGACCCACTAGAAGACGAGTCCTTAGGAACTCAGAGGGTTTTCTGTCTTATTTCCTGCATAAAAAAGGAGGGGGGAAAAAAAAGCCCTCAATTTTTTAGCTACTAACCCTAAACCAGAGCTGCCTGTTCCTCCTCTGCATATCCCAGTGACCTCCTGGAGTCATTCAGTGCTGCTCAAGGGGGGTATTTACCTGCTCTTTTTCAAGCATATCGGCCTTGCGCAGTATTTTCATGGCATAAACGTGCCCCGTGTCCTTCTTCTGCACCAGCCTCACCTGGGGAGCACACAAGGACTTGGAGTCAAATCCAGCATTAACAGCACAACTCTGGACAAAGCTGGGGATCAAGCCCTTGGCTTCCATTTAATGGGAACACATCAGACTACAAAGCCCCAAAAGGCACAGGGCACAGAAACGGCCAAAAGTCCCGTTAATTCTAAGAGAGAATTTTAACACTGAGCAATTCACACCTCAAGCAGCTGCTCCAAAGGCCCCCAGAAGAGACTTTGCAAGGGCCCTCCAGCCCTCCCTAAGCCCAGCCCCAGGAGTTCACCATTAAAACCCTCTCCAAACTTGCCCATCAAGTCCTTTTCGACATCATTCAGGTTCCTTTAAAGCACAGAATGTTTTAAACCAGCATTTATTGGGTAAGAAGATGCACGGGACTGTTCAGCTAAAAATCAATCTGGGGTTGCTACAACATTTACCTTTTGATTG
Organism: Oxyruncus cristatus; assembly: GCA_013399855.1. Taxonomy (NCBI): domain Eukaryota; kingdom Metazoa; phylum Chordata; class Aves; order Passeriformes; family Cotingidae; genus Oxyruncus; species Oxyruncus cristatus. The sequence continues at coordinate 426,989 of VXAY01002919.1, forward strand.
TAGAAACTAAGCCAATAGACACCAAAGCCAGTTTAAAGCCACATTTTTTTTCTGGACTCACCTCTCCAAATGCTCCTCTGCCTATTACTTTTAAAGACTCAAAGTCCTCCAATCCAAGCCTTGTTCTCTTTAGGCGAAGAAACTCCGTTTCCTTTTGTGCATGGGCTGATCTCCTGATCCTTTTCTAGAATTTAAGAAACCCCAGTGAGAATTCTGCAGGTGGGTTTCATAGGGATCACAGCAACTTCAAGGAAAGATCTCCATTTGGAAAAGAAAGAGACTTGTATTCAAGCATTAAGATAATTTTTCCATATTTGTTACCTCTTCATCTTTTAAGCCTTCTTCTTCCATCATTTGTTCTAGTTTCTTTTGTCTAGAGCAGAGAGAAATTAGAAAAATAAAGGTTGAATCATTAACCTTGTTTTTTAATCAAATTAGAAAAATGAAGGTTCAATCATTAACGTTGTTTCTTAATCACATGCACAGATCCACCAGCCCTGGTCTGTGCCAGCAAATAACCAAGTCTATTATGTACAAGGGAGACTCAGGAGATTAATTTTGAAGCATCTGCTATCCAAATTTAAAATTCCAGCCTTGTCCTCTCTAATTTTAATAATGTAAACCTGCCTTGAGTTTCACGTGTACATTTTGAGTTTCAACTGTACATTTTTGTTGTGCCCTAACCCAGACTGAGGAGATCTGGGTTCAATTCTTGTCTGGTTCTGACAGCTGGGCGAGGCACTTCAGGGCAGAGCCGTAACAAATAAACACCAAAGTCTCACCTATTCCAGGGAGAACTGGCTCTTTAAACACCTTTTAAATTTCTCTGCATCTCAAACTCATCCTACGTGAGAGGAGAAAAGCTACTTCAGGTTTCCTAAGACCTGAGATATTCCAAATATTTGGGAAGAGGAAACGTGTCTGTACATGTTCTCCTCTTTAAAGAATTCAGAAATATTTACAGCCTTAGTCCACAAGGGTCATTTGGGAGAAAAGAAAGAAGGAAGCAAGACTTTTCAGAAAGGGAATGGCTTCAGGGGACACTTGCAATGATTATCCTCCGGAATTTTTTCCCAATGCCAACCATATTTACAGCTGGCTGAACTGGGATTGGTGGTTTGAAGGGTTTTATTGTCCAACATTACAAATGCACTAAAAAATTCCTTCTCTTTCTGCAAGTCATCCTTCGCAAGATCCTTTTCCTGTCTCCTGGGGCCCTGTGCAGCTGCTGCAAAGTGATAACATTTGGGGTTATCACTTCGCCATCGGGCACATCTCAATCGCTTTGCCCTCGTTTAAGAACCCACTGAGCCCTGTCCAGTCCTCCCATCCACACTCAAACCAGTGACTCCAGTAGCAAAAGCCTATGCAGTACACAGAATTAAAGAGCTCAGGTCAGAATTCCCCCAAATATCCATACTGGGCCCAATCTGCACTTCAGGGTACAGTGTCAACACCATTTAAACTCCAAATTGCACAACCACAGACACATCTGTTGTTAAAAAAAAACATGTAACTTAGAAAGTCCAGCCTGTTTGTTCAGACAAAGTCTTGATCCCACACAGGAAAAAAAAAAAACAAACATTGAGATTTTGGGGAGTAGTGCTCATAATAAATAATTAAATTTATAAAGCAAGAGCTGTGCAAAGAGAAAGAAAGAAATTAAATCAGTGATATCTTCTGTCTGAATTAGACCTCAATCTCTCCTAATCTGCAACTTTGAAGGAAATATCTCAGCAAGTTAGGATTTATTTCTAAATTGCTGCCTCCTTTCTGCAGCTCCTGTAGTGAGCTGGGATTCATTGTCCTGGGAGCTCGTTATGGCTTTGGCAGCAAGGCCAAAAGGGAACCAACACTGAACCGTTTCCCAAGTTCTGATTATAGACTCCATGGCAAGCTGGGAGAACAGCAGAAGTCCCAGTGCTCCAGCTTGAGGGTATTCAGCAAATTAGAACGTTGCAGCCAAAGGAAAGTGAAAGTCCCACAGCTCAGTCCAATCCCGTTTTATACCGGACTGATGGATTTAAAGAGGTGCCACAGGTTCAGGCAGCATTGAGTGACTCCTCACAGCAACCCAACCCCTCCTCGTCCCTGAAAAGACTGTCCTCCTTTAGGTCCTGCACATGGATCAAGGCAATCCCGGCACAAATCCCAGCCCAGGCTGGGCAGATCATGGACTGGGAGCAGCCCTGGGGAGAAGGACTCAGGGGGTGTTGGTGGATGAGAGGCTGGACATGACCCAGCCCAGAAACCTCCCCCGTGCCCTGGGCTGATCCCACAGCAGGGGCAGCAGCGTGGGGATTGTGCCCCTCTGCCCCCTCAGAGGAGATCCCCCTGCAGAGCTGCCTCCAGCCCTGGGAACAACAGCACAGCGATGTGGAGCTGCTGGAGAGAGTCCAGAGAGATGCTCCAGGGCTGGAGCCCCCCTGCTCTGGGGCCAGGCTGGGAGAGCTGGGGGGGTTCTCCTGGAGAAGAGAAGGCTCCAGGGGGACCTGAGAGCCCCTTCCAGGGCCTAAAGGGGCTCCGGGAGAGCTGGAGAGGGACTTGGGACAAGGGATGGAGAGACAGGACAAGGGGGAATGGCTTCCCACTGCCAGAGGGCAGGGTTAGATGGGATATTGGGAAGGAATTCTTCCCTGTGAGGGTGGTGAGGCCCTGGCACAGGTTGCCCAGAGAAACTGTGGCTGCCCCATCCCTGGAAGTGTCCAAGGCCAGGTTGGATGAAGCTCTGAGCAACCTGGGCTGGTGGAAGGGCTGTGGAATGAGATGAGCTTTAAGGTCCCTTCCAACTCAAACCATCCCGTGATTTTATGATTTTCGCTTTGGCTCAAGAAAGCTAAATGCAATTCATATAAATTTGGGCTCTTACCCAGTTTGGAAAAGAAACAGGGAAGAGCTTTACCTCATCTCTCTCTCCTCGTGCTGAGCGATGAGGTTGCTGTAGAAGTTCTCTAACGTCACCTTTGTCATCGTAACTCGCTCCTTGGTGTGATTGCTCATGGACGAGCACGGCGTGGGGCCTGTCATTGCCATGGCTGCTAGGAGAGAAAACAGGAGGAGAAAACGGAACATTATAAATGGCAAATAACCTTCAAACAAGAGCTGCAGTCAATTAAGTGATGCTGAATCACAGAGTTCAGATTTTAACGACAAATGCCACCGATCTAAACTAAGACGAAGCAGGGAAAAGTCTTACAAAATAAAAGGTACGAGTCAAACTTCCTGTTTTGAACATATTTGATCTGAAAATAAGAGGGAAGGAAACTTGAGAAACGTGGTGCCTCAAAAACCACAATTTCAGCCAGTACTGCAAATGTTTGTTGCTCCCAACACGTTCTATCTTTAGTAAACGTTTAAAATTCAGGAATATCACCCGGAAAGACCTAATCCAGAAGTTGTGCTTCCTATAACCCCTGCAGAAATAACTCCATCAGTTGCCTCCTGGCTCTTCTGCTGTGATGCTCGTCAAAATCCTGAAAGTCATCCCACTAACAGAGCAACCGAGGAAAGAACAAAAAAGGCATTTAGTTGCCTCTCAGCACTTTTCCTAGATGTTTTCACCCAAAAATTTGGCCAAATCTAGAGGATCACTGCCTTTGAACACACTGCAGTTTAAAAAATACCCCCCTCCAAAAAAAAAAAAAGTAAACCACCACCTATTGTAAGTATCCTACACATTCATTTCTGAGAAAAATATGTATTTTCATATTTTCATTTCTGCCTCTGTGAATCCAGTATGTAAATACTGGCGTGTGCCACTCCCAACAGGAGCAGTTTCAGGGCATAGCTGACAACCCAGCTCTGCTTCCTAAAATGCATTAAAAACAAAGATTTCAAGCGTGCAACCACCCCTTAAACCTGGTTCTCCTCGGTATCACGTAACTCAGTGAGGTAACAAGAGTTTTGCAACTACTCCTAGAAGTTGCAGACAAACATAGGTGAGACACTTCCCCTTTGTGCAACCCTGGGCACTGCCAACGAGCTCTGAGTGACTCTTTTCTGTTCACTTTTTTGCAGCTGTTTACGAGGCGTCACCGCGGGGCCCCTGCAAACCACCTCCTCTGCAGACACCAGCTCCTTATGTGCTGCCCGTGCAGGATCCTCGTGGAAAAAAGATCCTTCAGATGGGTGATTTTTGAGACGGTGCAATGTCTTCACGCGAGGTGGGAGCGTGGCTTTCTGGAGGAGCAGCTCTGAGTGACCCCGCGCAAAGGGGGGGGTCACATTGTCCACACGCTCCCAGAGAGAGGTTTTACACCCTGCAGAGATGGGGCTGTTACACCCCAAAGATGGGGCTGTTACACCCCCGAGAAGGGGCTGTTACACCCCAAAGATGGGGCTGTTACACCCCCGAGAAGGGGCTGTTACACCCCCGAGAAGGGGCTGTTACACCCCGGAGATGGGGCTGTTACACCCCGGAGAAGGGGTTGTTACACCCCCGAAATGGGGCTGTTACACCCCCGGAGATGGGGCTGTTACACCCCCGGAGATGGGGCTGTTACACCCCCGAGAAGGGGCTGTTACACCCCCGGAGATGGGATGTTACACCCCCGAGAAGGGGCTGTTACACCCCGGAGAAGGGGCTGTTACACCCCCGAGAAGGGGCTGTTACACCCCCGAGAAGGGGCTGTTACACCCCCGAGAAGGGGCTGTTACACCCCCGAGAAGGGGTTGTTACACCCCTGAAATGGGGCTGTTACACCCCGGAGAAGGGGCTGTTACACCCCCGCAGATCGGGTGTGACACCTATCGCTACAAGCGCGAGGTGTGAAAAGCCATGAGCGGTTCTCACTTCCTAGAGATCAGACCAGGAAAATTATCTGACAGAAGGGGGTGCGGGGATAAAATGAGAAGGGGAAGACAAGAGAAAGTACCGGTGTCAAACCACCTGTTGATGGCGGCGGCCCCTTCCACAGGGTGGGCGCTCAGGGCCCCCTCCCCGGGGGCGGGTGGGACGATGCGGGGCTGGATCCCCCGCACTTGGCTCCACCGCAGAGGGGGCACCGGGGCGGCGGCTCCGCGGACCGACGGGCGGAGGGGCCCGGCAGCATCACCGGGAGGGGACAAAGGCGGCCCGAGCCCCCCACACCAAGGGCGGGAGGGGGACCCCGCCCCTGCAGAGCCCCCGGCCCGCTGCCAACCCCACCTACACCCGCCAGCTTTGGGGCTGGGGGGGCCACACCCGCTCCGCTGCCCCGGCAGCGGCGAAGGGCCCGGGGGAACGAGGAGAGCAACCAGGAGGGCGGGGAGGGGATGCGGGCGGCCGCGGTAACAAGGCGGGAGCGGCTTACCGGAGCCCCCCGGCGGGGCCGGGCTGCAGGCCAGGCGGGGTCTCG
>VXAY01002919.1:432920-445019 GCA_013399855.1 Oxyruncus cristatus
GGGGTTGGATCAAGGGTTGGACTTGATGATCTCAGAGGTCCTTTCCAACCCGGCTGATTCTATGATCCGGGGCGAGGGGGCTTCGGGCTGAGGGGCCGTGCTGAGGGTGTGCGACGGGGGCTCCGTCTGGGGCTTCTGTGCTGAGGGCTCCGGAGTGCGGGCTGCTCGATGGGGGATTTGCGGTTGGGGTCCGGGCCCGCCCGGGGGGCTGCGGGGCCGGAGGGGCTCGGAGGGGCTCGGAGGGCTGGTGCGGCCCCGGCCGTGGGGGCAGCGGGCGCAGCCCCGCGCTTTGCATCGGGTCACATCAGCCCCTGCTCTCCCCTGGGTCGGGGCAGAGGGACCAGCGCTGCGACCCCGGGGGGTGCCAGCCTTCCTCCTGCTCCTGGCACTGCTCTTGGGGCGGTCCCGCAGCACTGGGGAGCCCTGTCCTGCTGCCTTCCCCACTTCCCACGGTGGTGCTGTGACCTGCAGGCTCCCAGCGTGGAGAGTCGGCTCCCGGCACAGCCCCAGCTCTCCGCACGCAGCCCGTTCTCACCATCGAGGGGAGGGTGGTTTTCCCCATCCCCGCACGGGTGACACGCATCAGGTCGCCCAGGACAGGTGCCACCAAGATGCCCATGGTCACCTCCACCTCCCAGGGCTCAAGAGAGTCCGTCTCACAGGAATCCACGTCTGCAGGGGCAGAGGGGCTGATCCAGAGTGTGCTGGGCAGTTCTGGAGGGGTTTGAGCTGGTCACAGTCAGGTCCCTGGGGTTCCATCCTGATGGGTTCCAGGGAGGAAGATCTCCTGCATCCCAGCTCAGCAAATTTCATTGCTTGGGCAGTGAAACCTGTTTTTGTCTCACCCTTCTCAGCTCTTCAGGAATATCTGAAACCATCTGCTTCAGAAATGGTTTGATTGGCCTTGGCAATCTAACAGGGAGCTCTGAGGAATGGCACAACAAAAGAAATGTGACTCCATACTCATCCCAAATGTGTGGGCAGAAGGTGTTTTTGCTTCATTTTATTTACATATCTACCAAAATAAAAGAAAGTGCAATTCAGAGGGTGAAAAGAGTTTTTATTATCAACATTTTAATCACTGAGAAATACATTCTGCACAGTTGAAGTCTGTCAGCAACAGAGGAATCTCAGGATTTAAAACGGTGTGTAGAGTCCCTACACGCTGATATATTTGTGACACACGTGAGAGTTCATTTCTGAAAGACTGATTTTACAATTAAACTGGACCTTGCTTTGCTTAGGCAGAGATGATCAGTTTGATGGCAAAGGTGAACAGCAAAATCCTGTGGTACCTATTCCAGGAAATGCAGGTGGCCTCATGAGGCTGGTTTGCTGCTGCTGCTGTGGGAGATCTTGGGAGAGGATTTCACAGGAGGAAAGAAAAGGAAGGAAGTGCTGGAACAAAAGGCTGAAATAGAGTCCCTGGAAGCTGGTTCTCATCCCTTCTGCCAGCAGAACAAGGTGAATGTTGAGGGCTTTGGCTGAGTGGGGATCACTGTCAACTTTCACCTGGCAAAAGGAAGGAAAAACTGAGGGATGAGAGGCTTAAAACATTATGCTGGAGAAGCAGGGAAAAAAACCCTTAGGACCTACAGGATAAAAAAAGTCATTACTAGAGTAGGGCAGAACTGCAGGCAGGGGTGAAATGAAAAAGAACCTGTATTAGGAGATACTTTTCTTCAGGAGTCAAAATATTAGGCTCCAGTGAGCCTCCAAATATGCACTTTAATGACCCAAACTTCCTGCTGAGTGGGCTACAGGAGCTCCTACAGGCTGCAGCATCCCTAAGATATCCATGACAGACAGTGACCCATCTGACAGCCACAGCGCTCAGCTGCTCAGGAGAGAACTTGGCTCCTTATAAGGGTCTCTATCACCATCTGGAGGGGTTAAAGCAATGCATCATCTTTATTTTGCAGTTCACCTTTGTGCTGGAGCTTTTCCCTACAACGGCACATGTGGAAAGCAAGGGACGGAGCGGGGTGGGTTGAGGGCTAACGGGAATAGTCCCGTGGCTGCGTGCTGGGGTTTCTCTTGCTGCCCAGCTCTTCGGTTTGCAGCAGCTCAAAAAGGCCTTGTGGGTTCCAGTTACCCTTTGGGCTCTTCAGATCCAGCTGCTTTAACGGGAGGAACCCCCGTGCTTCCGTCAGCCGCAGCAGCTGCTTCATCAGGCTGGAAGTCTCGTCTCCATCGACGCTGTTGTGGAGATCTGAGGGCTCTTGGCTCTCCTGCGCATCCCACATGGCATTTTGGGGTGGGAGATCCCTGCTGCTGGCTGTGTGCACCGTGCCCAGGGCGTTGTGGAGCCACATCAGGCGCTTCAGCCCTTGGAACGCCCTCCCTTTGTCGTGCATGAGCTGGTGCTCCGTCACTGCTCTTCTGCTGCAGGGAAAAAAAGAGGGAATGAGGGACCAGAGATGCTGATTGAGGTCCAGCAATCCCAGAACGGGAGCATTCTGGTGGTGCCACGGCCCACCATTCCCACTCGGGCTGCTCCAGCAGCCCATTCCTGAAGACAGGAAGCTGGAACCCTGTGCCATTCCCAAAGGTGTACCTTGAATCTCTTTTTTTTTTTTTTTAAAAAAAAAAAAGGCAAACTGGAAAGATCAACAAAATGACCTGAGCAGGTTTAAAGAGCTCTCACAGAGATTTGGGCTTTCCCAGATTTAGATTCTTTTCAGAATAAAGTTCCCTTTCCTTCACCTGAGTGCTATGAGATTTTTGGGTTTGTTTCTCTCCTCCCAGAGCTGGAATCACTGGAATTTAGCTGGAATCAGTGATGTCAATGAAATAAAAACAAACCCTTATTTTCTTCAGATACTTCAGATTCTTCAAAAATGTTGAGCCAAGTGTTGAGTGAGGAGGGCAGGCTAATTCTGGGGTGCAAATATTTCAGGATTTCAGGCTGTTCAGATAACATCTAACTGCAGCTATAGGCTCCTGCTGCAGATTTGAATCCAAATGGGAACCTAAATGTGGAATTTTAGCATGTGCCATCCCCATGGCCTGTGTTGAACATCCTTACATGGTTTGTGCACTGTGTTTAAAAGCATCAGCTGAAATGTGGTACATGTTACACAGCTAAAAATGCAATTGGACTAATTTTATACTGCAGAGAGGGTGAGGTAAAATGTTGCTGTATCAAATATATTGAATTTTCTTTCCCCCGTGCCTGGAGTTACTGACAGCAGCGCAGAACACAACCTGTTAAATCAAAACCAAGCAGTTTGCTAGTTATAATAATGAAGTAAAAAGATTACTTACTTTTCAATCTCTTGACACGTTGCAAAACAGGCAAAAAAAAGAATGGCCAAAAATGCAACTGCCTGCAGAGACCTCTGGGGCAGGAACATTTTCTCTCTTCTGAAATCCACTCCGCGGGACCAGCAGCTGATGGTGGGATCAGAAATCTTTCCCTCTTGTTCTTCCTTTTTCACCTGACAAAATGAATTTCAGCCTTTAAGCACAGGTCGAACTGGAGCCTCGTGCTGTGGGAAATCATCCCAGGACCTCCCAGAACATCAGTCATGTGGATCTGAACGTACACCAGGAAAGATGAATAGGATTCACAGTATAGTTCTGCATTTCCTTGCTCGGAGTCCTAAATCTCCTTTCCCAGGGTTGCCTCTCAATATAACACTTCCCACTCTTGTGCATTTGCAAGCACATTTCAGGACGGGGAAGAGACCTCCCTGATAAAAACTTCCCAGAAACTTGTCCAGAAGATCAGGATTGCCGAAAAAAAGTCTTTAAAAGTGGAGCAGGAATATCAAGTTAAAAGATGTTCATAGCCCTGGGGTTTGGGCCTTTTCCACAAGCAATGCAAGTGCTGGCATGCAAATATCCAGGGTTTTATTAGACTGATGCCAGATTTCTTTTCAGTGAAGAAGTGGATTTCTGGCTTAGGGAAGGGACAATGAGATGATCTAATTGTGCAATGATTGTTTTAATCTAAATTATATCTCCATCCAGTTCTATATCTGCTTTTGGCATTGATACACCTCATCCTACCCACTCCTTTAACCCACCATGTCTTTATTGCCAGGTCTATCCCTAAAATCTCTGCATTTTTCACACTAATGACTGTACCCTGCTTTAGGATTGGCTCCAGTCTGGCCCTTTAGTCATTTACCAGAAAATCCTGTATTAATTGTTACACCAAAACCTGGGGGGACAACAAAACAAAAGCTGCAGCATTTAAATTGTTATATAAGAATAGTAAAGATATTTTTCTATATAACTCTTTGAAGAAATACTTCTTTTTGTGCAGGAGAAGTTTGGGATAATAAAAAACTCAGCACCTCCTCAAATGACTTGTCTTTATACTAATTCGAATATTGAATTGTCAAGGGTTGGATAGAGAGGCAAATTATACATTAATATAATACAAATAAATTATATATTTGCTTGTAACAGTTCAGCTTGGTTTTAATAAGTCTGCTCCACTAATTTGTGAGTGATTTCCTTGGGCAGCACATTGAAATCAAACCAGCTATGAAATAACAAATGGGTATTAGTCCTGATTAAAAATATCTGTATTAAAAGCAGATACATGCACATAAATATACATATAGATATGTATATTTATATAGATATGTGTATTTATATAGATATGTATATTTACCTGCTGAATGATATTTTAAATTATGCTAATGTAGAACTCATACACAAGAAAGAAGCAACACTATAGTGATCAACAGTAAAATATGTATTAATTAAAAAGCATCTTCCACGTCCAAAAGGAACATTATCTACTTACTGATGGTGCTGTTGGATCCCAGAGAAGTCCTGACCTGCACAAGGTGCCTCCTGCCAGTCCCGTCGTGCCGTTCCCGTCGCAGTGACACCGAGTGCCCTTCGCCTGCTTTTATAGCAGCCCAGGGAGCACAGAAACAATAGGAATGATCTCTGTGACTAAGGCCTTTCCTCTCGTGTCAGTGGGATGAGACAGCTCCCCGTTCCCAGTGATAACAAATCCTGGATTCTAAAATGTTCAGCTGTGGCAAAGGAAAACGTCACAACTTCACGGACAGTCTCTTTGTTGTCTCTCCTGTTCTGCATGAGCTTGATTTTCCCACAGGGTTCCTGTGCCCCAAGGTGATGGTGAGCCCCGTTGTTCCAGGGTTGATCAGGAAAAGGGTCTCTGGATGCTGAAGAGATCTCCCTCCTTTCCTGTCCTTGTGCACTCACATGAGGGACACTGGAGTTGGGCAGGAGGAATCTAAATTATTAACACTGGTGAGTTCGGCAGTGCCAGTTGTCATAAAATCAGCAAAACCAGGTAGTTATTCACAGAAAATCTAACTCAGGGGTTGGTGAATCACAGAATCATGGAATTCCAGAATGATTTGGGTTGTAAGGGACCTTAGTGACCATCCAACTCTGTCAAGGGCAGGGACACCTTCCACTAGCCCGGGTTGCTCCAAGCCCCATCCAACCTGGCCTTGGACACTTCCAGGGATGGGGCAGCCACAGCTTCTCTGGGCAACCTAAATAAGATCCCACTGGATTTTAATGTTCAGCAGAAACTTCCTTTAAATCTGTTGATTGTACAATAAAGAAATTAGTTTGAAATCTTGGAAGCTGGAGAGAAACACAGAAGACTTATCAAGTGACTAAACAATAAAAGTGCCAGTCGTGGCTCAGGCAAAAAGCCAAATTCTGGCATGTTTTGAAACCCTATGAGTTGGCACCACGTGAGGTTTGATACTCACTGCATGAGCTCTAACAGGTAATTTGAGCAGAATTTGGGTACCCGGGATGTGGCTGAATCATTAGGCTGAAACTACTTAAGAGGACCAGTTCCTATTTCTCAAAGCGAAAGACAATGAATGTATTTGTCGTCTCTGAGGAGCAATTCCCTGGAAAGATGGAGAAGATCTTTCACTTAGTTACCAGAAGCAATGGATTCCTTTCCCATAGGCACAGTTAAACCCAGGCTCAGGTGGATGCAGACACGTTGTCCTGCAGAGGCAGGGCTCGCACAGCCTCGTGCGTTCTCGCAGCTCCCATGGACACCAAATTGCTTTTCATCATATTCCTCACGCTTATTTGCAGCCCTGCTTTTTCTGAGTGATCCGATAAGTGCTCCTGATTTCATTACCTGATTGTTAAAGGAGCGTGTCACCCATTAAAGTGTCACCAATTAAAGATGACATTTGTTAAATGTTGGTAAATCAGGGCCTGGCTTCGCATCCGAGTCTCCAGGGCAGCAGCGGCGCCGCGGTTACACCAAATTACCCGCCGTGGGCCCGAGGTTCCTTGGTTACATCTTCAGGGATTAATAAGCCTTGGCCAAAGTCATGTCTGAAACATCTGGTCCAATTCATCCTTGGACTTTTCGAGTCTCCAGTGTACAATGGGTTTCCCTCGGATGCAGTTTTCAGCATCTCCGCTGGAAGAGCATTAATTGAGTGACCGCTGGTGATGCGGGGTTGGTACATGGGCACATGTCCTAATGGTCACACGCTCTGCCACTGGACCTTCCCTTCCACCCAAGGACTTGGCAGAAGTCAAAATTAACTTGGTCGTGACTTTGTAACATCTCCCCGAGAGCCAGACCTGCACTGGAGTTTCAGTGTATCCCTGAGAAACGCCCAGAGCAAGGAAGAGACACGGGCAGGGGTGGATTCCTGGTTTATAATATTTCTAAAAATACATCAAATGTGTCAATTACACACTTATACTCCAGCCACTCACACAGGAGGTAATGTTTTGAGCTATGATTTCTGGCTTAGGGAAGGGACAACTAGAAGGTGCAACTGTGAAATGATTATTTTAATCTAAATTATAACTTCATCGAGCTCTAAATCTGCTCCTGGTGTCAGTACAGCTCTACCTACCTATCCCTTCAACCCCACCACGCACACAGTGCCAATGTCACCAGGGGAAATTGTGGCAACAGCACAACCAGGTGAGATAAATTAACCTCTGCAAGAGGCCTGGACGGTGCAGAGCAGAGCAGGAGCCTGTTCTGCCATGGAATTAACCGGGATGACGGGAGTTTGGTTACCTCAGGGCTCCCTCAAAGCACTCTGGGAGTCATCAAAGGGTTGAGCCTTGGCTTCAAAGCCTTCGCTCCCTCCCTCCAGCTTTTCCTCGTCTGACTCCCCACGGGAGGGGCCTTTGCTGTTCCCTCACCTTCTCCAGTGGGAGTTTTGGAGCCAGGAGGGTTGTGCCAATTATAGTTTCCCAGCGAGTGATTCTTTTGTTTTGCTTTCCAGTCCTTTCCCCAGGGAGCCAGGTGGGGGAGGAAGGGAATATGGCTTTGCTGCAGAGCAAAGAAAAAGGGAAGAGAAAGCCTGGAGGCCCCGTTGAGGGGGAAGAAGGAACTGGGGGAGGGAACAGAAAGCAAAGCAAATGTGCAAATAGCCTCGTTAGGGCAAGGGGGATCCTCTGGCCTGGGATTTGAAAACTTAATTAAACAAAGACTGTACTGCATCAAAGGGATCCTCCATCTGCAGGGAGATGGGCAGACGGATCTGAGGAATTTTTTCCATGTGCTGTTCTCTGTTACTCACCAGTACCAGGAGTGTGGGCTCCAGCAGAGCTTCCCTGATGTAAAAATCAACTCGGTTTTTTGGGATTGTTTTTGGGCTGTGGTGTTTGTTTTAATTTTTTTTCCCCTTACTGCTCTTGCCCAACAGACCAGAATTCCTGTGAGCTGCTGAGTGCTGTGTGTGGAAAACCAGACACCGCCCTGCCGAGAGGAAACGGTTTGACCACAGTCCTGGTAAATATAGTTCCCCCGAGCTGCTGGTGAAGCAGCAGCTGATGAAGGGCTGCTCTCCCTTCCTGGCCTCCCTCACTGAGAGACGGGAGGAAATGACACCTCACAGCAAACCCCAAGGCCACAAAGACTTTGGCACCTCCACACTTACACCTCGAGGTGCTTCAGGGGCATCACCAACAGCCAGGAGAACCTTTGCTTCCATAACCATTTAAAGAGGTGGATTTCAGCCCCTAGGAGCAAGTTCCAGGCTTTTCCATCATGCTTTGGGTGCTTTTAGCTCCTCTGTGTCACCTCCTTGTTGCTGGAGGACAGTCCTGTGCCAGTAATCCCATTTGGGAGGGGGTTAAACTCCAGGAGCGGTTTGAAATCCTGGCCCCTAATCCACTGCATACTGCATCGTTCCAGAGAGAACTCCCATCTTCCAGGGAATTAAAATTAGAGTTGAACAGCAGTGAGTCAGCCTCTCTGTTTTCATTTCCCATTTTCTGATTTCAAGCCAGATTTACAGAAGCTCCTGGGACTCGCAGCTCTGTCAGAACACAGTAGCAAGGGTGAGTGTTCTGTCCTTCAAGACCTGCCCTGCAGCCAAGCCTGGGGCTGACTCTATTTTCCCTTCCCATAACAGCCTCCAGATGGGATAGTTTCTGTGTGCAAAACAAATTCAGGTGAAGCTGAGACAAAGCCTCAGGTCCCTTGTGCTGCTTCTGCAACACTCGCGGGGCTCTCTGAGTTAATCCCTGGTTCCACAGCCTTGCGGTGCCTGGAGGTCTCCTGAGAACCTCACCTGGGCGAAAACAAAACACAAGGAGATGTGACTCCCTATTCCATGGGGCCTGGCCCCCTGAAAAGGAGCTCTCTGGGATCTACCCCTGCAAGGGAATGTCACCATCTGCTGCCTGCCCACACCTTGGAGGTGGGACCCCAACAGTGGCAGGAGGCTCACACCTGGAAAGGGGGGGATGAAGGACGAGCAACTAAAGGTCTCCAAATAACATGTCATTCAAATAAACGAACTTCTCGCTGATTAATCCCCAAGTGCCGAGTCTTGGGGATGTGCTGTGCCCCTGCACTGGGAGCTGAGTGTCTTAGTTTAGGACTATGATGTCTAAATCACAGTTTGTTGTTTCACTCCCCCTTTAGATGAGGTCTGAGGTGCAGCTTAAATCTTTCACAGTGTAAAAATACGTAGGGTTTAAAAGTGAGGGAGTAAGGGATAGGGACCTTATGCTGTAAACAGAAGAATTTGTGGGAATAAGCTCACTCAGGCTGGTTGTAATATATTTAAATATCTATCTATGTAATATATCTAAAGATCAGGCAAGTGTAAGTCATCGTCTCAGTAGAAAATGCCCTTCACCAAGGTTGGGCAGGATGTCAAAATGGGTTGAATCCACAGGAACCTCACGAGCAGCCTGAGCTGTGCCTGTGAGTAGTCAGTTTGTGACTGAAGACGTGTCCCCCTCCACCAGTTCCTGTTGTGTTCGTGCAATGACATTTCCCAGCAAGAGCCCTTTCTGCAGGCAGAATCATGCCAGTAAATAACTATTTTTGTTAATGTCTAGTTTCGCCTGAGGAGCAGCTCTAAGAGATCCTCCTGCTGAAAGAAATATTCTCCAGTAAATACTGTCTGTCTCCTGAAGTATGCAGAGCTCACAGAGCGTTTGGACAATGCCCTCAAGGCACATGGTGGCATTGTTGGGGTGTCCTGTGCAAGGCCAGGAGTTGGACTCGATGATCCTTGTGGGTCCCTTCCAACTCAGGATATTTGTGATCCCTTAAATTTGGCTCACACAGCTGAGGTTTCTTCCAAATCATGTCTAGAATATGTTAATTTTCTTCTGTGGGGTTGAAACCTCAGGAACCACGACAGTAGCTTGACTGGAACACCTTACTCCATGTCGGTGTGGTCATGGATCCTGGTGTGGAGGTTTACAAAACTGTGTTCCACTGTCACTGTGCAGGTATTAAATACCTTTTCAATCTAGTCTTGAGCCACCTGTTCACAGCAGGTCCGGTTTTGTTTGTGAGGTCAATGTTCTCTCCTTCCTTTCACACAAGATCTGATGAATGTAAAAGTTCTGTACATCTCATGGATATCGGACCTGAGTGGCATTTTCTTGCTGTGAGAGCCAGAGAGTTCAATCCAGCAGCATTTTTCAGGCACCTACAGACTTGGAATAAGGAAGAAAAGTAGCGTAACACAATTCAGCTTCCATGTGTGTGCAACGTACACATATAGTGCTTTCAGAGCTGGCTCGGGGACTGTCTTTGAGAGAGGACAATCCAAATGCTGATTTTGGAATGACAGAAGTGCTGGGTGCCTGTGCTGGGACATCCCACCCCTAAATGTGGGAATTAGGCTGAATATTCCAATAGGCCTTTTGCCCCAGTGATGGGCCACATTTAGTTTCTTCATAATGCCAAAAGCAAACTGAAAACCGGATTACGTCCGTATGACATGATTTTTATGGGCTGTGGTTTATAAAACATGGTGATGGGCTTAACGCCAGGTAGGAAGCACCTTGAATAGAGCGGGTAGCACGTCCTAGGTGAGTGCTGAATGCTGTGTTTGCTTTGCAGGAGGTGAACTTACTTCTGAATAAATCCTTTGTTCCCAAATCTGTCGTCTGGAATTATTTTCATATATCATGTGTAACTTTGGTATGAAGATAAAAGTTCTGTTCAGATTACAAGCTTGTCCAAGTTGCTTTCTAGCTAATATTTGGTTTGGTTTGTTTTGTTTTGGTCTGGTTGGTTGGTTTTTTTTAAATACTCATTATTGCAAATCTTAAATCATGTTTGAAATGCGCATTATGTGATATGGGCAGGGTCTAGGAGTGTTGTAAACCCCTTGGAGAAGGGAGGCAAGTCCTGGAAATCACCATCTCCAAGAAGTCACAAAGTGAAATGGTTGAACAGCCCCAATCTTCAAATTATTTCCTTTGTTTGTGTTGCCTCAGGAAATTAACCATCAGCTAATTTAGATTACAATGGGTTAGATTTCCTTAATTAAAGGCAGGTAACTGTCAGATAACTAAACACATGATAAAGATACTTTAGAGCATCCGTTACCTCCGAATCATTGTTGTGTTTCTGTCCCATGGCCAGTTTTGACCCTTGGAGGATTGTACTGAGGAAAAGCTCTGAAAAATAATGCAGGATGCTGCAAAAAATTTTGGAAAATGCTAAGGAATTGTTTCAGCTGGTTGTTTTTAATTCCAGTTGGGTTTTATTTGCAAGCTGGTAGAATTCCAGTAGGCTGAGGACACCCCATCCTCTGCACAGTTCCCGCTTGGAAAACAGTCCACGCTCATTAATTTGCACTCAGAACGCCTTATCTCATAAAATATGATTTAAGCTGTTATTGCTTCTACTTGTGCAAATAAATTTGTCTTCCCTGGCCCAAGTCAAAGACGTAAAAGTCTGGATTAAACACAGCCTGGCTGCGAAGGGAGGCTTTGGGAGGTTATTGCAGCAACAGCCCCAGATCGGGATTCTTATATTACTTGATAACCCAAAAGAAGAGGTTTGTTGTCTAGGGCAACCCCTTTGGAACAAGTTATTTGTTTCATAGATGTTAAAACTCATGTTTTATGAATGTCATGTATGGAGTTTAGTAAAGCACATCAACAGCACTGTGCATCCTTAAATAAAATTCCTCAGTTCAAATACTGTTTTCTCAGACGCTAAAAAAATCACTTCCCTCTTTTGTACCTCATACCCCCAATATAAAATTTACCAAAACCTGTGAGTTTACAGCAGTTTGCTCGTATGAAGTGCTCATGCTAGTAAACCTCAGTGCTGAGGGGATGATGCTTAAAACCCACGGCCCGCACGGACCCAACCGGGCCAGAGACACAAGGAAACGAAACTTTATTTTTCATTTTGGCCATTAAAACCCAACATTTTCGGGGCTGTTGCCGCTCCTTGATTTCAGGGCCCAGGCGGGGCCCGCGGAGCCGCCTCAGCCCTCCCGCCATTGGCGCCGAGGCCCCGCCCAGCTGCGCGCGCCGGATGACGCCACCTGTCAATCAGCTCAACGACGCTCTCTGATTCGCAGTCGCTTCACGTCACGTGTGAGAGGCTGACCCTATATAAGCCGGGCGGGGAACGCGCCGACCGCCATTTTGTCCAGTGAGGAAAAGCGGAGCTGGGGTCTTGCTGAGGGGTCGAGTCGGCTGAGTTTAGCGCGGGCTCCCTTCGCGCGCCCTCCCTCTGAGCACCGGTGAGGACCTTCACCCCGGAGGGCTTGTGGGGGGAGGCGGCGGCACCCGCGGTCTCGGGCCCCGGCGGGGCGGATGGAGGCGGCATCGGCGGCAAACAAAGAGCGGCCGCCATTTTGTGAGGCCGGGCCGCGGGCGGCG
>VXAY01002919.1:447199-462452 GCA_013399855.1 Oxyruncus cristatus
CAAATCAACCCCTCCACAAAATCGAGGTGAACTTTAAGTTGTGTTGAATGTTGGCTTTTGTCCTTAGGTGACTGTGCAGTTGGTAGTCAGTGCCCTCTGTCCTGGGCTTATCCTCATTCCTCCTAAAATCTGCTCATCTTCTAGTCACACTTTGCCTTTCTTCCCCATACTTCAACTTAGGCTGTTCCTTTCCTTTATTCCATAATGGCAGAACATGACATACAGCAGTTTAGCATTTCCATACCGATGGGTTTCTCCGCTTTGTTTGCAGAATTTAAATACTTCCCAAGCAGGCAGCTGTTTAATAATGGATCAAGTAACAGTTGCTTTAAACATCTGGAATCTTTACACTTTAGTGTTAGAATTAAAGCATCGTGTGATGATCCTGTCAGTTGAGGTTTGCAAACCCGCCTCTAATATATAACAGGATTTTTGGGAACTGGCACGTTCTTGGACCCAGACTAGTTAGTCTGGCAGTTCAGATGTGCAGCGTGGTTTTTACAGGACTGAATTTACCTGTGGCAGGTGAGTGAAGTCCTCCCGAGTCAGGGTTTTCGAACTTGAAAAAGAAAGGAGAGAAAAAAAAAAAAAAATAACACATTAGGAGTATTGTTAGCTAATAGATGGTTGTACTGATGGCTTGTTTTTCATTTTTTTTATGCTTTTTGGTCCATCTATTAATAAAAATGAACCCGTTACAGAGTCACCATCATGTCTCTTCTCACCACCCTCTGAGTCTGCATTAGCCAGCCAACTAGCCCTTTCAGCGTCATGTGACCAGCGCGCCCCATGCAGCTTGGCTGGTGTCGTTTCACATGACCCAGGCATGGCCAGTCGTCAGGTTGCACCGCCCTTTGGTTCCCGAGCATGCTGTTTTCTCTCAGCCTTCTCTCCAACCTTAACCAAATCGGCAGCAGCCACCTCGACCGCCCACACATTCCCGGCCAATCAGCTCAGCTGTTTATTTACCAAATGTCTTCACAACAACTACAGCAGCAGCCTTCGGCTAACAAAAAAGCAGGAAAAATCCACAACACCCCCTTCGCCAACCAACTAAATACAACGCAACATCTGGCAAAACCTTTTCAGCAAATTCTTCTTGGCAGTCAGTCCGGCAGCCTCACCTCACCATTTCTAGCTTGTTGAAACCAAAGACTTGTAAGTTTTTCCTGCTTATACAGTTTACTGCTGGTTAAAATAAGGAGTAAGCGGCTTATAAGTAATTACTTTTCTCAATCAAAGGCTGGCTGTGCATAATTGAGTGGTAACGTACATATGTTGCTTGAGAAAACTTTTAAGGGTGATATGGAAGCTCTTACACTGTGAATAACGTAAAACCCAGGATATTTGCATGTGAGATGCCAAACTAAATTTTTAATAAAGCTCTAACAAATGTAGCTTTTCCTTGCCAGAAAAATCCTATCACCTTTAAATGGTTTTACTAACAGTTTTCAAAACTTAAAACAATTACTTTTTGGGATGAACTGGGCCGAGCTAAGGTTATATTTTTAATTTTTTTAATTTTTTATAAGAAAATAGTCTAAACACACTCGATGGCATTAAAAATGACAATCACAAATATGCAGTTCTAATGTAGCACTTAATGGCATTATCAAATTGACACTGAGCGCATTTTCACTTTTTTTTTCCACTTGATATCTCTTATGCCTTGTTATGGACCTTTTTGGCTTGCATGGGTTCCAAAACATTTGCTCTGTGCTATTTTTTTTTTTTTTTTGGAACCACTTGTGGGACTTTGGTGTGGTGTTCTGGGCAGTGTATTTAGTTGAAATGGAAAGTGTTGCATTGGACAACTCTGACGCATTCTTAGTTAAAAGTGAATTCGTGGTTGGAAACGTGCTGTTCACACTGAGCTTGGTTTTACTGCCTAATCTTTCCATGCCTTTTACTGGATGATGGATGCCAGTTATTCTTGGCACGTTCCCTGGGCCCAACAGTGAGTTTGACAAGTTGGGAAATGCCTCACCCCGTTAATGCTCAAAGAATGGATAAAGTGCCTCACATCTGGTTTTCTGGTTTTAGATCACCACGAAGGAGAAGCTTCTCCCGGAGCCGCAGCAGGTACGAATCCCTTCCTTGCCCCATGGGCTGCTCTGGCCTGGAGGTTTGAAAAGGAACCTTCTCAAAATGCTGGGCACATTGAGACTGTAGTTTGGTAAAACAGAAGCAGGGTTGCTTCTGGAACTAATCAGCTGTTTGAGATTCCAGAGTTAGCAGTGGAAGGATAGTAAGAACAGAAGTATTTTCCATTCTGCAGCTGCCCTGTGGTTTTCTGCCAGTTTTTCACAAAGTTTGTGTTAATGTGCTACTCCTTGCCTGAAGCGTAGAATCGTAGAGCCATTTGGGTGGGAAAAGACCTTCAGGATTGAATCAACCATAAGTCAGGACTGTGATGAGGTTGGATTTGCAAAAAACCCTCTTGCAAAGGTCTAAATGCTTGCTCACAGCACAGCATAAGCTGTTTGCTCAAGCTGGTCCTGCTTTCCTGAAGGGAAGATTAATGGCATCATCTGCAACAGGTTTCCTCTGGTTGAATAGTTAAAGCTTCCCTTCCTGAAGGGAGGCTCCAGGAGCCTTTTTGACCTAACTGAGCTTTGCTCTGATCATCTGGTGTTGTGATCTGTGCCAGGTCCCTCTCCAGAGACAGAAGAAGAGAGAGATCACTCTCACGGGAGAGGAACCACAAGCCTTCTCGCTCCTTTTCCAGGTCTCGCAGGTAAGAAGAGTCTTCCAGTACTTGTGTCCTGAGTAAACATGTAAAAAAGACTTTCTGTGCCTTGGTAATACTGATAAAGGTGGTGGGAGAGAAATACCTCTAGTATCCTACAAGGTTCTTCACCTTGAAGAATTAAATACTTGGTTCTATTAAATAAACAGTATTATTTTTTTTTTTAATGCTTTAATATCTGCTGGTTGGGGCTGGGGGGGTTAAAGGAAAATCTGCTGCTCTTGACACCTGGATCTTAACCAAAGCCAACCTGTCTGTTGTCCTTCAGTCGCTCCAGGTCAAATGAGAGGAAATAGGACTGTGGGAAGGAGCTGTGTACAGGAAGTCATGAGATCCGAGGCCAGGAGTATGTACAGAACATTGTTTTGTTTTGAAACTTCATAAAGCTTGGTGCATTTTTAAAATGTTTTAGCTGTTGAACTTGCTTTGTTCCTTGTATCTTGTAACAGGTGGCAAATGTAAAGATGTGAATCTGTATATGGTTCTGAGCAGATCCTATGATTTGTATTATTAATGGTTTTCCAATGTACCATTAGACGCAGTTTGTGTGCGTGTGGAATGGTAAATGGTCTGCGTTCCGTAGCTGGGGGGGTTTGCTGGGGCTCAGCCCTCAGGGAAGTGTGCAGGGGTGGTGTGTTCCTTGTGGGATCGTGGGCTGGAGCAGAGCAGGATGTGGGTGCTCCATAGCCCAGTCCTAGGGAAGAGTCAGAGCAGTGAGCCGGTGGCATGGGGAGGGAAGGGCTGGGCTGCAACTTCATCCAGCTCCAGTTCTGACTGTGTTACCTAGAACTGAGCTGCTTTATATTCCATATACTACAAATTTTTAGCTGTAGGATCAGTTAATTTTGTACTTGGTGTGAGTAGAGTCCTTAATTAGCCAATTGTTGATTGACCATCTATTCCAGAACCTCTGAATAGACCAAATCCACAGCAGAACTGACACCTGGAGTGGATGTGTTGAGTGTCTAATGGTACATTGTAAACTTTAGGAGTTAAACATTTCTTTACTGTACAAGACTTTTCATGTCACTTGTAAAATGTCTTTTGTGAGATCCTTGGGATTAAAGTTTTGGTTACAACTCGTTGTTCGGTATTTAACTCGTACCTGACTGTGACAGTCACCCCCCCTGGCTGTAGCTCACATGAACTGTCCAACAAGGCTGTACCTGCAGGTCTCTGCTCACCTCTGCTCCTCCAGGAGGTGCAGGACCTCGCTCTTCCACGGGAATCCAATCCCTGCAACCAGGGTGGATTCAGGAGCTGAGGGCAATTCTTGTCCAACAGGGATTCATTCCTATAATGCTTCATTGGAAAACCAGCTGGAGATGCAGAGGTTCACTAAGGCTTTGCATCTTGGGTGTGGGTTGGGCACAGCACTTGAAGGTGTTCTTCCTTTCTCTGGTTTTCAGACCAGCAATTCCCACACTGAGCTTTGCATGAAGATTCACTCCCTGTAAAACTGTGGTGCAACTGGAGAGCATGTGGATGTCCCACACTGCCCTGCTCCCTTGGTCCTTTATCCAAGAGAAGATGTGCTCTGTTCAATTGTGGTTTAGATTAAATCCCTCACACTGAACAGTCTGATGATGGAATTTCTTTCACTGGTGCTGTCCAGGCAAGGACCAGGTGATGATGAAGTTGTAAGGGGAGGACCTGCTGGTGCTGCCCAGTTCAGTACCTGGATTGATTTATTTTTTAATTATCCAATGCTCTTTGTGGTTGGACTTGATCTTGAAGGTCTCTTCTAACCTCAGTGAGTGATTCTCCCGAGCAGTTAATGCTGTGGTGTGTCACTGAAATGCAGGAGAGCTGCAGGTGCTGCGAGAGGCACTCACAGTCCTGACTCACCTGGAGCGGGTTTCAGCGTTTGGGCTGGGAAGGTGCAGGCACGTTCCCTGGCTCTTCTGGACCCCATTTTCCCCGAGGAGGATGAGGAGGACCCTGTTTCCCCGAGCAGGGTGAGAGGGGAGCACGGGCTGGAGCCGGCCCGGGCCGTGCACTGCCGCGGGCCCCCGGCAGAGGTCAGGGCGGGCCCGGCCCGGGCGGCTCCTCCGCGCCGGGGCAGGGCCGCGTGTGCTCCCGGAGCGCCACATCCCAACTGTGTGGGCGCTGCCCGGGGGCGTGCACGGCTCTGCTCCCTTCCCCTACGTGCTTCTGGCAGTGTCTGATGTGTGGAAGGGTCACGGCTTGTGGTGTCTTGAGGCTGTTCCTCCTGTGGTTATGTGGGGGGACAAGGAGCCTTCAGTCGTTTCAGCTGCTGCAGGGAGAGAAATCTGAAGTGCCAGCGGGGAAGCAGGTTGTGGTTTTCATACCCGACAGAGTCTGCGGAACTGGGAGTATTTCAGCTTCGGTTTTCTGACTATTTTACTCCTCAGCTGAATAAGGAAGTTGCCTGTTTGATCAGAATTGTGCTGGTTTTATGTAATGATGGGGGATTGAAACGAAACAAAGTAAGTAGCTTCTAGAGAAAGATGGGAAATACATAAATATGTATAAATGCTGACTAGTCAGCCCTTCCCCCAGGGTGTAATTAGCAAGAGTTATTTTCGATGCAGCAGCACATTTGTGGATTTCAGGCTTCCCATTCCTGTCTGTGAGGGAGTGACTGGCCTGGGAGTGTGATTTACAGGTAGAGCCTTGTGGCTTGTATTTAATACTCTGAAATTAAACGTACAAGGAAGTGTTGGTGTTGTGAGACCAGGGACATCCCTTGCCTCTCCCCATAGATTCTGAAACCAGGAAGAGCCACCAAGCAGTGTGTCCTGGCCAGGAGAGGACAGAGGGACACTATCCAAGGCTCCTTGGCAGCACCCCATCCTCAGCCACAGCTCTGCTCCAAAGACCCCGGGGTGATGGGGCACTCACTGCTGCCTGCCACCTTCCAAATTGTCTCAGTGTCCCATTTCATGGTGTTGACAGCGATTTCAGCTGTTTCTAATTTGAGGAGAGGTTTAGCTGCCCCTGCTCCATCCAGTGGTTAATCCTGAGTTCCTCTCAGGCTCCTCAGCAGTGCCTGAGCACATCCCAGAAGTTCTTTTCTCACACTGTCCCCGGGGAGATCATTGTGTGCAAATGGGTTTGCAAAGAAAAGGATCTTGTTTTTTTCTTATTATGTCCATGCTGCTCCTTGTTTATGACAGAAGATCATGTTAAGAATGTGCCTTGCACTTAAGAAAGGGAGAGGTTAAGGATGTTCTTGCTCTTGTTGGGATTTGTTCCACTGACCTTTGGGCAGGGTTGTGTTTGGGTGAGGAGTTGTGACCCTCCCCAGCAACGACAGTGCTTTTGGTTAAGAAAAACTGTTTCAGCTACTCTGGGGAGCTGCTGCAGTTCAATGTGCAGGATGACATGTCCACATCCAGGTGGTAGTTGTGACAGAAAACTGGAGAAGAGGAATGCTGACAGACAGTGTTAGAAAAGCAAGGTTAAAAAATTACCTTGAAAAACAAAGTTAAGTATTTGCAACATTAGTTTTTTGTCTGTTCCACTCAAATTCACCAGGTTTTGGGCTACAAGTGACCCTCTTCAGAAAGCTGAGTGTAGATCACATTCAGTGTTACTGCCAAAGCAGCCACTGTGGGGCTCTGCCCTTCTTGCCCTCCAGTCGTACCAGGAACTAAAATATGTTGTTGATCGAAGATCCCTGTGTTTCATCCTTTCTCTGCCTTTGCATTTTCTTTTGTTTGAAGTCAGAGGAGATCAGAGAGGACCACACAGTGCCTGTGGATGTTCTGCACCAGCCTGGAGCAGGTTAGAGGTTCTTATCTCTGAACTTCTTCGTGCTTCCGTGGGGACCTGCCAGCAGAACCCACCTCTGGACGTGACCAGTGCCTGAGCAGTTCTGCAGCCTTTTTCTGCTGTTATCACATCTTTTCAGCTTCTAGTTTTACTTTCATCTGCCGTTACCTCATCACCGTGAGGTGCCCCAATATCTCCTGACATAAAGATCCTCGGAGTGTCTGAACATTTGACATTTCCAGTTTCTGCCTGATTTAACCCCTGTCCTGTACCCACATTCAAATCCTACACCAGAAATACCACACAGAACCTGAGCTGCAGTCCCCACCACGAATCCCCCCTGCTCTGGTGCTCTTGTAGTGCAGAGTCTCTTGGCTGGGAAAGGAAAAACACTGAGAAAACCGGGGCATCAACCCCTTTTGCAAACAGAAGGCCGAAGGGCAGGAGTGCAATTCCAGTCGCTCCGGTTCGACCTTAGCTCCCACACATGAGGCGCTGGCACGGGACCGTAAGGGGCAGGTCTGCATTTCCCTGCCGCTGGAATGCAGCTGGCTCCCATTTCACACCCCAACCTGCCAAAGAGAGGCAAAATAAAGCCAATTTTCGCTTTGGCAACATTTACAGTCAGTTTTGGTGAAGCGGCCGCCGGAGCTGAAGCTGCATCCCCTCTGCGTGAGGAGTGTTCTGGCTTCCTAGAAACAGTCACTGGCTGCAGTTGCTCTTTCATTTCTGGAGCTTCCCTGTGGCACGGCCACCAGTTCCCTCTGTTAGTGCCCTTCGAACAAACACTGCTGGGGACTAAAATAAACACGAGATCCAGACAAATATAAAGTAGACTATGCAAGAGGAACGCTATGTTCGTTCCCAAGTGATTCATCCGGCTATTATTTAATAATTTAGTGTCTGACATAAGTTGGGAGTTGAACAAATCTTCACATTGATTCGGGCGGTGTTTGTGTTCGGTCCTCTAAGTAAGATTTTCTGTGGGAGTGATCCCAGCCAGGAAAGGGAAGTGTGTGTCCTTCCCAGATAGATGCTGTCACTGATTACAGCGGTGTTACTCCCTGACTACCGGAGAGGATTCATCCTGCTACAGTCAGATTGCTGTCCCAGGGCACTTTGCTGGACAACACAGACACTGACAGGCTGTGATGGGCTGATGGCACGTGCAGACACGGCACCGCTGCCCGACACCGTCCCCAAACCAACGAGGACATGGTGTGACAAGCCCTGGCAGCCCCAACCCTCTGTGCTATCAGGGTGGGGCAATGGTATCAGGGTGGGGCACTGTGTCACCCTGGGTGTCGCTTGGGAACATCGCCCCTGCCAGCTGTGAGACAGGCGTTATCTCCCTGTGGGCA
Organism: Oxyruncus cristatus; assembly: GCA_013399855.1. Taxonomy (NCBI): domain Eukaryota; kingdom Metazoa; phylum Chordata; class Aves; order Passeriformes; family Cotingidae; genus Oxyruncus; species Oxyruncus cristatus. Next base: position 455,048 of record VXAY01002919.1, read on the forward strand.
GAGGCTGCTTAGAACATGAATATTCAACAATATTCATCAGGAAGACCCAAAACTGCCCGGCCTTCCCCACTGACTGACAGCTCAACGTCAGTGTTTGATATAAAATGTTTGAAGTCACTGTTTCATAAAATCCCAGACTGGTTTGCGTTGGAAGGGACCTTAAAGCTCATCTCATTCCACGGCCCTTCCACTATCCCATGTTGCTCAGAGCTTCATCCAACCTGGTCTTGGACGCTTCCAGGGATGGGGCAGCCACAGCTTGTCTGGGCAACCTGTGCCATGGCCTCACCCCCCTCACAGGGAACATTCTTCCCAGTATCCCACCTAATGCTGCCCTCTGTCAGTGGGAAGCCATTCCCCCTTGTCCTCTCCCTCCAGTTCTTGATGAAGAATCCCCCTCCCCCTTCCTTGTAGCCCTTCAGGCACTAGAAGGTGCTGTGAGGTGTCCGTGTATTTCTGACTAACACCGGTGGTTTTGCTCTGCCTGCACTGGGGCCGCGCCTTCCTGGTGCTGGATTGATCAGCTTTTCATGCACTTGTACTATAAACTTTGTGGGAGGAGGCTGCCCCAGCTGGGGAGATAGGCTGGCTCCAGGTGTGTCCAGGTGTGTCCACGGCAGCTCCTGCCAAGGTGTCCCTCAGCTGCCTGGCTGACACGTGCCGCTCGGAAACTCGTGGAGGGAAGTTCACCACGTTTGGACTCAGGAGTTCCCCCTGTGCGGGGGACGTTTGGCAGGGACCCCGTAGGGTATTTTTTGACCTATAGACATGTTTTCAGGGTTTCAAGTTTCGTAGAATCGTGGAGTCATTTAGGCTGGAAAAGCCCTCTAAGTTCAAGTCCAGCCATTCCCCCATTGCCATGTTCACCACTAACCCGTGTCCCCAAGTGCCACATCCACGCTTTTCTAACACTTCCAGGGATGGTGAGACTCCACCACTGCCCTGGACAGCCCGTTCCAGTGCCTGCCCACCCTTTCGTTGAAGAAACTTTCCCTGATGTCCAACCTGAACTTCCCTGGCACAGCTTGAGGCCGTTTCCTCTTGTCCTGTCCCTTGTTCCCTGGGAGCAGAGCCCAACCCCCACCCAGCTCCACCCTCCTGTCAGGGAGTTGCAGAGAGTGAGAAGGAGCCTCCTTTTCTCCAGGCTGAGCCCCCCCAGCTCCCTGAGCCGCTCCTGCTGCTCCAGACCCTTCCCCAGCTCCGTTCCCTTCCCTGACACACTCCAGCCCCTCAATGTCTTCCCTGTCATGAGGAGCCCAGAACTGAACCCAGGATTCGAGGTGCCTTAGCAGTGCCCAGCACAGAGGGACAATCCCCAGTTTCACAACCTCCCTCTCCCTCTTTGTCTCCCTCCTGCTCCCTCTGTGGATTTACAGTTGGTCATCTATAAACTTTTCGGTCTCCTGCAAAGCCCAGGTTTGTTACGGAGGTGGGAAGGGCTCTGGTGCAGCACCACTGCTGGTGAGTGAAGTACAGGACATTTGAAACCTGTTTCCATCCTCTGGGGCACTGCTGAGAGCAGCTCCCAAGTCCTAGTGAATTTTCTTTCCAAAGGCGAGGCCGAGAAACCGGCGAGGGCGGCTGCAACTGAAAGAAAAAGGTTTTCATTTTGGCACCTGGAACTCCCCGACCTTGATCCCTGTTGGTGGATCTAGGCAGGGCTCCATCGGAGTGTGTGGAGCACGTTCATCCCCACTGCCCAGCTCAGGGCCAAGGCCAGCAGGGGCTCGGTGTGGGGTGAGAACTTCTCCTTCATCCCCATTCCCGGAAATCCGGCTCTGCTCGCAGAAGGGAAAGTGCGATCGACCCTTACCCTGGTGTCAAGGTGGTAGCTCTCATATCACCACCGATGGTTTTATTGCCATGTCAGCTGTCCCCTCCCATTCCCTCTGCTCCACACCCGACTGTGCACCAGCACAAGTCACCGTGCAAGACAGGGCTCTGTCCATCTGTCTGTCCACGGACCGAGTCCTGCCCTCCTCCATGGCATCAGCAGGGCTGATCTGCCCCTGGCGCTTCCCCTTCCCTCCCTCTCCCCACACCCAGCCCTTCCCCTCGCCCCCGAGCACAGGGGAGAAGTGAATCACGACCCTGTGCCCACCCTCACCTGGAATGGCAGCATTCCCAAAACGCGTGACATGGACAGGGAAATCCCGGGAGACGGTGACACACGGTGAGCCAGCGGGATGGGCGAGCGGGCCAGCACGCGCCTCCCAGGGCTCGCGTTTGTGTGGGACAGACGGTTTTGGTATCACCAGAGTATTTATGGGGGAGTTGGAACGGAGGGACTTGCCTTGCACCCTCCTGTCTGAGTGCTCTGAGCAGAGGGTGCTCCACCGAATCGGGGCTGTTTTAGGGGTGACATCGTGAGCAAGTGCTCAGTCAGCAGCTCCCACCGTCACCTCCTTCTCACACAGGGCTGCTTCCATGGGCCTGGCTGCACCAAGAGCTGCTGAGGGCTGGGGAGACCCCGGGAGCTGCACAGATGGGAGCAATGCTCCCATGCTCCCCTTCCTTATTCCCAGCCACGGGGTGAATCCTTCTGAGGAAGGTCCTGGTGCTGCTGGAGCAATCTCTGCTTCTCGCTGCGATGCCTGAGGGGAACTGCTGGCTGCAAAACAACCGCCTGTGGACGTTTTGGATGGACCTTCTTCCCTGCAGGAAGCTTTGCAGGAGGCTGGAGCCGCCCGGCCCGGTTCCCAGCGGGGTGTCCGTGCCCCCTCCGTGGTGCCAGGGGTCTGCCCCGTCCTGCGCCGGGGCCGTGGGCAATGAGGTGAAGCAGCAAGTGAATAAAGGGGCAGACGGGCGCGGAGTTCGGAGCCAGGTACTCCAGCCATGCTCCGAACAATGAGGCCTTTGCTGCCAGCAAAAAAACCTCCACAAAGCTTCCAAGCTGCTCATGGAAAGTCAGTGAAGCAATTACGTTAATGACTCTGAATGGGGCTAAAAACAATCTTGGATGAAAATGAGTGAGGGGCCGAATGAAGCGACTGATTCATAGCCCGGCTCCCGCATCCAGGAATATTTCCAGTAAGCAAAGGCCTTGTTTTAGGCACTGTCTCATCCCCCATTTGTGCTTGGTGGGACTGTATTTCCACTCTGCTGGGTCTGGTGTCTCATCAAAATGCCTTCATAAATGGGGCAAACAAGGGCTGGATATGGCAGGGAAACAGTCAATTAACACGATCCGAGTTCTTTTAGGGGCAGAGTTAATCAAGCATTCAGCGTTTTGTCATTCTTGTCTTTCTTTCCTGGGAAAATCCTATTAGTATAAAATCACTTAATTGGGCACTTCAAAGAGCTGATGGGAAAACAGGATTCGCTGGGATATAAACGCCCTCCAGCCGAACACTGGGTTCATTTAGATTTCTGCTGGAGCGTGAGGCTTTCATTAAGAGCCTTCACGTTTCCCACTTAAAAGAAAAAAGCTTGTTAGTGGAGATAATAAAAAAACACACGCACGCACACAAAAAATTCTCGGTGATTTGAATGTTGCTGAAGAGGGTTTTTATTGCCGGAATACTCGGGACTTTGTCCCAGCAGAGCCTCCTTTGAGCCCCTGTCAATCTGCTGTCCCAACTCGGTGATTTCACACCTGCCAGGGGTGTTCTGGTGAGTAAAAGCTGTTTGAGGAGGAAAAAAGTCACCCCAGTGCCCCAGAGGGGGTGGGGGGGCACCAGCCCTGGTTGGACCTTTGGGGTGTAGGAGGGTGTGTTTTGTAGGACTGAGCCTCAACCCCGTGGGCTTGTCCTGCTCTCTCTGCTGGGCTGGAGGTCCTGTGTTAGTTCCCCCCATTCTCAGGTTGTTTCCCTGGGCAGAAATTCAGGTTTTTGCAGAGTTTATGTTTATCCCACCTTGAAAAATAAGTGTGTGCCCTGATCTCTGCCAACTCCATCCCAAAAGACCTGATGGATGTTCCCCTGCCCGACTCTTTGCCGGTTTTCCCTCTGTGCTGGTTGATCTAACAGGAATATTATATTCCCCCCTCCCAAAAAACCCCCTACTTCACATACACCTTTGACCACCGAACCTCAAAACCATCTAAAACCCCTACATGTAGGTGTTGGTGTGCATTTAAAACAGTCGCTATGAGCACGGGTCGGACCTCGGTGTGTGATTCCCGCCAAATGTGGCTCCACGAAGCCACAATTCCCCGTTTTCCATCCTGTCCAAGCCTGGAGCGTTCGAAGCCTGACTCCTTCGCTCAGTTCAAACCACTCCCTGCCCCATGCTGGAGCTCCCACCCACGTCCCCTTGGCTTTTGGGGGTGCTGCTCCCCCTGCCAGAGGAGGACACGGGGCAGGGGATGGAGGCTGGGAGTCAGGAGTGATGTGCCCCAGCATGTTCCCTGATGGATCCCCGGCTGAGGACGGGCTGAGTCACCCTCCTGCCGTGAGTAATGTATTTGCATCGGTGTCTGCAGAGACTTCCACTCCCTTCAGTGTCTGCAGGACCCACCTGGGGAGAGATCCCCTGGGAATGAAACGCTCCCAAAAGGCTCCCTGGCCAAGGCAGCGGCCGCCACTCAGTATTTGGGTGCCCCCCGATGCTGGGAAGGAGGTTTCCTTTGCAATGTGCAGGTATTTAATATATTCCTCTTGCTTCCAGGCATTAGGATGAGCTATTCAAGGAAATCAGAAAGACTGATTCTCCCACGATCACACCCCTCCCGGGCGGGGGTTTGGGACCCCTCGGGGAGGGGCACAGGGGAGGTGACAGATCCCACAGGGTGGCCATAAATGGTGAGGAGGAAATACCCCGTCAGCCCTCGCACCGATCCTGGTGCCCAGCTCCCTGTCTCTGCCTTCCTCCTCCTTGTCCTTGTTGTGGGACTGGACATGAGTCACCTTTGAGATTTTTTAGTTTTTCTTGAAGTTCCTGTACCGCCTTCTGTCTTAATCACACTTTTCCCCCTCCCCCCTTTTTCTCTGGTGATGCCACTGCAGACATGGACTCCCTGACCCAGACCCTGATGCCATCCCTCTCCCCACTTCCCATTTCCAATAACCCACTTGGCTGAGGTTTCCTCTGACTCTGCTGTGCAGCCAGAGCTCCCCAGTTCCCAGAGCAAGGGAAGCGAGAGCGGAGTTGGCAACAGCCAGAAACCTGCTCCCCCCATCCCAGGGCACAGGGAACGGATCCCCACCCCACCAAAAAATCACTGAGAATCACTGTGGAGTCACTTTCCTTAGGGAAAATCTGTGTCTGATTGACTTTCTGGCTGGTTTAGCCCTGGGATGGATCCCTGGTGGAACTGGGATGTTTCCCAGCAGCCAGGCTGGTCGGTTATCTCACTGTCACTTCACTTTTTGAATCCCTCACTGTTGCGTCAGCAGTTACAGAGCTGCTCCAGGTTGCACAAGCTCTTTCCTCTGCCACTTTAAAAAGCTGTGGGTTGGATGTTCCATTCCCTTCTGATTCCCTTCTGGTGGAAAAGATGGCTTTTATGGGAAAAACAAAAGAGCTGATTTAAGCAGGGAGCATCCTCTGGACAATGCTGCTTCATCCCAGAGCCCCAGCTGAAGGCTGTGCTGACCCGGGGGACGGTCACCCACGGTGCTGAGTCAGGATCCATTGCATCCCTCACACCCAGAGGGAGCAAACCCACACCTGCAGCTGGAGCAGAGCTGGAGCTTGGCAAGGAAATGATCCGCTACCACACAGCGCCACATCCACCCTCTGCAGTGCAGCTCTGGAAGCTGCTCTCTGCAGCCAGCAGCAAAAATCATTCCCAGGTGGAAAAACCAGCGACAGCTTCCCTGTCCCAGCTCGCCCCCTCATCTCCCTACATATTACAAATGGAAAGACAGGATGAATTTGGGGGCGTTTGGGTCCAGACCGCAGCTTTCCAGGATGGGTTTTCTGCGGTGTGTGGCATTAATTTAAGATGCTTTACATTCTCCTTTCACCTTTCCTGCCCATCCCACTGTGCCTGTCAGGAGGCAGCCAAGGTGCTGAGCAGCCACCACCCACCCAAATCCCAGCAACTTGGCCTGGCCCAGCACCACGGAGTGGGGACTAGTGATGCCAAAACCCTCTTTCACGGTCTGGCAGCCTCCAGCCAAACATGCCCAAACATATTCTCCAGCTGCTCCAGCCAGCGGGAAGCTGCTGGTCCGGCTGGGACAAGCACAAGTGGTTTCCACACTGAGGGTCCTGCTCAGCACCCCAGCACCCGCCGGCTCCAGGGGCCTTCGAGGAGGCCTGGCATTCCCAAGGGGTCACTTTAACGTGGTCTTTGTCACTTGGAAGTGTGCCGTCACCTTCATGTGCCCACGGCAGCAGGTTGTGCTCGTCCCCGTGTGCCCAGGCCACGATGCCTCAGTGTCTGGGCAGCGTGTGCTGGGCTGGGAGGGGATTGCAGGATATGGCCCCCATGCACTGGGTGAGCTAAACCCAAGGGCATAATTTATCCTGCCACAGGGCAGGGATGAACCAAACACCAGGCACAGGGCAGGTGCCTTCTGGCCCCAGCAGAAGCTGCCCTGGCTTCACAGCTTTCCTGCCTGTGGACTTGGATGCGTTTCCCACCTCAGCCACAGAGACTTCCCCCAAATCCTCGCCACAGGTTCCTGCAGGACATGCACAGACTTGTTCCTCCTCCTCATCCCTGCCCCGGAGCCTGCAGGACTCCGAGTAGCAGATCCTTCCCCAGACGCTTTCCTCCGGCCGCAGCGGGTGCCGGGGGTGCAGCTGGTGGAGCAGAGCCAGACCCGGCGGAGAAAATCCACCTGGAGAGGCCAGGGGTGGCCCAGGACGGGTTGGGCAGCACCTGAGGACCAGGACAGCCTAATCCTGGCGTGGCTCTGAGGTGGGCACCCCGAGGGGCTGAGCTGTCCCCTCTTTAACCCGTTATCCCTCTTCCCGCAGTGGGACAACCCGGGTGGGATGGAACCCCCCTCCAGCCAACTAAACCCCTTCGTCTCCCAGCTGGGATGGGGCACCCCTGTACCCATTCCTAAGGGGTCCCTGTATCCTCTATCCTGTATTCCCTATCCCTGATGGGGGTCTCTCTGTCCCCGACTTCCCTCTAGGAAGGGTCACTGTATCTCCTAACAGGGGTATCCCTGTATCCCCTGATGGGGGGATCCTTGCAAGCCCCTAGGAACGGGGTCCCTCCATCCCCTGAGAGGGGGGTCCCTCCATCCCCTACTGGGGGTTGTCCCTGAGCCCCCCCCCAAGGAAGGGGGTCCCTGCATTTCCTAACGGGGGGATCCCGGTATTCCCTGATGGGGGAATCCCCTAGAAAGGAGGTCCCTCTATGTGCTAACTAGGGGGTTCTTGTGGCCCCTGATGCTGGGTCCCTGCACGTCCCTAGGAGGGGATTCCCCATATCCCGGGGGGGTGAGGAGTGAGGTGCCCCTCCACCTCCTACTGTAAGGATGTCCCTGCACCCCCCCAAGGA
>VXAY01002919.1:463715-486903 GCA_013399855.1 Oxyruncus cristatus
CCCCCCCGCCCCACTACCTGCCAGGGCTTGCCTGGACATGCTGGGACTTGCCTGGCAGTGAGGTCATCGTGTTTGTGTGCTCAGACCGCCGGGAGATAGGGAAGCTGGATTTCTATTTTTACTCTGGGATGCTGAGTCTTGGGCACAGGGTCGGGGTGGGCCCCGGGACTGAGCGTGGCCCCCCCGCCAGCCCCCGGGCTGGAGGCTCTTTGGCTGCCCACTGGCTCAGCGTGCCTGGTAATGGAATCGTGGAATCATTTAGGTTGGAAAAGATGTCCAAGATCGAGTCCAACCTGTGACTGAACACCACCTCGTGAACTAAACCAGAGCGCTGATGCCGTGTCCAGTTGTTTCTTGAACGCTTCCAGGAATCTGGGAAGGACAGTGGGGCACAGGTGATCCAGAGGGGCTGCAGGTGCTGAATGTGGGGAGAAATCCTCCCCGCAGGAGACTGAGAACCCTGTCCTTGTGGAAGTTTGGGGACGTGAGTGAAAGTTTTGGGGGGGTCTTTTGTGGTCTGGCTTTGGGGTCCTAGATTGGGTGGGCAGTTAGAGCTGTCTTTGTCCGTGAATCTCTTCTTCTTAAACAATTTTAATGAGCGTGGCTGTCCCAGCAGGGGCAACCCTTAGCTTGGGAAGCTGTCAAATCCCAGAGCGTTGCTTGTCTTATCAGTTGGGCTCGTTGATCTGGGGAGGTCTTTTCCAAGCTCAACAATTCCGATTCTGCGTTGAGGTTCCTCCTAACCGGGGGTGGTGTGAGGGATCCATTATCCCCACACACGTGTCAGGGGAAGGACTGCTCGGAAGGGAAGGCTTTGCCAATTACTGTGAAGGTCAAGGCTTTTGGCACCGATTTGAAAAAAAAAAACAAACAAGGTCTTGTCTCTGGTTACCCAACAGCTCCTTGCAGATAAGGAGGGTGGTGAACGCAGTGGTCAAGCTTGTGGCGTGTTCTTGCAGTTGCTTAAATGTTTCCTTACCGCTGGATCTGGGTTCTTGAGATGAAGAAACTGGCCAGGAAAACATCCTGTTGCTTCACTTGCCCGTGTGCCAACTTGCCTTGTGGCTGTGTGGAAGTGGGAATGCAGTGGGGCTGTGGATGGAGCCCGGGGCAGCATCGAGGTGCCGGATGCTCTGCCCTGGCAGGGCTTTCCCTGCTGGAGGAAGGATGGGGAATGTCGACATCTGCACCTTCCCCACCCTTCTGCATCGCTCTGGGCCGTGTGTGACCTCAGCCATGCTCAAGCCTCTGCCTTAGATGCCACTAAAATCCCAAAAGTCAAAGTGTGGATGAAGCTGGCGGGCGTCAGTCCCCTCTGGGCTGGCTCGCTGCAGAGCCCAGCCCAGCCTGTCCCACCTTGGCTACCGCGTGCTTGGCTCTGGTAGCCAACACGCTACCCTTGAGCGTGCTCCTGGCTTTCCCAACACCCGGTGACTCTCTCTGGTTTCCCCCCAGCTGCCACGATGCCCGTGTCCCACGGCAGGGCTGGGCAGACACCCTGCAGCAGCAAAGTGTGCAGGAACCTCTTCGGCCCCGTGGACCACGACCAGCTCCAGAATGACTTTGAGGACAAGCTGAGGCAACAACTGCAAGAGGCTCAGCAGCGCTGGAACTTCGACTTCGAGACGGAGACTCCCTTGGAAGGACCGTTCAAGTGGGAGAGGATCTTCCTGGCTGAGCAGCCGCCCCAGGGGGTCCACAGCCTGGTCAGGGCTGTCACCAGCAGTGACAGCAGGAGCTCCTTGGTCCGCAAGGTCCCCCCCTCCAGGGACTGTGTTGGCAGGATTCGCCCCGAGGAGTCTGAGCAGAGCTCGGAGGTTTACAAGGCTGGTTCCCCACAGGGCCTGAAACGTGGGCAGACCACCATCAAAGGTGAGTGCTGGGGGCTTGGTGTCACCCCGTGGGTGCCTGGTGGCATTGGTGTCACGGTAGGGACAGGCAGAGGGTGCCAGAGCCCTCCCTGGCTCCAGGGCAGGGGGAGGAGACCACCTTCCATGGATCTCCCTTGGGCGAGCAGAGCCCACCTTCCAAGGGGAAAAAGGCCACCAACTGGGTGCCTTTTGGTTGCTGGGGATCAGGCAGGGGAATTGCACTGGGATTGTGGGTTTTGTAGGTGAAGATGCCCCAAAATAGCTCATCCCTTTCAGTTCCTGTGGCCAGACCCAATCACAGAACATTAAGGGGTTGGAATGGACCTTAAAGATCATCTCATCCCACCCCCCCTTCTCGTGGGCAGGGACCCCTCCCACCAGCCCAGGTTGCTCCAAGCCCCGTCCAACCTGGCCTTGGACACTCCCAGGGATGGGGCAGCCACAGCTTCTCTGTGCCAGGGCCTCTCCACCCTCACTGTAAAAAGTTTCTTCCTAAGAAATTTCTGCCCTCTAAGGTCAGGGCACGGGATGGAAACACAGGTGAGGCCGAACAGCAGAGATGGTGGAGACCTGCAGGCTCTTCTCCCCAGGAGCTTCGGGTGAGGGGAGCTCTAGGGTGGAGCCCTCCTGGGCTGATTTTTGGGGTGCCTCGCTGAGGACACCTTGCTCTTCCTGTCCTGCTGCTCGCAGCGGGCTGGAGGCACTTTCCAACCCTTTCCTTCTGCCCTCCAGACTTCTACAGTGCCAAGAGGAGGATCGTCCCTGCCAAGCCCAAGCCGTGACGCGTTGGTGGCTCCTCTGCCGTCGGGGACAGCTGCTGATGCTGCCGAGGGCGGGGGGGTCTGTGGCTTGCCCCCCACCCTGTGCTGTGTGAGCTGTTCTGTGTGAAGCAATGTAGAGTCTGTAGTTCCCTATTTATGAGTAGCTCCTGGGTCCTGAGGGACCTCCACTGTGTGCAATGTAGAGGAGGAGCCCCCGGTGAGGGCTGGAGCCCCGCACTGGGGGTGGAGGAGGACTGAGATGGGCCTGGTGGGACTGAGGCACTGCCCTGCCTGTGGAGAAGTGTCCTCTGCCCTGTGGTGGGGCCAAGCATCATCCTTGCACCATCCCGCTGGCCCCTGCCTGAGGGCTGGCCCTGGGGGACACTTCTGTCCCCACCACCTGGTGGCACCAGATGTCTTTGCGAAGAAGTCACTGATGTGGGTTGAGGAGCCCCGAGGCAGCCTGGCCCTGAGGACACCCCGGCTGCTGGGGTTGTGTGGGGTGGCCCTGTGTCCCAGCAGGATGGACCCAGCAGTGCCAGGCACTGGTCTGTGATGGACCTGGAGGCTGCTCCTTCCTGCGGCTGCTTGGGAGAGGAAGCTGCTCCCGGGGCAGCCCTTCCTTGGGGTGACTCACCGGTGCTGTCACTGGCAGGGGGGTGACAAACCCACTGGGGGCCCCCAGCTTGGAACAGCAGTTGGGGGCCCAACGCTGCCTGGGAGGCTTTGGGATCCCCTGTGCTGTCCTGGCCCCAAATCCTGCTTTCTTACCTTGTTGTTGGCTTGAGTGGTGCCGTTTGCCCTCGTGTTCCTGCCTCCCTCAACACTGACACCAGGCTGGGGAGCCCCTGCTTTGGCTCTCTTGGGCCCCTCCAGGGATGATGCTGAAATAGGAATTGTAGCTTGTTTGCCTGAACTTTTTCTCCTTCGGGGCTGAGGGGAGAGGACCCTCCCCTGGCTCTGCAGAGCGAGGACTTTGGTCACCTCTGGGATGGCCTGGAGCAAAGGCTGCTCAGTCCCAGCACTGAAGGGTGAGTCCCTGCTCCTGGGGGACTCTACACTGACGGGTCTCAGCACTTTCATGGGGTTCATCTCCTCCTCTGCTGGTTTTGGACTTTGGAAGCTGGTGCAAGATGGTCCCAGGAAGGAAAGGGATGGGGTTGACCTCCCACCTTGCACCAGGATGCACTTTGCTGTTGGTGAAGCTGCCAAGCTCCCAGCACTAAATGTTTATTTATGTTAAAAATAATGCTATTAAGTGTACGTGGAGAAATGGGAGATACATGTTTGTCTATAAGAGTTAACTTTCAATAAACGTTGCCATGTGTAAGGGAACTGGTGTCTCTGGGTTAATGGGAATAACTGGGAGCAGGGCCTGGCTGTGGGGAGGAAGGTGCTCGGGGTCCCTGCCCGGTTCTGGGGGTCCCTCTGGGGGTGCAGCCCTGAGCTGGGAGCTGCTGTTGTGAGGGCTGAGAGGGATAAGCACAGGGGTCATGGCAAGTTGTTTTTTTCAACCCCGTTGCCTTAGGACAGGGTGGGTCTGGTGCTGCCACCGTGTCCCCAGCGGAAGCCACTGGGTGGGATCTCACTGCGGGCCCCTGTGTGAAGGTGCTTCCTCTTACCCACATTGTTTCCCCCTTTCCCACCCTGACCCCACTCCTCCTAACCCCCAGTGCACTGTCCTGTGGGACAAGTGGCCATTAGCCATGGGCAGGCTGGTCCCATCCCTTCCTCCTCTGGTGCTGGGTGGCCGTGAGGGTGACCCACACTGGGATGGGGACACATGTGGTGTCACTGCTTGTGGAAACGTGTGGCCAATGTCCCTGGCCGGCTTGTGGGGCACAATCACGCAGCCTTTGAGCTGCTGCTGAGTCAAACCCTACAGATTTAGCCCCTGTAATCTTTCCCCTTACGTCAGCCCTCTTGGCTGCTGCCAACTGCTCCCCTCTGCTGTCACCTCCCGTTTGCCAGGAGAGCTGGTGATGGAGGAAACGAGAGAGAAACCAGTGAAAACCCCCTTGTCCCTGTTTGCAGGGACACCCAGGGTCTGTCCCTGCTGTGCCACAGGGAGCTGGGCACTGAGGCTTGAGCTCTGAGTCCCTGGGACACTCCAGGACCGCGTGTCCCCAGCTCTGGGACACAAAGCGGGCTTCCAGCAGCTGAGGAACGGGTGGAATTCTCCCTCTTTCAGCCCAGGTTGTGTTTTGCTGCTCTCACCCCAGCCTGGCCTCTGCACTGGGCCAGGGGTGTTGGAGTTCAAACTCCCACAGGAGGAGGGGTCAGGTGCTTCACCTCCTTTCCCTCCTGTGTTGAATCCCCTTTCTCTGAGACCTGCCCAGCCCCTCACCAGGGCTGGATCGTCCCCCCTCCCTCCCGTGGCTGCTGCTGACCCTGGCACAGGCTGCTGGCACAGCTCTGCCACTGCAAACGTGATGCCAGAGCCTCGCTGGGCAGAGGGCACAAACCGAGCTTGCTCAGGGATATTTTGGGGGGTTACCCCTCAAAAGCCTCCTTAGGGCGAGCAAAGCGAAAACTCGGCCGGCAAACAGCGCCAGGGGCCGGGAGATGAGGGGACAAACGGCTCCGAGGAGGGGTTTGCAAACTGAGCCCCCCCAGCCCGGCTGTGGGGATGCTGCAGCGGGGGGCAACCAGCACCAGCTTTGCTGAGAGAGTGGAGAAGAACCCGCTGAGCCCTCAGCTGAGCCATTAATGCCCTGACGGGGCAGATGGACCCGAGCTGGCTCCTGCTCTTCAGGGTTAAACTGCAAACGAGCAGGGTGTGGCTGGGAGGGTGGGATGGGGCCGGTTCCCAGCGGGGGATTTAACCAGCTGAGATGGGCAGAGTTCATCAGGGCAGTGGTTTCCACCTCCTGAGTCCTGCCCTGTGAGCCTGGGCTCAGATCCGCTGTGAGCCAGGGGGTGTTAATTCTAGTTATGACCTAAAGATAATAGTTTGTGCTTCCCCTTGCCTGAGTTCTCTTCCCATTTTGCAGCTAAAGGAGACCAAAAATGCCCACGACCCACCAACCCCCCCCCTCTTTCCCCTTGTGACCCAGAGCAGACGCAGCCCACGGGCTGGGCTTGGTGGGTTTAGTGCTGGGTTTAAAGCCAAGTTAATAATTCAGGCCTTGGAAAAAAAAAAGCCTCAAAGAGCAGCACAGCGGGTGAGATCTCCAAACACTGGGACCAAAGAGCCTCCCCGGGGCGGGGGGGGACTTGCAGGTTGTTCTGCCATCGATAGGATATTATGATCTGTGGGTTAGAGATAGTCCTGTGCTTCGGGTTATTTGGAGTCTTAAAATAACATTTGCTGTTTCCCTGCTGTTTCTCCCCCGCCCTGGACCGTTGCAGACAAGGAAAGGATGGGGGAACTTCTGCTGCAGGTTGCCAGTGCCTTTTGCAGAGCTGCTTTGGGACCTGAGGGGCTCGAGGGGCAGGGTGACCCCCTGGATGGGTCCTTCCCACACCCCACTTGCCACGCAGCAAACAGGAAACGTGTGAGCGCCGGCAGTTGTGTCACCCCCAAACGGAAAAGCGCCTTGAGCAAGAGAAAATGAGAGCTCAGGCACGGGGTGCTGTGGGACCAGCATCTCCCCTGGCCCCGGGGGCCCCACTGCCTCGTGTGCCCCAAAACTGAGGGTCCCTCCCGGCACGTGGGAAGGGTAAGTTCTGCTGCCCCACAGGGGTAGTTTGTGCATCGCCTTAAGGGGTAGAAAAGAGGGGAAATAAGGGGTTTTTTTCTTGCTGTTGGTGAGCTGTGGGTGCTTTTTTCTCGCTGCTTTGTGGAGGATTGTGGCTTTTCTGATGGCTGGGAGCAGCGTGGGGGTTTTGGAGGGGAGGCAGATTGCTGAGAGCTGGTGATGCCGTGGGGGGCCCTGCTTGGCTGGGGGTGGGCTGAGGGAGCTGGATCCCCCTGTTTGTTCAGTGCCTCTGTGGTGCAGTGGGCTCAGCCCAGCCCCTGTGGCTGGGGCAGGTAATTGGGGGCTTACCCATGCCTTAAACAACCCCCCTTCCCACCCAGAGCTCCCACTTCTGCTGCCTGGGGGCTCCCACTTCTGCTTTGTGGGGCTGGGACCACCATAAAGGCCCTTGGTTTCTGCCCTCCCGCAGCGTCCCGTGGGACTGCAGAAACTCCACACGTCCCCCTTGCTTTAAGGGGTTGGGGTCAGTCTGGGGGCCTGTTCCTACATTTCTGGAGCACACTGGGATTTAGGAGAATCGCTGTGTCTCACTGCAAAAGGAAAGAGGGCTGGGGAAGCCGGGGGTCTCGCCGGGCCGGGAGAGGAAAGCTGGGCTCAGACACGGCCCCGGCTCTGCGTCACAGCTCTCCATGCCTGTGGTTTCCTTCCCTTGGTGTCTCAGCTTTTCTACACAAGAGAACAGCCCCTCACAGGGATGGCACAGAGTGGCTGTTGGTGTTGGCCACCCCCCCAGGCTGGGGAGAAGGGAGCAGGGGGGGGTTCTCCAGCCCGGATCCCACAAGCCGGGGCGAGCACACAGCGCGATGGAAACCTCCGGAGGCCTCGCCGCTCTCCCCGGAGGTGACTCACAGCTGTGAAAACTGGGGGAGGAATTTTTTAAAGCTGCTGCTGAGCTCTGAGGGAGCAGGTGGAACCACCACGCCTCGCTCAGACCTCCAGCGTCGCCTCGGCTGGTCCTTTGCTGGCGTCACCTCCCGGCTGTGTCACCTCCCAGGTGGCCTTTGAGGGGGCTGGCGCCCCGTGCAACCTCCACAGCCAGGGCACGGGGAGGTTTGGGATGCCTGCTTGGCTGGTGGCAGGAGAAGCTGCTCACCCAGTGGGTGCTGGGCTGGAATGCAGGGGGATGGCCTGGTGGGAATGGCCATTGTTTGCTGTGGATCCAGGCTCCGTTTGTGCCGGAGATAAGACCTTCTCTTCCTGTTGCCAAAACCCTTCTTGCACCAGCAAAGTGAACTTGCAGCTTGGTCTCTCTCTCTGCCACCTCCCACCACGCTGGAGCAAAGCTTTCCAGCAAGGAGAGAGCCAAGCCAAGGCTCAGCAGCCCCTGGTTTCTCCGACAGGACGGGGCTGCAGCCATGTCTGAGCGCCAGGCGGGCACCAAGGGCCGGCGTTTGGGCTCCAGCCGGCGCAAGCAGCTCCGTGAGGGCTCCACTGAGGTACCAGCACCAGCACCTGGCCCAGGTGAGGAACAGCCATGGCCATCCGAAATAGTGCAGAGGATGCAGGACTTGCTCAGGGAGCAGGACAAGGACCAGGCGGGGTTCGTCACCCGCTCAGACCTACAGGTAAGGGATGGAGTTGTAAGGGATGGGGTTGTCTTCTGCGGGTGGCTGGAGACTGGGTGATGGGTGGGGTTATCCCCCTGATTTGCTTTGTTTCTAGAAATTCCAGGAGGAAGGTTTCCCGTGCAGCACAGAGGAGCTGGAGCTCATCTTTGATGGGCTGGATGCCGCCGGCGCCGGGAGGCTGAGCACCGAGGAGTTCACTGCCGGGCTCCGTAAGTGCCACACGCTGCCTCCAAACAGCCCAGGCTGGCCCTGGGCACAGCCCCAGTGCTCTGCTAGAGGGCTGTGCAGTGCTCCCCTTGCTGTGTGGCACAAGTCCTATGAGGAGAGGCTGAGGGAGCTGGGGTTGTTTAGCCTGGAGAAGAGAAGGCTCAGGGGAGACCTCATCGCTCTCTACAACTCCCTGACAGGAGGCTGTAGCCAGGTGGGGGTTGGTCTCTTCTCCCAGGAACCAGCAGTAGGACAAGAGGGCTCGGCCTTAAGCTGTGCCAGGGGAGGGATAGGTTGAATATTAGAAAGAAATTCTTTCCAGAGAGGGGAATCAGCCATTGGAATGGGCTGCCCAGGGAAGTGGTGGATTCTCCATCCCTGGAGGTTTTCAAGATGAGGCTGGACGTGGCACTGAGTGCCATAGTCTGGTAACGTGGTGGGGTTGGATCAAGGGTTGGACTTGATGATCTCAGAGGTCCTTTCCAACCCATCTGATTCTATGATTCTATGATTTGATTCTATGATGCCCCCGGATTGCCCCCATGCCCAGGCCTCAGCCCACGGCTCACCCAGTGAAGGGCTCCGTTGTGCTGTAGCAGCTTGTTGGAGCCACGGGGTGCGAAGTGTCAGGGTTTGGGCTTTGCTGGCACCCCGGCTGGGCACTGAGGATTTGGGATATCTGTTGGCAGGGCAGTTCCTGAGCTCCCAAAAAGCTGCCAGGGAGCACCGGCGGCGGAAAACAGCGTCCCAGAGGGTCCGCTTGGTCCTCCCCAGCCCGGCCTTGGAAGGGGTGGACAGCGAGGAGAGGAGACACTTTGCTGCCTTTATGGACCAGCTGGGCACCGACAACATCTCTGAAGAGTAAGTGCCCTGCTTAGCACCCATGGGGGTCCTGCAGGGTGGGTAGAGGGGGAAAGGCCTGGGGCAGGAGGTCCCTGTGCAGGCCAGGAGCCCAGAAAGGTGTTGGAGGTGCCTGTGGCACAAGCACAGGAGCAGGGGACGGGATCCCAGGGACCCCCGTGCTCGTATGTCCCCGCACATCTGGAATGGTGGGAGCTAAATGACCCAGGACCCCACAGCTGGCCCGGCTCTGGGGGGATGCTCAGCCCAAAGCACCCCTGTCCCTGCAGGCAGGAGATCTGGCAGCTCTGGGTGAAGCTCCGGCAGGACGAACCCCAGCTCCTGGGCAACCTGGAGCACTTCCTGGCCAAGATGAGGCACCGCATCCAAGAAGCCAGGAGCAAGAAGGAGGCTTTGGAGGTGACCCTGAACAAGTGAGTCACCAGAGGGCAGTGGAGAGGGATGGGACGGGAAGGATGGGGACAGGGATGGGAAGGGTGGCTCATCCCAGCCGTGGGGAGAAACCTGAGTGCTCTCAATATCTCCATCAGTGGCCAGAGCACAGGTTTCAGTCTGCTTCTGTCTTCGGGGTTGGGCTCCCTCTAGAGTCGTGGATGGGATGGCAAAAGGGCTGGACTCTGTAGGACACATCCGTGCTGGGTGAACCCCCCTGGGCAAACTTGGCTGCAGCCAGAGGGTCCCATGGGCAGCGTGGGGTCCCAGGGGCCTGCACCCCCTGCAGCAGGGTCTGACCACCCACCCCTCTGCCTCGCTGTCCCCACAGGCGTGTGGCTGAGCACGACAAGGAGGTGCAGCAGCTCTGCGAGGTCCTCGAGCAGCAGATCCAGCAGGAGCAGCAGCGGCTGGAGCAGACGGTGGGTCACCGGCTGCTCCTCTCCCCTTGCTGCCCATCCCAGGGGGGACCCAGCCCCCCCAAACCCCCTTGGCAGCTCCCAGAGCGGTGAGGGGGTGCCAGTGTCCTTGTTGCCATCCTAGAGCACGGCCCGGAGCCACCAGCAGGGCGTGGAGCTGCAGCAGGCTCTGGATGCCAGCGAGAGGGAGGTGCAGCGCTTGGTCACGGCACAGATGGAGGTAGGCTGGGCCCAAACCCTGGCCCCTTTATGTGTTATGGGGTCTTGGGCCTGTGCTGTAACAAAAACATGGTGCTGCACAGCTGATCCCAGCCTGTCCCCACCAGCTCTTGCAGCAGGTTGTCACACAGGACCCTCATCTCCACCTTTTCCACCCCCATCCCCACACTCCCCTGCATCCCCAGAAGACACAAGTTGAGTTTCCCACCCAGCACATGGGGAGAGGGGGGGAATTCAGCCCAGGGTCTAGGGGAGATGGCTACCCATGAATTATCTTCCATGGGGATTTTGGCGGGCTGTGAGCGTCCTGGTTGCCACCCCACAGCTGGAGCGGCGCTGCCGCAGCCTCCGCAGCACCCAGCAAGTCACCAGCACGGAAAACCGGGAGCTGGAGGCAAGCAACAGGATGCTGGAGGATCACCTGCAGCACCTCCACCTGCAGCTCAAGCAGACCCAGGGGCACCTGAGGACAATGAGGGCTACAGTGGCTTGGGAGCACGTGGAGGAGCCAGGGTGAGTAGCTGAGTGATGGATCTGCACATATGTGGTTTCCTCCTGGGTGGGTCTCAGTCATCATGGTGCTTCAGAGGTCTCCATGGTACAGATTAACCGTGGCTTGGTGTGAAAAGCATCAGGAAAAGAAGGCAGGACTACCAGCAGCATGCACTGCACTTGTCCCTTGAGGACAGTGCCGGCAGAGGTGGGGATGCTCTTCACCCAGAAGGACCCAGCCAGGACTGCTCCAGGGGTGGTGGGTTTTGCTGTCCTGCTCTATCACTGCCCTGGGGGCTGAGGACAACCCTGGGGCAGGGGTAGATGTTGGTGAAGAGGATGCAATTGCCATTTTGACCCCTGTGCTCTGTGTTTGCAGGGGCAGAGCGGTGGCAGAGTTACCCGGCGAGATGCCGATGTCCCCACAGGTACTTCAGCTGGGGGTGTGGGCACAGGACAAGGTGTCCACGCTCCAGGGCCTTGTGCTGCTCAATTTGGGACTGCTGGGGAGCCCAAGAGCACAGGGTGCTCCTGCAGCTGAGGCACTGCCTCCCCTAAAAGCTTCCTCAAATGGGATGTCACGATGCCATGCAGATGTTTGGGAAGGGAGGGGGCAGCAGCACCTTAGTTCTGGTACCTCCAAGACTTTGGGTGGGTACATCTGGACACCTGCTGAAGAGCTCAGCATTGTTTCAGGCGGATACACTCCCTCACCAAGAGTTTTTCTCTTTCCTCTCCCCTTCTCACCTTGTTTCCTGCAGATGAGTCCCAGGAAGAGCGAGAAGTTCCGCTCGGAGATGCGGATCAGGCTGGGGTCCCAGAGTGATGAATGCAAAGCCAAGAACACCCACCAAGTGTAAGGGGTCCTGGGCAGCAGCTGCTGTTCCCACACGTGCCCCTGGGGTCTGTGAGCTGGTGCTGAGCCCCCAAGTCCTCCCTCCACCCTCCCCAGGCAAACCATGATATTTGGTCCTTTCAATGCTCCCCTCCCACCCACTCAACTCTCATCCTGGAGATCACATCTCTTATCCCAGCTCATCACTCCCTTGGCTCAGGAACTTGCTGTACCTGGCTGAGAGGTGTCTTTTCACGTCTGATAATGCTGACATAGATACTGGGAAGAGGCACACGTATCCGTGTGTGCATCCCCCTTTCCCTTGTCCCCACTGCTGCCCCTGTGAACCCCAAGTGCCCCCAGAGGGTAAATAAAATCAGGATTGGAGAGGGATGGGGTGAGGTGGTAGATCAGAGGCCCCCTGGGATTGGCCAAGGATGGGAGGGACCTGGAGCCTGACCTGGGAACTGGGCTCATCCCCCCCATTTTCTGCCCTTTCCAGGGTTTGGGAAATGCCTCCAGCAGAAATAAGCGCTTCGGGAGCCCCGCCGGGAGCGAGCTCTGTGGAAGAGGAGCCCTTCCCGGAAAACCTGAAAGAGGAACACTTCTCTGACCAAAGCTCTTTGCTAAGAGAGATGAATGATGCAATAGCAGCTCTGAGCAAACATCTGAAGGCACAGGCACCGGGTGCACCCTCTGCTCTGGCAGACACTGCCAGTCACCCCGGGGATGATGCTGAGCCCCAAACAGGGCAGGAGACAGCCACAGCCCATGGAACAACCCCTGGGATTCTGCAGGACACCCTCCCTGGCCACGTCAGCCGTGAGCTGTTTGAAGGAGACCCGAAAGAAGGACCAGCCACAGCTGAGTTTCGTGCTCTGGATGTGACACAGGCTGGTGCGTCCGCGGGAGCCGGGCACCACATGGCCCAGGAGCCGGGGGCAGAGCAGGGAGAGAGCCCAGAGGAGGGACAGAGGATGATATTCCTGCAAGGAAAGGGTGCTGGTGTGAAGGAGATTGTGCTAAAGGTGACAGAGCACCTGGGAGAGAGCAAGGAGGCAGGAGAGCAGGCAGTGATGGAGGTGGAGGGAGCAGGGTGGATGCAGGAAAACACAGGCTGGGAAAAGGCACAGCTCCTGGGAGAAGCTGAGGAAGCAGGGATAAGACAGGGAGACAGTTTGGAAGCAGGTCTGGGGCCACCTGAGGCTGGGCAGGCAGGTCTGGCAGTGGGACAGTGCCTTGCCATGGATGAGCTTCAGCCAGGGGCGGCTCCAGGTGAATGTGTGCAGGCCCTGGGCGCGGCACCGCAGGAACGGGCTGATCCGTCATGGGAGCTCTCCGAGAAACTGGACATAATGCTGGGAGAGCACCTGGAGCCAGAGCCGCCATCCCGGGCTGAGGCACGGGTGGGCGCAGCCCAGGGGGATGGTGACACCCCGGAGGTGACCGCGGCTCCTGGCCCCGGGCTGCCGGAGGAGGGGGAGCGTGTCAGTGCCGAGCTGCAACCCCAGGGAGAGCCCTCGGATGCCGAAGTGCTGCCAGCCCCAGCTGAGCACGGAATGAGCTGCAGAGCCGGGGGCGGGGAAGAGGAGGTGAAGGAAACGCGGCCCCGGGGGGCAGAGCTGCAGCTGCGGGGCGAGTCGGTAACGGGGGCCGCAGGGCGGGGAGGCAGCGCAGGGGCTGAGGAGCCGCTGGCAGCGGCTGTGCCACCCCCCGACGTGCAGGAAGGGCGGGTGGGAGCAGATGTGGAACCGCTGGAGGCCCAGAACAGCGATACCAACAGGCAGCTGCCGGCAGAGGTGGAGGCAGACCCGCAGGTCTCGAGCGAGGCTGGATCCCCAGGGACAGAGCACGGAGGGAGCGTCGATCCCGGTGTGCAGCCACTGGAGGAGGAGGAGGAGCCACAGTTAGGGCTGGGGGAAGAAACGGGGGCTGCAGAGCTGCACAGTGAGGGTCCTTCCCCAGCACAAACACCTCCTGGGAGCTCAGACCTTTGTGGGCTGTTCCCAGTGAGGTCTCAGGCGTGGGAACTGGTGGAGGCAGAGGATGCCCAGGTAGATGTGCAGCTGCGTGGGGGTCTCAGCCCACAAACCTTGTGGGGAGCAAAGGGTGGAACAGGTGTTCAGACTGAGGAGGAGGAGGAGGAGGATGGCACACAAGGACAGGATGAGCCCAGGCTGCCACAGGAGCCTGTACTTGAACCTCATGGAGCAGCAGTTGGGCAGGGAGAGGGGGTTGGTACAGGCGTGCAACCACAGGAGAAGGATGAAAACCTGGACACGCTGGAGGACCAGAGCACTGATGGCAACGTGCAGCTGCTTACGGAGGTAGATGAGCTCACTTTGATCCCAGGAGGCAGCACAGAGGCAGATCTGCGGCTCTCGGGTGAGGCTGGATCCCCAGGGACAGAGCAGGGAGGGAGATTGGATCCAGATGTGCAGCCCCTGAATCAGGTCAGTAAAGCAGAGTTTTTGGAAATGGAAGCAGAGGATGCCCAGGTAGATGTGCAGCTATGTGGGGGTCTCAGCCCAGTAGCTCCATGGGCAGGGGAGGGTGAAAAAGCTGTTCAGCTGGAGCAGGAGGAGGAGGAGGATGGAGGACAAGGACAGGGTGAGTGTGGGCTGCCACTGGAGCCTGTGCTTGATGTGGAAGGAGCAGCAGTCGGGCAGGGAGAAGGGGCTGGTGAAGACATACAGTCACAGGAGGAGGCTGAAAGCCTGGACACACTGGAAGACCAGAGCACTGACACCACTGTTCAGTCACCTGCAGAGGAGGATGAGCTCAAACGGATGCCAGGAGGGAGCACAGAGGCAGATCTGCAGCTCTGGCCTGAGGCTGAACCCGCAGGGACAGAGCAGGGAGGAAGCACAGATCCAGGTGTGCATCCCCTGGGTCAGGCAGATGTACAAGGGTGTTTGGAAACGGAGGCAGAGGATGCCCAGGTAGATGTGCAGCTGCGTGGGGGTCCCAGCCCAGGAGCCCCGTGGGTAGGGGAGGGTGGAACAGCCATTCAGCTCGAGGAGGAGGAGGTTGGGGCACAGGGACAGGGTGAGTGTGAGCTGCCACAGGAGCCTGTGCTTGAACCACATGGAGCAGCAGCTGGGCCGGGAGAGAAGGCTGGTGCTGGTGTGCAGCTATGGGATGAGGCTGAAAGCTTGGACACGCCGGAGAAGCAGAGCACTGACAGCAACGTGCAGCTGCTTACAGAGGTGGATAAGCTTGAATCACCCCCAGGAAGAAGCACAGAGTCAGATCTGCAGCCCCTGAGCAAGACTGGCTCCCTGGGGACAGAGCAGGGAGGGAGTGTGGATCCAGGAGTGCAACCCCTGGATGAAGTGGATAAAGCAGAATCAGTGGAAATGGAGCCACGGGACTCGTGGACAGACATGCAGCTGTGTGGAGGTGCCAGCCCAGAAACCCCCCAGGGAAAGGGGGACTGTGCAGCTGTGCAGCTCAGGGATGAGGCTGAGGATGGGGGACAAGGACAGGGTGAGCCTGTGCTTGACCCACAGGCAGCAAGAGCTGGGCAGGGAGTAGGGGCTGGTGCAGGAGTACAAGCACGAGAGGAGGCTGAAAGCCTGGACTCCCTGGAAGGCCAGAGCACCGGTGCCAGTATGCAGCTGTTTACAGAGGAGGATGAGCTCAAATCAGCCTCAGGGGGGAGCACAGAGGCAGATCTGGCACCCCTGGGGGCAGCTGGGATGTGGGAAGGGGAGCAGAGCCTGACTCCAGGTGTTGGGGCAGGTCTGTGTGCAGCTCACATCACAGACAGGTGGGAGGGAGCTGCTGCTGCACATGTGCCCCCTCCAGCTGAGCCTGATTCCTATCCTGAGCCTGTCTGTGCTGCAGAGGGTCTT
The DNA here is from genome assembly GCA_013399855.1 of Oxyruncus cristatus. Classification (NCBI taxonomy): domain Eukaryota; kingdom Metazoa; phylum Chordata; class Aves; order Passeriformes; family Cotingidae; genus Oxyruncus; species Oxyruncus cristatus. The sequence goes on from VXAY01002919.1 coordinate 478,939, forward strand.
GGTCTGGAAGCAAAGCTGGGGGCACACACTGATCCTGATGGGCAGATCCTGGGGTATACCCAGGCACTGGAATTACCACAGGGAGAGAGGGCTGCTGCAGAGGGGAGGCCTCTGGATGGAGCTCAAGGTCTGGAAGTGGTGCAGGGAGAGAGGTCAGAGGCAGGGGCGAGGAGCGTAGTGGACACCCAGGGTCTAGGAGGACGTCAGGGCCACGATGACGGTGTGTCTGCACTGGCCTCCCCGCTCTCCGAGGTGCCGTCACAAACTGGCCCAGTAAAGCTGGAAAGGGTGATGCAGGAGGATGTTCTCATTCCAGATGTGTGGCGGCTTTGTGCTTCAGGACAGGCAGCCCAAAGCGAGCTCCAGGAGCAGGTCTCAGCACAGGGACACCAGGTGAGGATTCACGCTCCCGCCCAGCAGCCGCAGGGGAAGACACCACGTGTGATGGAACCAGAGCAGGTCGCTGCCGGACCTGCTGAGCCTCCAAAGCAAGAGGTGCCACCAGTGTCAACCCTCCACCTGAGGGTCCAGCCACAGGAAGATGCTGGGAATGATCAGCTGGGGATGGTCCTCGCAGACAGCTCCCTGGGGGATGCAGCCAACAGATGTGTGCAGCCTCAAAGGCAGCTCTTGGGAGCACAGAGCGAAGACCTCAGTGTTGGTCAACGAGAGAAGCCACAAGAATTTGGTCAGAAAATGAGCCAGGAAGGCAAGCCTGGCCCAGGAGAGCCAGAGGCTGTGAGTGCAGATGGAGCAGGAGCTGCTCCAAAGGGTTGTCCTAAAGCTCCCCTGGACCCAGACCACCTCTACAACGTGCTGTTCGTCGGGGACTCCCACGTGGGCAAAACATCGTTCCTGTACCGCTTACACGCCGACAGCTTCAACCCCAACCTCACCGCCACAGTGGGTAGGTCTCCTCCAGCTCTTCTCCAAGCATTCTCTTGGATCACCGCTGCAACTCCCTTTCCTCCACCCCACAAGCTGCTGGTGATCTTTACATGCCCGTTACAGCTCACACCAAGTGTGTGGTACAACCCATCCCCGGGGACCAACCAGAACCACCAGCTTCCCACGCCGGGATGCTCATGAGCAGGCAATGCTGGTCCTCCCCAGAGCACCAACACCAGTGGCTCTAATGCTTCCCCCTTTGCCTTTCAGATCTATTCTCTTCACCCCAGATTCCATATTCTAAAATTAAGACAGTGGTGAATAGTATTTAGTGATGATATTTGCAGATCTCTTTCCAGGGGTATATTAGTGTCAACTTGAAAGTAAACATACATTAAGCCATGAACACTGTAATTTTTCAATCTTTTGTACCATTTAAGTGCAAAAATAACCCTATTTAGCAAACAGTTTGTTAAATACATAAAGGCAAATATTGTATCCATCTGTCATGGCTTGGCTAAGCTCTTTATATTTGCATTCTTATATATTTTTCTCTTGAATACAAGATTTTAAGAATCGTATCCACTTCTCTTAAACCAAGCCCTGGAGTTGCAGCCTCAGTGCACCCTGCACCATGTTGCTTCTCCATCCATCCTCTGTCACAGGGAGGAATGCTGCAGTACCCAAATATCCCCCTTTTGTGTCTTCTAGGCCTGGATTATCGGATCAAAAACCTCGTTGTGGACAACAAGCTCTTTGCCCTCCGCCTGTGGGACTCAGCTGGTCAGGAGAGGTGAGGTGCTGTGCTCTTGCTTAAGGTACACAACCTGTGGCTTTCTTTCTCCTGGTAGTTTGGTGGAAATTAATGTTCTTGGCTTTGCTAAGCAAAGGAGAGGTTGTTTAAGGAGGGACTCTGTACAGTATGTGGTCTGATTAAAGCATAATAAAGGAAGGAATTAAGATAAAACTGGCACTCGGGCTGACCCTTTTTTTTTTCTGTAGACATTCCCAGTTCTCCCTCTAGGATTTCACGTCACTCTGAGGCAAAACCTCCCTAACCTGTGCTGGTGCCCCTTTGGAATGCCCACAGGTACCACAGCATGACCAAGCAGTTCTTCCGGAAGGCGGACGGGGTCGTGCTCATGTACGACATCACATCCCAATATTCCTTCTCCGACGTCAGGTACTGGCTCGGCTGCATCCAGGTGGGTGAAGTCCACGAGGTCTTGGAGCTGGTGGTGACTCTGAAACCAGCATTTCCCCACCTGACCTCTGTTAGGGATGGACGTCTAGGGGTGGCCAAGCGCTTTGGCAAGGGGACTCTGCTTGGCTTTGGTTATAAAAGAATTTTTCTTGGAGGATTTAAATCAAGTACAGACAACTTTCGTATTTTTCCAGGGGTTCCCTGGGGTAATTTGTTGATAGCAGTGTTAGGATAATGAGCAACTCCTTGAAAAATTAAAAATCAGTGCAGAGGAATGGAAAACGTTGGACCTTGTTTTAGAGGAATGGAAAATATTGAAACTGATTTTGATAATGCTTTTAAATCAAAAATTGTCCACTTCAAGTCCTGGAAAAGGGGAGGTGACTCTTCTCTTACTAAAAACTTCTCGTCAGAGATTTCCATTTGAGTACAAAGCCAGTGTTTAAAATCTCTGGAACGAAATAGGACGTTGCCTTGCTCAGTGCATGTAAATCCCAGCCCAGAACACCTCCAGGAGGCTTTCTGAAGCTGAACACAAAGTAAATTCATTTCATGTACTGTTAATAGGCCAGGACAGATGATTTAAGGGGGGAAAAAAAATAATTTCTTAATTTCTGTTAAATTTGTTTAAGAATTTACAGTTTTGTTATCAGCCCAAATCCATGGGAATCCTTTCATGGTGTTCCAAGATGGGTGTAGCCAGCTGGGATTCAAGGGAGATTCAGATGCTCTCCTTATTCTCCCCTCTTTGGTTGCTCAGGAAGCAGCAGAGGATGGAGTTGCTATTCTGCTGCTTGGGAACAAAACCGACTGTGCTGCCGAGAGACAGGTCCCTGTGAAGGAGGGGGAATGCCTGGCCAAGGTAGGTGGTGAAGTGTGTCCACCCAAGCTTGGCAGGGACAGCTATGGATGGATTCCACCAGCCTGAGGACCTGGAGGAAGGTGGAATCCCTTAATTTACCCCTCATGCACCAGTGGCTGGCAAAGCGCTCTCTGGACCCATCTCTGGCCCTTCCCTGCCTTGCTTTCCCTTTGCCATTTTACTTTCAGCTCAGCACCACCCCAGTAAATCAGTTTATGGCATTGGATCTGTAAATTAAAACATTTTCAGCTCTGCTTATCTTTGCTGTGAAGTGTCACGTATCTTCTCAGCACCATAAAAACAACAAACCCACCAAGCCCTATCCTGTTTTAAAGATACTGAAATACTTAAAGTACAATTAATCCCTACAAATAAAGATGGTTAATAAAAATTAGGTGAGAAGAATCTCATCTTTATTGAGGTAATTGTAAAGTTTATGGGATTTGGGCCATCCACTGAATGGTTTTACAAATGAGACAGCAGGGCAAGGGAATAGATGCTTATTTTCCCAAACTGGTCACTGTCAGGCACAAATGAGCTGGGAACATCTACTTATGTCTCTGCTAACCAAAGGACATCACATCTCATTCTGCCTGCAGTGTCAGCCTTTTCCTTGGTATTAAAAGCTGGAGTCATAGCGACCAGAAAAACCCTCATGTTCCAATAAATAAGTTATTGAGTTATTTGTTTCCTTGATTCCTTCCTGTTTCCCCTTGACAGTGACTGTCCCATGGCTATTTATTCCCATATTAAGCTATTCCAGGGCAAGAATATTACATTTCTGTTCGGGATCTGTGTCTTCCAGGAGCATCAGCTCATGTTCTACGAGTGCAGCGCTGCCTCGGGCCACAACGTCTTGGAGTCCATGGTCAGCTTCATCAGGTGAGGGCAGTGTGCTTGGGTTCTGCCAGCTCTCCTCCGTTCAGTGGGTTCCCTCCCTGCTTTTTTAACTCCAAATGCTGGTGTGTCACTGTCACTGGAGACTCCAAACATCAGGGAAAACTCAGGGCAGCAGGTGCATGGCTGGGGCGAGCCAGAGAAGTGCTGGAAGTTGTCTCCTGAACACTCAGAATTGCAAGGAGATTAATAAAACCGTTTTTGGGATGCTGCTGATTTCTCCCAGGGTTGACTGAAACAAATTCTGCCTGTGACTTGATTTAGGTTGGTGTTTTTAGCAGAGTCCACTGTTCTGAGGTCGCACGGAGCTGGAAGGCTCCTGACTCCTTTCAGCCTTGCTGAGCCTCCTTTTCCAAGGCTTGTCAAGACAAATAGCACAGCAATATGAAATATGGGGAAAAATACCCACCTAATTTGGGGAAAAATACCCACCTAATCTGGGAAAAATACCCACCCAATTTGGGAAGAATACCCACCTAATTCGCTTCCTTTTCTCCCAGGTTGCTCAAAGTTCGTGAAGATGAACTAAAAAATAAGGCAGAAGAGGTACCACAGGCACCCCAAAAGAAAAAGTACTGCTGCTGGTGACAGACAGACGCTCCCACCGTGATTTGAAACTGCAGGAACAGCCAGAAAAGCATAAAAATAGCCCTTGGACACCTTCTCTGATCCCTGTGTGTTTTCCTTGCCTGATATTCCTGAGAGCAAAGGGCGCTGTGGAGGAGCTGCTGCCATGCCCCGGGGCACACCAGCTCACCAAAATGCTTGTTGGGAAACTTTATCACTTTCTTTTGGAGATAAAAAACCAAGGGAAGAGGTAGAAAAGGAATCCAGCTGGATCTGAGATGCTGGAATGACACTGGAAGCAGCAGGGAGCAAACCCAAGCCTTGGGATAGAAGAAATGAATACCTGGGGTCACCCAAGTATATAAAACAATGGGGTTTAAGGCTGTCGGTGTTCTGGGCAGTGGGGACTTTTTCTCTGGTTTTGTAATTGGATTGGATTTGATCTGGAACAATGGGACATTCAGTTTATCCTAAATGCACTTAAATCTCTCCAATTAGGCAAGGTAAAGCTAATTTTTCCCCCTCCTGGTTCATCCTGCCAGTGAGCAGTGATGGGTCTTGAAATATTCAGTAGAAACCTACTGAATATTTTGCTGAAAATAAATTCAAAAGCCCCAAGAGCACGTCCAGGCTAACAAAAAGATAAATGCTTGTGAGAGCTTTTTTCATTGTGTTGCCCCCAGAGCAGATTTTTGGACCATTGTAGCAAATCCCGGGCTGGGCAGGGAAGAGGGAGCTGCTGCATCCTGTCCTTCTGCAACTGAGCCAGCTCTTTATTGGTTTTAAACCCAGCTTGAAAAGTCTAAATAAGCACATGTCACAATTTCAAGGGTTGTTTTCTTTTGTTTTCTTTTTACAGCTTGATACAACTGTATTTTTTGCAGGGGAAAAAAAGAAAAAAAAAAAAGACATACAGACTAAATAAATAAGAATACCAGTGCTATATTTTAGTATTTTTATTAATTCTGTGTAAATTCCCTGCAGTTTAACAGGACTATTTAAAGACCGTGTTTATATGCAGGTTTTGGGGAAATAATTTTGCCTAATTGGGTTTGCTTATTGTTATTTATATGAATATAATGGCAAAGCATATTAGTAGCCACTTTCTGCTTTAGTGACAACATGAGTTGGGTTTCTAGTAACACTATATATTTTTATATATAATTATACATGTTTTATATATCTCAGCTTCACCAGCCAGGTACAACTGTGCAGTGACACAGGAATTTCTGAGTCTTTTAGGATGAGTTATCTCCCCCTGCACACCCCAGTTTATCCCCCCAGCCCTCTGTACCCTAAATTCTGCATCCCCTTGGTGTCTTTCCCGAGCCTGTCCCAATTCATCTTCCCTTGGCCCTATCATTTAAATACTTTCTTTTCCTGATGCAATATATTTATGCTCCTATTCCATGTCCATCCCTCTTTACCATGTTTCTTTATACAACATTTTTACTGCTGGAGCAGCTCCTTGGGAAGGGTTTATGTGGCTCAGCCCAGAGCTGTGCCGGGGTTGGGTATTTGGGATATCTGGAATGGCTTGTTTTTGTTTAGGCTCATCTTCACTATTTCTGCTTTTATCTTAAAATAATATAAATCCAAGAGTACTTTGCAAGTTTGATCCGTAAGAAGAGATGCATCATAACAAGATCCATAAAGTTTGATCCACAACAAGAGAAGCTGAAATGGTGGATCAACCCAAAAAGGTTCTTTTTACTGGGGCTGCAGCACTTCCCTGTGCAAAGCCAGCCACCCACCCACCAGATCAGCTTTTCCCTTGGCCTAATGTGCTGGGATTAAGTGTGGAAGATGCTGTTTCACTGAGTGGCAGCAGGATTGTGCAGGAAAAGGGTTTGTTTTATTTTGGTTTATTTTATTTATTTTTTACATATATATATATGTATTTACTTTTTTTTTTAATTACTTTTTTTTTAATTGTCTGTGAAGGCTGAAATCTCCCATTAGATGGCAGCAGCTGCAGCCATTCCTCACAAATGCAACATTGCTGCTGCAGGGAAGGACCACCAACAGGGCCCAAAGAGGGAGCTCAAAAAATAAAAGGCTTCCCAGAACAACAGGCAGAAAGAAAAGTCTGCCTTGTTCCACTGGAAATCACCCCTAGAAAAAACGGCTGGAGTTTGTGCCCAAACCATGAGCTACTCCAAACCTCCACACAAAACTCGGGAATGAATTTTTCATTGCCAGGTTGGGAGAAGCACCAGGAAGGCAAATAAAACACGTTGGAAAACACGGGCAGCGTGTTGCACTTGAAAGCATCTTTTATCTTTAATAATTCATGATCCCGGCGAACATTCCCACTCTGGAATCAAAGGCACCACTCCTTTGCAAGCCCTTAAATGCCTACACGAGCATTTGGAGGAGGATCAAGGCCTGAGATATTAATAGCAAGAGGGAAATGCATATTTGGACCTCAGGAATTTTTTTTTTTTTTAAAACCAGGTTGTTTCCTTTTAAACTGTAATTCCTCAAGGCGCTCCACAAGAATTGGAGGAGCTGCCTCAGCCAAGCCAAGATTGGGAAGATCTCGGATACCAGCCCAAAGCCAGCAGCCGTTTACTCCTGTGCATGAATCCACCTTGGAGAATCCAGAGGAACTTCTGACAAGTTGGAACAAATCTTCAACCAAAGTTTTCAGTGTCCCAGCCAGGGGGTTTGGGTCTTGCCCAGCAGCATCTCCCAGAATTTCACCCCTTTCCCCCTGAAAGGCAGTAAAATCAGGATGAAGAGACCATCCCGCTCCCTGCACTGGGTTTGACAGCGCAGAAACTCCAAAACTGCAAAGTCCTTTTTCTCCCAATGTTTAATTCAGCTACAGAAAGTTGTTGAGGCCAAGAACTTAAACAAGGCTGAAGCTTAATCAAGGCTGCTCTGAGCAACCTGGTCCAGTGGAACAAGGGTGGTGGAATGAGGTGATCTTGAAGGTCCCTTCCAACCCAAACCAATCCAGGTTTCTGTGAAAAGGGAGCAAAGAGATACCAAAACCACTTGTCTCACAACCAACAGCTGCCTCTGAAAATGCAAATTGCAATTAAGGACTGAAGTCCAGGCCTGATAGTGGGGTGAGACTGAGACCTCCTGCTTGTGCTTTCTCCTGAGCTTTTCATGCTAGGGGTGGCTCCAGGGACCTCCTATTGCTCTTTATCTCCCAGCCCTTTACTCCTGGAAGTCTTTCCCACAGTTTTTTTTAGGGTTTTCCCACGTTTTTTGGGGAGTGTTAACTGCATGCACATTGCTTGTCTCTTGAGCTGTGGTAAAGGGCATCCATGTCCCCCCTGGGGTTGGGGGTAACTAGGGTTCAGGGTGGCACTGGATGGGTCTCCTTAGCAGGGCTGGAGGAGGTAAATGGGCTCGAAGGGGCTTCTGAAGGGGTTGGGGAGGTGATGGGTGGGTGCTGTGGGGCAAAACTGCGAACTTTGGGGGTGCTTGAGGGTGGAGAGAGGTGTTATGGATGCTGTGGGATCTGGCTGTGAAAGGCTTTGGGGGTGCTGGGGGGCTCTCAGGGGTGCTGTGGGCTTAGGGGGTTACTGGG
>VXAY01002919.1:487711-510261 GCA_013399855.1 Oxyruncus cristatus
CTCGGGCCGGGGGGGCTCCCGGGCTTGTGGAGGCCCGAGCCCGGCTCCCAGCGGCGAGGGGGTGTGTGTGGGGGGGGGGTTCTGCTGCGATTTATGGATTTATTTTTAAAAATAACCCCCCGGGCTGGGGCTCCTCTGCCTCCGAGAGGAAGAGGGGCGAGGCTGTGGGGCTGTGGCTGGGTGAGGGTTCCTCCGGAGGGGTTTCAGCCCAGAGCTGGGACCTGACCCTGGGGCAGGGCGAGGGCGGCGGCATCAAGGGTGTTAAAGAAGATGGGAGTGTATTTTTATATATATATTTATTGCCTATATATATATTGTCTATACAGAAACATAGATATGTTTATATATATGCATATGTTCTATATTTGTATATATACATAGATACATATTTCTATATATGTGTATTTACGGGTACATATTTCTATATATGTGTATTTACGGGTACATATTTCTATATATGTGTATTTACGGGTACATATTTCTATATATGTGTATTTACGGGTACATATTTCTATATATGTGTATTTACGGGTACATATTTCTATATATGTGTATATACGGGTACATATTTCTATATATGTGTATTTACGGATACATATTTCTATATATGTGTATATACGGATACATATTTCTATATATGTGTATATATAGATATATATTTCTATATATGTGTATATATATATATGTTTTGCTGTAGGTTCACTAGCAAGGCGTGCAGGCTTTCCCTTTAAAAAGGAATGACTGCTCCAGCAGCGTTTCTGTCAAAATATTTACCTTCCAAAGCCTTGGACTAAACACCCCGCGCAGAACTGGGCTCTTGGGTGCAAACCCTTCAAGCCAAGGGCCATCGCTGTTTCTGGGGATGAGAGGCTGCTTATTCCTCCCAGGGTGGTGGAGTTCATAAAAAAACAGAATAACATATGGGTTCCTCGTTTAAAAGCCTTTCTCGGAGGGGTTTGCAAGGGATAAGCCCAGCTCAGTGTGTGTGATGGTACAGTAGCCTGTTGTTACTGTTTTGTCGTGTTTTATTGTGGGGATAGGAAGGGAAATAATGGCTTGTTATATGATTTTTAAGGCCTCATCTGTTCTCCCAGCAATGTGGGAGCATAATGCCTTATTTCCTAGCTGAGGATTGAGTTACTCTTGACTGTGTCAAGGGGCTTTGTTGGGTTTTTAGTGGCTTGTCTACAAAGGTGTGGAATGCAAATGTAGAGGGGTGGGAACTGGGATGTATCTCGGTGTTGTATCACGGTAGGATCCTTGTGCTGTTTGGAAAGGGGGAAGCCACCGTGTGTTTGACAGCATTTCTGCGGGGATAATTGTTGTAAGTGCTTCCAGGCAGGTCCTGCAGCCAGGGGAAGCTTGATGAATCCGCTGGAATTCGGCACGGGACAGCTTCACACGTGAGAGCTTTGGCACTCGGGAGCCAGAGGACACCAGATAACCTTTCAGACCATTTAGCACAGCAGTTACTGTGTCACGGCAACTGGAGTAATGAGGGGAAAGGGGCATTTAATATCCCGCAGATGTGCTGGCTCTTGCTTGTTACATGAATCAGGGTATTGCACGAATGAAAGTTAGTAAAGCAATAAAGCTTGTTTTTATCATCACGTGCGTGGCAGGTGCTGCACAGACCAGAAGAAAAGGTCCCTGCCTTGGAGAACTTAATCTATAATGAGCTATTATTGATCCAGCCCGCTCTGGGGCATCTTTGCTTACCCAGGGGGCTGCTCAGATGGTAAGATCTGGGACAAATATTTGCATGGAACACAAGGAATGTCGGTAGAAGAGGGCCAGGAGCTAATTAACCTGGCAATGTAGTGCATTGTGTTCTCATTGTGCACTTGGGGTTAGGTTTTAATTTGGCATTTTACCCTTTTGGTGTTTGTAAGGCTGTGGCTGGAAATTTGACACTAATGTTAACAGAACATGTGACATTAACTGCTGGAGTTGGATGCTTAGGCAGCTGCTGACCAAACAAATCAGGGTTATTTTCCAGCCAGATAATTTTCCTGATCTGATTCACCATGTGACCAAATAAACAAGTGTACAAGAGCAGGACAGGGAGCTGATCTTGGGAGGGGAGGAGCAATGGCTGAAGCTGGTAGTCCTGTGAAAAGTGGGGGGGATTCGAAACTACGCCCTAGCACTGCAGAAAAAAATACTTTAAAATTGCCATTGCTTGAGTTCTGACTTTTAGGAGCACATGGTTTAGGGGGAGAGCTGTTGGCCAGTGCTGTAAAGGCAAATCAGAGTTCAAATTTGGTTGCCTAGTAAGAATATCTTCTTTTTTGATATATCCATACTTAGATGTATGGCTGATTTGTGCTGTGGGGGCAGCCAGAGCGAGTTACAGCCGAGCAAATCTAAGTTTAGGTGGCACTTTATGCTGGGCTTGTCAGCATGAGCTGGTTCCTGAGGTCAGGTAATCTTAGAGCAAAAGGGGGGCAGTGGCCTGATTTCCAACTATGAATATTGATTGTCCCTCTTGTGTTTTTACGTGCTGGTCCTCAGTCTGTGCTTTCAGGGCAGAGCGTTGCTAAACTCTCTCTCCCCGGTTGTCCCAGTTTAGACCAGGTTGGAGTTACCCAGCTCAGAAACAAGAGGCAAAGCAAAACTGGACAGATTCTGCCGTTCCCCCAGCAGTGTTTTTCCAAGGCAAAATGTCTCTTTAGCATCGGGATTCTCACATTGGCAGCTTTTACTTTGTCCAGCAATTTATCTCCATCTTTTCTTCAGCCCATCTGCCGCTCTTGGTAAGGCGAGGCCTTTGTGGCACAGGGCGAGTAAGAGAGGAACGTATTTCTCTTTTTCTTTTTGTGTTTCTTGCTCATAGATGTGTTCTTACAAGCTTGTGTTCCTGCTGGGATATTTAGTTCTGTGGCATTTCTGCCTGTGACGACCTGCAGGCAAATTTGGGAGAGGAAGGTGGGAGCTTTGCTGCCTGCAGAGCAGCTGCTATCAACGCATCGTCGTTGTTACTCAATAATCAGTTGGCCTGGACATTAGGTTGCGAAAATTTAAACAGATTGTAAACTGCTGAACTTTGCCCCGCACATCCTGCTTGTTTCTCTGTCCTGTTCCTATTGCTGACGGGGAGGGGATTTCACGAAAACAAATCCAGGTTAAAATAAGCGACTAAAATTACGGCGCGGGAGAGCTTAACTTGGCTGCTGCGTGTGATGATCAGCTTTGTGTTGTTGGCTTTTGTACTGGGTGAGCAATCGCTTTATGGGACGGATTCGTTTGGAATAGATGAATAAATGGAGTTTCACTGATTTCTGGGAGGCTTTGTTCATTTACATAAGCTGCGAATCTCAGCCGGTTCTGCTCTTGTCAGGGAATTTCACGGCTGCTTTGAGTCGGCGGGAGATACTGAACCAGCAGAGGCTGTTGGGGCTGCAGCTGAGTGTTGTGCTGTTGGCTGGGAGCAGGTTTGCTCCAGAGGAAGCCTTCCTGCTTTCCTGGGCATTGCCATGTTGCTGGGATCCCCGTGCACACGCTGGTGTTGAGCTGTGGGATTTCTCTTAACGCACCGACTCTCCCCACAGGGATTTCTCATCAGAGGCCATGGAGCTTTCGACCAATGAGCTCAGCATCTATGACAAGCTCTCAGAGACGATTGACCTGGTCAGACAGACTGGCCACCAGTGTGGCATGTCAGAAAAAGCCATTGAGAAGTTCATCAAGCAGCTCTTGGAAAGGAACGAACCCCAAAGGGGCCCTCCGCGGTACCCCCTCTTAGTGGCTCTCTACAAGGTAAGGTGTCTTCTGTGCATGTACACATCAGAGGCCTCCTTTTGCACCCGAGCCTTTTCTTTCCCACTGCATTTTCTTGATGAACTTTCATCTTTTGTTTAAAAAACTGGGAAGTGTAGCTTCCTTCCTTCGTGCCATGAGCTGGTTTGAGAACAGGAGGCAGCTGACCAAGGTTTGATATTGCTCATGTGTGCTGAAAATTTACCGTGTCGACACCTTCCTCTCCCTTAAATTATTAAATAATGAGATATTTTTCAGATAAAAGTTTCCCTGTGTTGGCAGTCTGAGCGGAAATACGAGGAAGGAAATTCTCCAAGTTCAGGGTTGAGTAATGAACCCAACTCTGACCCTGCCACAACCTTCTACCTGTCTTTATTCTCCTTCTAGTCTATAAAATAAACCCGTTACCCTCATGCTTGATGGTAGAAAAAAACATTTTGAAAGTCTTAACTAAAAGATGCTGTAACAAGTTTTACAAAGTGGGTGAAAGGATGCTATTGTTAGGTAGGTTTGAGATCACAGAATCCCAGGCTAGTTTGGGTTGGAAGGGACCTTAAAGATCATCTAGTTCCAAGCTCCTGCCATGGGCAGAGACACCTTCCACTAGAGCAGGTGTTTGCTACAAGGATGAAAACCTTCCCACTGACATAATATTCAGTAATACTTCAGTGTCATCTTTACAAAACCATCACAATGGTTTCTATTTGGAAAAAAAAAAAAAATATCCGAGCTTTCTTCCTCATATCCTATAAAAAGCCATAAAACCAGGCAGGAGAACAGGGAACTGCAAATTTGAACTTTCAGCTTCTGTTCTTGTTTTTGCTGTTGATTCAGTTTGACTTTGGCCGGGATTGGTGGCGGGGGGAGGGAGAAATGCGTCATGTCATCTCTGGGAGGCTTATTTGGGATTCTGATATGGAGGAGGGAGCTGGTGCCAACTCTGCCAAAGTGTTTCGAGGCTTGACGGATGTTTGCAAAAGCCACGGGGTTTTCCTTGTGTAAGAGGGGCGGCGGAAGTGCAAGTTTTTATTTGATTAGGTGGGAGGAATCGGAACTATCTGTAGATAATCCTCATTGATCTCCTGCTGGATTATTTGCAGTGCTGAAATACAGGAGCAGGGTTGTGTGGTTTGGGTTTGAAGGCTACTTGACTTCATCCTTGGGTAGCCCTAATAATAAAGCTCAGTGACAGCTCTGTACATAAATAGCATTCACTGCAGCTGAACGAGGAGCCACAGCCAAAACATGAGTGTTCATCTCGCCCTTTGATGCCAGCCAGAAGGTGTGTCCTGCTCTGAGGACACCTCAGCTCCCTGCAGGATGGTTAACTCTGTGCCTGTTTTCCCTCACAGGGCCTGCTCACTCTGGGGCTGGTCTTGCTGACTGTTTACTTCGTGATCCAGCCCTACAACCCGCTGCCTCCCGAAGCTCCGCTCTCCAGAGCCCAGGCCTGGGGCTCCCTCATCGGCCACATCCGGCTGCTCCCTCTGCCCATTGCCAAGAAGTACATGCTGGAGAGTAAGGAAATGATTTCTCTGCTGTAACATAAGCCTAGCAAGAAATACCAGCTTAAATACCAGCCACACAAGTCGTTTCGAGTGTCTCCCAGGGCGCCAGATAACAAATGTGTTACTGGCTTGGCACCGTGGTTTTCTCTTTTGCTATTTAAAAATAGCATCCTGAGTTCTGTCTTCATTGGGGCTGGAGCATATTTTCTCTCTAACTTGATAATTTCGTTCTTGCACATTCTCTTTTCCTTGCTTTTAACACCTCGGGTTTTTTTCTCCCTCAAGAGCTCCCTTTCCTCTTAGAAATCTCTGCAGTTCTGAGAAGCAGAGCTGAGATAGCTCTGCTGGGTAAATGTCACCTCTTCTTAGTTTTTCTGAGTAGTGCAAAAAAAACAGTTTCTCAACCAAATCGTGGTATCTGTGAGCAAAGTGTAGAAACCTCAAAGTGTGACCTGGGTTTAAGGAAAGGTAGTTTTTGCCAAGTGGTATATTGGGAAAGGACTGGGGGCTTGAGTGCTGTGGTGTTTTATAGCAGTTAATATAACATTAAGGGTATATAACAGTGTGTGTGTGTGTGTGTGTAAGTCAGATAAGGGCTCCCTAATGAGGAGAGGAACATCATAGATTTTCCTAGAATGGCATAATAGGAATGGAAAAGTTTGGGTATTTCTCATTCTCAGTTAATCATTTCCACTGACTTAGCCTGGGCTCTGCCTCTCTGCTAAAACACAAAGACTGTCAGTAATGATAAAGCTGGGAATTATTTGGAGCAGGGATGTGGCCCAGTATTGATGGTCTGTCGGCTCACTGTAAAAACAAACTCCTGTAGCCGTGCCCTCCATGGGTTTATATTTAGCTTGGCCACCTCATTGTGTTGGAGTTGTCTGTGCTGGCTCTGACCTTACTGGCAGAGCTAAAAAGGGCTCCCCGAAATGCCAACACCACTCTGTGTTCTCTGTGTGCGTGTCTCCCTCTCTTCCCCTGACGTGGCATTTCTGTTGATTCGGGTTTGTATGGGTGGGACAGGGTATCCCCCATTGTTCCTCTTCTGCCTTATGCACTGGGATCTCTCTGGGAGTAAAGAACAAAGCTGAGGAGATGGCTCTGATAAGCAGCTGACATTAGGAGCCTGCTTATCTCCTGCATTTCAGCTTTGCCACGAGTGAACACCCCTCTGCTCCTGTATGGAGGTGGAAATTTTAATGCTCTTTTCACTTTTCAAAAGGGCCTGGAGTGACAGGACAAGGGGGAATGGCTTCCCACTGCCAGAGGGCAGGGTCAGATGGGATATTGGGAAGAAATTGTTCCCTGTGAGGGTGGGGAGGCCCTGGCACAGGTTCCCCAGAGAAGCTGTGGCTGCCCCTGGATCCCTGGAAGTGTCCAAGGCCAGGTTGGATGGGGCTTGGAGCAACCTGGGCTAGTGGCAGGTGTCCCTGCCCATGGCACAGGGTAGAAATGGATGACCTTTAAGGTTCTTTCCAAGCCAAACCATTCTGTGATTCCATGATATTTGTTCAGTCAGATTTTGTCCAGAAAGTTGACAGGTTCTTCCTTCAGATACCACAGGGTTGGGATGAGGAGATCCCGGGGAGGTCCCTTGGCACAGCAAAAGGTTTGTAGGACAAGGGCTGCCTGAAATCATGAGCATCTTCTTGTGAAGATAAATAAGAGCAAGAGCAATGCTAGGCTCAAATTTAAGGTTTGGGAAAACAAGCTGAATGGTGAGGAGAATGGGAAACATGGGAAGGAACAGGGGAAAAGGAAAGGGTGGATGCAGAGGAAGGATGTGATGTTGTTTAAATGCACATAAAATCCCTCATGCTTCTGTGAGTCCTGGAAATCTGCAGAAGTGGTGAGCAATAGGGTGGGCAGCAAGCCAGTCCTGGGGAAAGGAGGAGAGGGGACAAGGGGATGGGGCGGTTGCCACTCTTGTTTTTCCACAGCATTAGGTTGTGGTGGAAGCCCCAGCATGTCCCAATTAACACACTGACTAGGGATGGCTGGGCAGACTTCGATCCTTGCCTCGGCAGAAGGGCCTGGAGGAGACTCTGGCTCTTTGAATGGGAGAGTGCAGCACCCAGCCTGAACCTTGGCTGGCTTCCTGTGGGAATCCCTCATGTTCTGGCTTCCCAGCAGGCAGCTGCGGCCACCGGGGCTGTCCCAGTGACAGCGGTGTCACCTTCACAACTTGCTGCTTAGGGGACACTGGTGAAGCCATCCAGCAGGGATCTGGAAGGGGGAGTTTCGTGGTGTGGGGCTGAGTAGTCTGATAAGGTCTTTCAGCCCTGCCTTGTGCATGTTTGTATTGTTTTGCCCCTGATTTTGGCCTTGTGGTCTATTGAAGGGAAGGGGTAAAGCTGCATCTTGTCATCCTGTTTGTTGCTGGGAGGTCTTGCAGGCAGGTCTGGTGTTCTCTGATCACATAATCCCGGAATTGTTAGGGGTGGGAGGGACCTCTGGAGATCGCCCAGCCCAACCTCCCTGTTAAGGCAGGGCCACCTGGAGCAGGAGACACGGGAATGTGTCCAGGTATGTTTGGGATGTCTCCAGACGGGGAGACTCCACGCTCTCCCTGGGCAGCTGTTCCACTGCTCTGCCACCCTCAGTGTGAAGTTCTTCCTCATGTTGAGGTGAAACTTGTTGTGTTTTACTTTATGGCCATTGTTCCCTGTCCTGGGTAGAGTCTGGCACTATCCTCTTGGCACCCTTTGGAGATACTTACATGCATTAATGAGATCCCCTCTCTATCTTCTCTTCCCTAAAATGCACATTTGCACTGAGCAGCAGAGAAAGCCACTAACGAAGGGACTCCGTGTACAGACTCCTCTTCCTTTCCGTACGCAGATCCCGGTGGATTGAAAATGTTGAGGGGGCTGAGGATGAAACTTGGAGCTTTCTGTGCTCGGGCACCAGTTCAAATCCAGCTGGGGCTGTTCTTGTTGAAAGCCACCTGTTGTCAGATTGGAGCTGCCTCGGCCCACCGGCAGTGCTGGCAGAGTTCCCCCGTGGCGCGGACACGGCCCGGCCGAGGCGAGCGTGGGCGCACGGGTGGTCTGGTTCCTTCCTTTTGGGGCTGCAGCCTGGGATGTGCTGCCCCTCCTGAGCTGTGGGGCAGCTTTCCTGTGTCCGGGATTGAGGTTGGAGCCCGGTCCCCTGGTAGGTGTGGGCTGAGCAGCCAGGTTTGTGTTGCAGAACAAGGGGAGCTCAGTTGCTTTGTTTGCCCCAAGAGCCCCACGTCAGAGCAGGGATGAGGCTTTTGGAGGAGCAGCGGTGCAGGATTTGCTCCTTTCTCCCTCCCGCTCATGGTGACCTAACCTCCATCCTTGTTCCTTTCACCTAAGAGCCATGCTGTGGGTGACAAGGGCTGCCTGTCTGTCGGTGGCTGTGGGTGGATCTTTGAGCAGCTGAGCTGAGGAGCAGCATCCACAAAGCTCTCGTGCGTTCAGTTTGTAGGATTGGGTCCAAAATAAATTTCCTTTTCGCCTGTCTCTGTGCTCTGTTGCTCCCTGGCTTTCTCCCCTGAATCAATCCCATATTAAACCTAGTGTTCCCACCCTTTGTTTCTTCCAAACTGACTCTTAGACCCTTGGGTTTGGTGTCCGTGCCTCTCTTTCAGCTGTTTTCCCAGGGCGAGATCCCTTCAGCTGGGGAAAAGATCTGTGGAAATGTGGTTTGCATTTGCTCTTCCTGAGCTGGTGTTCATGCAGAGCTCATGAAAGGCTCAGCACTGGGTCACACCGGCTGTTCCAGGCCTGGAGCTCTTGTCTGGGCACACAAGTGCTTCACGTAGCCCCAGGGAGGTGGTGGGTTGTCAGACCTCTGGGTCTGCCTGCTGTACAGAACACAGCGGATTTTGGTGGGCATGTGGCTTAACTCAAGGCCATCTAATGCTCTTCCATGGAGAGTAGGGTCTGTGTAACCTGGATTCATTTTCCTCCTCTGACATAGGCTGGGATGGCAAGTTATTCCCTCTGTGTTTCAGTTCTCTGGTGCAGGGTAGGGATACGAGTACTTCCCTCTCCCTTACAAGCATTAGGAAGTAATATGTGAGCTCTCAAAGTCTGTAGTAATCAAAGCCAAATGAAAAGGGGGTTTCTCTTCTTTTAAACAGGGGTTTTAAAACCACAGTGGTGGTCACTCCACTTGATTTCCAGTGGTTCTTCCCTTTGCAACTGTGTGTCATCTGCATAGCTTTTTTTAATGTCTAAATATGAATTTTGATGTCAGCCGGTTGGGGACTGCTCCCTGCCAGCCCAACAGTGATGTGATGGGCAGAGCATTAAGCTGCTCCCGGATTAACTTGTGTGTCTGCCCATGCTGAGTTCAGTCCTTGCAGATCAAAAACCTCAGCAGAGCAGGTCTGTCGGTGGGGTACCGGTTGTGGTCCAGCAGTGGGACAACTTGCAGATAGCAGGGGGCTCTAATGACCCTCGAGGAAAGTCCAGCTTTGCTTCTCTTAATGAGACCTGGGCCTGGCCACACTGACCCTGCACAGCTCAGCATCAGCTGGGTCAGAAGCTGCTCAGCACACCTGGAAAAGAGATGCTGTGCAAGTTACCCCCAGCTTGGAGAACACTCCTAGTGTTAAATACTCCTTTTTGCTTAGACCAGTAGGGCTAAAATCACGTTTATGGCGTTCATACATAATTATTTCAGAGCGAGGAACCCAGCTGGAGGAGCAGTGTTTAGCAGCACCTTGTAAATGGCCTGGCACTGTCACGTCCCAAGGCCTGCCGGGTGCCAGAGCTATTTGTGGGGACGGGTCACAGCAGGCTGGGTTACTGGGGGAGGACAGCAGCTGGTTACTGGGAGAGGGCAGCAGCCTTTGCCTCTTGGCTGGCCACCTTGGGTTTAGCTGGAGGCTTGCCTTGGCTCCTGGCCAGCTCTTGTCTTCTCTCTGATCTTAACCCTTTGCAGGCAGCCTGCGAGGGGCCCAACACCGTTTCCTTTCGCTCCTCTGCCTGTAGCCTTGCGGTGTGTTTATCCTTGGCACAGCTCTGTGCGGGAAGGGAGCATCCAGCACTCCTGCCTTTCACAGGCAGGCACTTCCTGCTCCTCGAGTGCGGTGTGAGATGAGCAGCCAGGTATCCAGGCAGCCTTCCCCTGTGGGCTTTGCAGCCCACGCTGTGTCTGACCCGTGGGGTTCAGGGATGTCTGAGGAACTTGGGCCTGCTCTAAACGAAGGGTTGCACAACAATCTGCTTGGGAGGTGAGGCTAGGATCTGATTTCTAACTTGTTGCCTTCAGCCTGGCTCTCTCCTCTTTCTCATAAAGGATGTTACTTTGTTTTTTCCTAAGCGAAGTCAGGCTGGTTTTTGCTCTTGTTTTTGTGCGTGTTCCCATGCTGGAGCAGTTGGAGGTGGTTGTGGGTCACAGCAACTGTGCAGGGCTCCCTCCCATCTCTGCACAGCTGCCAGTGTAGCTGCTCTTGTGTGTTTATGATATAACCTGAGAGACCAACAGACATGGGTTGGCTCGTTCAAAGGGGAAGAGAAGGGCTGACTTGGCAGTGCAGGGCAGTGCCAGGCTGTTCATACACCGTGTTACTTTGGCCCCTGTTCAGCCAGTGCACTGTTTAGTTGGATTTGCTGGCAGTAAACTAACTCCAAATCATTGTGGTACCCTGGAACATGAAAAACTCTTCCTCTTGCTCCTCTGTTGTGATGCCTCCAGATTTCTTGCTTCCTGAGTTGCAGAGCGAGTGAATTCTCCCTTTGGATTTGCTTCCCTGGAAAGAGCATTTGCCGTAGGTGGCCTGTTGCAGAGGCATTTAACGGCCTGGCAGAGCCCTTTTGTGACACACACACGTCAAACCTTTCACAGGCTGAAGCCACCAGCAGGCAGGTGACAGCAGCTGGGAGGGGTTTGTTTCACAAGCTGTTCCTCCAAGGCAGATTGTTGATGCAGCCACTGCCAGAGCAGCACAAGCTGTCTGGGGCAGGTAACCAGAGGTGCAGCTGGAGTGGACTTCGGATGCTTTCCTGACAGCTTGGCCCCTGCCTTCTGTTTTCTCGATTGGTAGGTGCAGATTTCTCCTGGAAATAAAGCTCTTTTGCCCCAGTGGACTGTGAATTCCTCTTGGGCTCAGCTCAGCAGACTTGATTTCACAATGTCTCGTTGGATCAAAATCATTTTCGTGCTTTGCTAGAGACTGACTAATCATCCTTGGGCTGTTTGAGCAGCCGGTACCCATTAGTGAGATGAATGAGTAGTTCTTCGAGCTGTTGACTTCTTACCCAGAACAACAATAAAGGTTCCTTGATGGGTTCATTTGTAGCTGTTATTTTGTTCCTGGCTGTTCCTAAAAATGCTACGAACCACACTGGGAGGTACTTTCTTCTCCTGGCATAAATATATTCAATATGCTCAGAGAGACAATAAAAGTTCAATATGAGGAAGGGGTGAGGATCCTGTGCTGAACAGGGACACTCTTTGTAGTATATATTTAAACCCCCACTGTGAAGCAGCCCTTAATCAGCGCTCCCAGGCTGTAATTAATAATCCTTATGTTTCCTGCCTGACTTACTTAAGAACCCATCAGTTTAGCCTGACTTTGACATGACATTATAAATGATCAAATTAATTTTTAGCCTAGTGAAGAATGTCAGCAAGATGGAGTCTGGGAAACACTGCTTGGGCAACAAAATGCTTCGAATGCCTCCTCCAAACTGTGCCCCATGGTGACTACAGAGCTCTGAATTTCTACAGCTGTAAAGTGAGAATGGTGGGATTTACCTGTGTCACAGATTGTGGTCATGAATTGATGTCTAAATTGCTTTGAGATTTTTAGATACTGTTTTATCTTTCTGTAAAATCTGGGACGGGGGGTGGTGGGCACACAGTATGTCCTGCTGCAGTGGTATAGCACAAGTTACAAGCTGTTTACTCAAGGAGTATCTGTGAGTCTGCAGTGGTCCCAAGGCAGCAAGTGGCTGCTCAGATCTCAGGAGCAAGAGCAACCTGCCCTGTATATTCTTTGGCTGTCAAAGCAGGAACAGTAGGTTATGAGCTGCAACTTCACTCTAAGGTTAAAGGCTGGACCTTGCAAATCCCTGCCCTTGAAATAATGGGAAGCAGCACTGTAAAATCCAGCATCTGGAAGCAAGATATGTTCAACTGCAGGGAGAGCTGCAGCCCTTCTGTGGGGGGGATCTCATGGGTCCTTCATCACAGAATCACAGAATGGTTTGGGTGGGAAGGGACCTTAAAGCTCATCTCATTCCCCCCCCTGCCATGGGCAGGGACACCTTCCACTAGCCCAGGTTGCTCCAAGCCCTGTCCAGCCTGGCCTTGGACACTTCCAGGGATGGGGCAGCCACAGCTTCTCTGGGCAACCTGTGCCAGGGCTTCACCACACTCACAGAGACGAATTCCTTCCCAATATCCCATCTGACCCTGCCCTCTGGCAGTGGGAAGCCATTCCCCCTTGTCCTGTCACTCCAGGCCATTGTCCCAAGTCCCTCTCCAGCTCTCCCAGAGCCCCTTTAGGCCCTGCAAGGGGCTCTCAGGTCTTCCTGGAGCCTTCTCTTCTCCAGGTGAACCCCCCAGCTCTCCCAGCCTGGCTCCAGAGCAGGGGGGCTCCAGCCCCTGGAGCATTTTCACGGCCTCCTCTGGACTTGCTCCAACAGCTCCATGTCCTTCTGATGTTGAACCCTGGAGCTGGGGGCAGCTCTGCAGGTGGGGTCTCACCTGGGCGGGGCAGAGGGGCAAAATCACCTTTTAATGGAACAGCCAGGTTTGTACAATGGACCTACAAGAAAGGACAAAGAAATGTTTGGGAATATTCAGTGCCCAGCCATTCTTGGGAGCCCCAAGTTCATCCAAGGCTTTCTGAAGTTGCTTGAATATTCGTAGGGCTGGTCCCTGGTGAGGTATTTGGTGGGACTGGGGAATAATCTCATCCTCAGGAAGAGGAATGTGGGATTTGGAACCAACCTTTGCAGGTTCTGGAGGTGCTGCTTAGTGCATTAACCACCCCTGTGGGGAGCTTCCTTGGAGTTATCGTGGGTGATGGCAGCAACAACCCCCACAGACACGACTCCTGGGGGCTCTGTGAGGTCCTGGGGGAATCTCCCTTCCCTGGGATCAGAATTCCCTGTGCAGACCTGGCTGTCACTTGCCTGCTGGACATTGTTCCAGCCTTGCAGTCCTGAGTGCTGAGGAGCAAAGCAGCTTGGTGAGGAGCCACCAAGCTGCCTCAGCACCTGCAGTTCTACACACAGGTGGTTTTGTGTTTTCAATACCCTGTTAGGGTCAGGAGCAGCCCTTGGCTCCGTATCCTGCAGGAACAAAAGGATACAAAAGGTTCCCTTTGAACCCGCTGCACAGGCAGACTGATCCTGCGCCCTCCATATGGTCCCTGAAGAGAGCAGGGCTTGCTGAGATCCTGCTCCCAGATCCATATGGGCAAGTTTCCATAAGTTAATTTGCTTTGCTGCAACGGGCAGAAGCAGGGCCAGGTCTTCTCAGAAACCTCTGAGCTTCCAATCTGATTGTCCACACCCAGCATCTCTGGGGCTGTGCACACACACCCCTTGGTAGTGCTGGGGACGGCCAGAAATTTGGGAGATCCTCCGTGAAAAAGGCCAAGAAGGGCGGGGTACTCATTTTAAATTGATGTTGAGTTGAAAATTATTTTTCTGCATAGTGGAAAGTAGAGTCATAAACTCCTTGTAGCATTAATCATAGACGTGCTTCAAGGGAAAGTTGTTATCTCTTGGTCTGTGCTGTGTTAGCAGCTGGAAATCCCAGCCCTGGCTGTGCTGTCAGGAGCTCTCCTGACGCAGGGGAGAAGACAGCTCTTGTTCTGGAGAAATAATAACACGGAAAAGCAAATATTAGGTGGGTAGGGCCAGTGGGAAACTGAGGTTCTGCTTGACAAGGTGAAGGCTGCCCCTCAGAACGGGGTGAGAAAGCACAGAGGGAAGGTTGGTTGGGACTGGCCGACACTTCTGTCACACGGTGGACAGTTCAGTGTAACAGCTGCTCTCCTGCACTCCAGCTCCAGGGGGATGATTGCCCACGCCCAGCACTGTGGCTGTGAGTGGATGGGACCGTGGTGTGATGGTTGTGCTGGGATGAAGAGTCCATGTTCCATCAGCGCTCCACTTCCACCGAAACTATCCCCCGGGCTGGCTGGGCAGGGTGATAATGTGAAAGGAATGCAGGGAGGCTAAGAAGAGAAAATAAGCATCCTGGGTAAAATCCTGCCTTGGTCCCCAGCGTGCAGTTCATGTTGGCTCCTCTGTCTCTCCTCCCGCCCTCCTTGGGAAGGGCAGGCGCTGCCCGTACTTGTCATGCCAGTCACACACATGCTGGTGCACAGACTTAACACCCTCCACAATAAATCTAAAAGATTAATTACCAAAAAAAAAAAAAAAAAAAAAAAAACCAAAAAAAAAAGAACCCAAAAAAGGTAGCATTTGCTTATTCCTNAAAAAAATAAATAAAAAAAAAAAAAAAAAAAAAAAATCCCACAACCCCACTTGCAGCATTTGAAATGCGTCTCAACCGTGCTGGGGTTATTCATGGGGAAAAGAAATCACCTCCTGAATCGAGCAATTGAGAATGCAAATATCCCAGCCTGGCTCAAAAGAGGAATCAAGCCCTGTGCTGTCAAGCTGATTAGCATCCCATTGCATGGGGTACTGCCCTGAGCCCAGGGAGGAAATTTGGGGACAGCTGTGCTTAATGCTCTGGGATGAAGTTTCTGAGTTTTGCCCAGAGAGAAATTATAGTCCTGGTACTCCCCATCTCATGACAGACCATAAGATGTGTTTTCTTGTTCTCTTCGGGGCGACTGCCCTTTCTCTGGTGAGATCTTTCAGTCTTTTGTTTCCTGTCACTGACCAGCTGTTTTTTGTGAGTTTTTTTGTTGTTGTAAAATTGAAGCTTTCTGCAGGCAGTGGAACAAAGATTTGCTTTTTTCTCTTGTGAGCAGGGAGGGAAAGTACGTTGGAGCAGTTTCTCATGGGAGTGGGACTTCTGCCTGCAAGAAGGATTTTACACTTTGTTTTGCCTTTTTTCCTCTTTCCCTGAAAGCAGCGTAAATGCATCTTCCCCAAAGACTAGGAATTATATCCCGATCCCTTTCAGTCCATATCCCAGCAGTAGGGTGGGAAATGCAGCGTTTGGGAGTTGACTGGAAATACTCAGCAAGAAAGAAATGAAATGAATCCCAGTCTTCTCCTTGTTGTCATGTCCCAATTAACCTAAATCCTCTGTAACATTCCTTGTTGCCTGTTGCAGATGTCAGAGGGGAAAATAAAACAAGAGCTTTCCCATTAAGTGCTGTTCATCTGTTATTTCCCACGTGCAGGAGCGTGAGTGTGGCTGGAGATGGTGATGGCAGTAACAGGCAGGTTGTGCGTGGACCTTTTTCCCCCAGAAAAGCTGCTGTTCATCCTTGTTTCCCAGCTTTCTTTTTCAGACAGACTTCACTCTTTTTTCCTCCCCTTTTCCATCCCCTTTGATTCCTGAATTTGCAGCAATGAGCTGTTTTGACGCGTGCTGGGACGGGTGGGCCTGTTGTGAGAACAGATCTCTGGATGTTTCATGTGAGTTGTGTCCCAGGCCCTGGGTTTTTCCTAACCCACCCTGACAGATCAGGAGCTGGGATGGGTTTGCTGCCACTTCCCAAGTTAAACATCTCCCGTGGGATTAAGGCAGCAGAACCAGGGCTATTGCTGCCACAAAACTGGTGTTTGAAGTGGAATTTCCGTGAAGCTCTTCTGTTTCTCACAACCTTCTGCTGTATCTCCAGCTATGAAATTTGTGTCAGAGGTTTAGGCTGGATCTCAGAAAAGGTTCTTTCCCCAGAGGGTGGTTGGGCACTGAACAGGCTCCCCAGGGCAGTGGGCACGTCCCCAAGGCTGCCAGAGCTCAAGGAGTGTTAGGACAACAGGGTAGAGTTTTGGGGTGTCCTGTGCAGGGCCAGGAGTTGGACTGACTAATCTTGTGGGTCCAACTCAGAATGTTCTGTGGTTCTGTGTGATTAGAGCCACATCCTTTTAGTGTCATGGCTGCTCCTGCACAGCCTTTAGCATAGAAATACGTGGGATGTTCCCCATTGTCCTGCTCATTCCGTGCTGCAGCACATCCATTCTCTTAATATTTGCTTATTTTTTTGTGCTGGGAGGGCTGTTAAGTTGGAGGAGGGAGGCAGGATATAGACATCAAGTTGTGCTTTCATGTAAAAATTGAATTTTTGGAGATGTGAACGCTGTAGGCCAGTTCAGCTGATTGTTGCATAAGAAGGATTTCTGGAATTTGAAATGGATGTAGCTATGGTCCAGGGCTTCCTCGTGCTGGGACTTTTCTCCCTGTTTCATCTGCAAGTCAATGCATGGAATGAATAAAAACAGCAGCAGCAGCAATCTTGGTGAAATCCCACATTCCCTGGCACCTTCTGCAAACTAGGCAAACATTGCCTGGGACAAAATAGTTCTTAATTAACACAGAGGTGAAGGGGAGGATGGTGATTTCAGATATTTCCTAGCAGGGTTCCTGGTGCCAGCTATTCTTTCCAACCTGGATCTTTTATTTTTTGTCTCCTGGGTGTTATTCCCTGGATAACACATTTGGGTTGCTCTTTTGCTTATAGACTTGTTTCAGTTTATTACACTACATATGAAGGTTGTCGTCCTTCTGTTGATAATGAAAGGATTTGCCTTGTGAACAGAGAAGTGGGATTTCCATGGAGCTCTCCCATTTCAGCTGTATCTCCAAAATGTGCTGGGAACATTCTCTCAAGTTCCCTGCCCAGTGAAGCTTGTTCTTTCTGAGTTACAGCCATCAGAAACTGTAAGAAATCTCAGTGTGTCATGTTAGGGATAATGAGTTTATCATCAAGTTTGTCTCCTTTCCATTTCATTTTTGGTCTTAATTAGACACATTTCTCTTGTTTCTTCCCAAGAATGCCAGGACTGGTGGGCAGCAGGTTGCAGACAGAACACTTCTGCACTTCCTGCAAACTGCACAGTCTGTTCTGCTGTGAAAAGCCTTCAGATAGTGACAGACTCCAGAGAACTACCAGAAGAGCTCCAGAGGCACCAGCCTTTTGTAATCAAGGTAATGCATGGATTTGTGAGGCTGGGTGATTAGTCCCAACTCTTCAACAGCACCAGCCCAAGACCCCCTGCCCGGTGTTTTCATCCACAAACTCAAAAGTGCTGCTTGAGGTAGAACATATGCCCTAGAAGACATTTCACCCCAGTGTAAAGGTGTGGGGGGTGAAGAGTTCACTCCTTTGACTGATGATCATTGTGTTTGGAAACTTAGCAATCTTGGGTGCTCTTTGGCAGGAGGGAGATGGGAGCAGGGAGGAACTCTGGGTGCACAGCTTTGACCTTTGTTTTGTGCCCTTTAAGACAGGGCAGCATCTCTCCTATGAAGAACTGAAGCATTTCCAGTCCCAGGATCCAGAACTGGCAGAGGTTATAATAGAAGAAAATTCAGCTGAGTTGTGGAGCTGCCCATTTTCCTTTCCTTGGTGAGTGAAAGACAAAACACGTGAGAGATGGACACAGACTCTGCCTGTATGAACCACCAGTGCTTTCAAATTGCACTTCAGCTGGAGGGAAGGAGAACAGGAGTGGGTTACAGGCTTCTCTCTCCTTGCTGGCACTGATTTATTCTAAGACTTCTGCACTAAAAATGGAGTGTTGTGGCTTGGACTTCAGGTGTTGCTCCTCTTACAAGACAAAAATATCCCAGTGACTGCTCAATCCTGTCCTTCAGGCTGCACATTAATTATCTGGGCTGTGGCCTGATCACCTGAGGCAACTGGTTCACATTTCTGATCACCGCTGTCTGCTCAGCAGGAATCCCTCACCACCGGTGCTGGCTGAGGAGAGATTCCATGACTCAGGAACCTTTTCCTGAGGTCCAGCCTGACTTCCATGGGAAGTAACAGAAGGCCAGGGCATCCTGCAAGTTTTGTTTGGTCTCATGCAGAAAAAAATGGCCAACCCTGATCCTGCCCCCTCTTAACCAAAAGCTTTTTGCCAAAGCCTTTAGTGTGGATACAAGACGTGGAAAACTCCGAGCTCCCTCAGGCTGCAGAGCGAGCGCTGGTAGAGGGATGGTCAGGGTGCAGGAGCATTAATCATGTCAAAAACAACAAACCCCACCCTGCCTTTTCCAGTTACCCTAGTCCAGAGGATAAGCCTGGATCCCCCCTGGCCTCACCATGTGGTTTCAGTTAAGGTTGTGTACAATTGCCACCTCTGTGCATCTCTTGTGACTAATGGATCCGGTCGATGACTCGGATCATTTCAAGGCAAGAAGAGAGGAAAATTGAGTTTAGCCATCCAGCATGATCTGTCTGCTCCCTGTTCACGTGGTCCTGCTGCAGGAACAAAGAGGAAGATAGGAAGGAGCACAGGTTTAGAGGCTGAGAGGTGGAGCTTTGCTCCCAGCTCCCGGGGCTAGTCAGGGAGCTTTCGTGCTTTTATCAGGCACGAATGTTTGTGAAGAATTGTGTCAGGAAAGTATCTTTTAAATGCAGACATTATCATTGTGTGATATTTCTTTAATATGGGTTCTTTTCTTCTGTTTAGGAACAGATCTGTGAATAAATCTGGGATTCTGCAGGAATTTTTACGTGCACCCTCTTTGCTGTCCTTCCCCAAGACAGTGTCCCTGGAGAGCTGCTTCCTCATCCGCCATCCAGATTTGGGGAATAAGGTGAGAAATTCATCCCAGAGACATTATCTCCCTGACTGTCAGTTGACCTCCAGCAGCTCCAAGTCTTTGTGGGATTTGCAGGGCATTTTCAGCTGATACAATCCTGAAAAGAAGCATTTAGGGTTGTATCAGTTCTGTCCATCCCTGTGTGAAGTGGCACCTCGAGGTGGCTGTAGCTCCCAGCAGTTGGAGATGTCACAGAATCAGAGAATGAATCCCAGAATGGTTTGGATTGGAAGAGACATTAAGGATCATCTCATTTCAACCCCTCCTTGCCACGGGCAGGGATGTCTCTCTGGGATCCCACCTCCATTTACATTTATATCCTGGCCTTGCTCTGTAGCTGGGTGAGGGGATGACCTTTTTGTGAACAGCTTGGCCAAATTCATTTAAGAGCTGCATTTTAGGACCTGTGCCTGGCAGTAAGTCCCACCCATTCCGAGATACCTGCCCATGGAGACATTTCACTGAAGACAGTGACACTTCAGCTTCTGGCCTAAGCTGTTTTATCATGTTTTGGGGGTATGCAGGGCCTACATTGCCTTGGAGGGGAGGAGAACCCCTGCCTGTAACTACCTCAGCCATGATTCTGTGATTCTGTAGTCTGCTGGTACCTGGGGGGAGCAGCAAACCTGTTGTTTGCCGTCTCACCTGCCTGCAGGGCAGTGACTTGCCCCTCATGTGGTCAGACAGATCCAAGGAAAGCTGGCCAGGCTTTTGTAATCCTGTCCTCTCATCCTAGAGCTACAGCCTGCACAGCCTCTTTGTTGTTGGAAGTGGGCAGCTCACCCTGACTGTTGCACCTCTGGACTCGTGCAGAGGACACTGTGAGATGTTCAAGGTGGAGCTGGAAGCTGGGGATTTGGGTGAGTACTGTGGATTTGGGAGCTGTGGTGTGCAGGGATCTGCTGGATCCCTTGGAGTCAGGAGGCTGCTTCCAGCTGGGTCTTTTCTGAGACCTGGGACAGTGGTTTGTGCCACTGCCACCTCCAGACTGGTGTGTGCCATTACCACGTGTGCCATTACCACCTCCAGACTGGTCAGTGCTGTTGTCACTCCCAAATTGGTGTGTGCCTGCTTGTTGCAGTACAGAGGATGATCCTTCTGGATTGGGAGTTTGTGGCCTGGAACACCCAACGGTGGGATCCCATGAGGTGCTCAGTGTCAAAATGAGCTGTGTGGGCTACCCAAGACACGATGGGTGTCACAAACCCAGTGTTCCCTGAGGGAAGTGTCTCTCCAAAGAGCTCCAGCGTGCACACATCCCTTCGTGGGAAATGGGAGCAGTCATTTAAGGATGGACTCATCTAATATGGCCTCTCCATTGCCTCTCCCAAAGGTTATGCCAGCACAGATTACTGGACAATGAGCTTCATGGCCAAAGGGACAGAGCCAGCAGTGGTTTGTGATGGAGCTGCCAGCTAAGGACAGAGGGGAGGGAAAACAGAGCTGTTCCCAGGACAAGAAGACTTTCAGCTTTGAAGCTGAGGCAACATTTTGAGAGAGCGCTGGGGCAACTGGGGCAGGCAGCTTTGCCACCCTGCATGTTTACAGTGTTTAAGAATGACTGTTTTCCTGACCCTTGAGGTAATTCTTCGCCTTTCCTCAAATGTGTTTTGGGAGAAGCTCAACTATTTATGACCTTCCCTGTCCCCTCAGGTAAGCCCTGGGTTTGCAGCAAAGGTGTTTTTTTCCAGGAACAGCAGCAGGATTTCTCAGGATGAGATTCACCTTGTGTCCTTTGTGGATTATGGCACTTCTGAAACTTCCTGGGGGAATTTGGGAGTGGAGGGGGTGTGTGACATTTCTGTGTACATTCCTCCTGAGGAGGAAGCTTTGAGCCTGTCTTGTCAGGCCAGTTCTATAAAGGGAATGAATTGGTGATGTGTCCCAGCCTCACCCCACCTCTCCCTCACATCTGTGGCTGTGTCTCCCCCAAAGCTGATCCCAGCTCTGTACTCCCGGCTGGGGGGGAGCCTTGAGCCTGAGGGTCTCTGCCCCTTGCCCACTGTATCATTCTTGTACCAAAAGAATCTCTTCAGGCCTCTCTGTTGTGATCACTCTGGTGGTTCTCCATCTGCAGGTTGTGAGTGAAATAGTAACTGTGCTTTTTTTTTATCTTCCGCCTCCTTTCCTGCAAAAAGCACTGACACACGTGTCAGTGGTGCTGGTGCTGGGAGTGCAGGAGTTCTGGATGGAGATGGGGCTGGGAGCAGAGCAGCTCTGTACAGGTTTCACCTGAGGCACCAAGGGCTGCACAGCCAGATGCAGCTCCTTGTTTTTGGAGGCGCTGCCCGCGTTCCCAGCCCAGGGGACCTACGGGAGCACCTGGAAGCTCCCTCATCCCTCGCATATTTTTGTACCAGCTCCTTCCAGACTGGAGCTCTGTCTTCAGAGTGAAGGTTGGTTTCTCCTGGGTCCTTTCCAAGCTGCCTTTGCATGTTTCCTGCTGCTGGAGCACTGCTGTCTGCAGTGCCCCGGGAGAGGCTCGGGTTCGGTGTTTGCCGGCTGTGGATGCTGCCGTCCCTTCCAAGTCCGATCCTCTGGGTCTGATCCCGCTGCTGAAGATCATTTACAGATGTGTCAGGCTGAACTCATAGGCCAGGGCTGGGGTTCAGGACATGCTCTCACACTTGTTAATATGGAACTGGGCGGGGTTTTGGTTGCAAGCGAGTTAACTCTGTTCTCAGGAGCAGGAGCCTTTTTCTCTGTAAATACTTTAGGTACGTGTGAAATGACAGATTGGAAAAATGTCTGTCCAGCCTTTGTTTTTGAGGGAAAGGGGAGCAAACATGGTACTCATCTTATTAGGGGCTGACAAAAGCCGCCAAGTGGGATGACCATGTCTGGCTCCTGTACAAGGATAAGGCAAAGGACAGTTCCTGCTCCAAAGAATTTAGTCTGAGGCCTTGACACTACAAACATTTCTATGCATAACCCTTGTTTTTCTCCTGTCAAAACACTGAGAACAACCCCAGCACCTCTGTCGGTCTGTGTTAATAACCCTCAGTGCTGGACCAACACACACACACCAGATGTAGTAGAACCAAAGGGGGAGGCTCTGAACTCTCTCGGGATAGAAAAGGACTGATCTAATTTGTAGGAAAATATTAAAGAGAATTGGATTAATAAGACTTCCATTAGTATTCTCATTGCTTGGGGTGTATGTTACACTCATGACACTACATGCAGTCTTGTACATGCCAAGACACACACACCCCCTCCCCACCCCCCTCCCTCCTCTTAAAGCCTGGGTCTTAGTTAATGGAAATTTGGGAGCTTGGTGATGGCAGAATCAGGGCCTCGTTAGTGACTGTTGCTATTTACACTTTGGCAGCTGCTCAAATCAGATTCATAGGCTGACAAGGTTACTTCACCTCTCGCTGGTTTTGTACCTGACCCGTTTCTGTAAAGCACTTGCTCGGAGATGCTGCTGGAGCCTTCCTTGCTGAGATTGCGGCGGTTCCGGTGACGCTGTCACTGCTAAGTGTCCTTGACTGTAACTTGTAAAAGAGCTGTGGGGACAATTCCCAAGTGTCTGTGAAATGCCTGGATTTTGGGAGTCGCACTTAAGCCATTGTGGCTGGCTGGCTCTTT
>VXAY01002919.1:510338-525265 GCA_013399855.1 Oxyruncus cristatus
TTTTTTTGCGGTGTTTGTTTGGGGGGGGGGGGGGGGGGGGGAAGGGGGAGGAAAAGGGCAGGTTTGTGCCTGTTTAGCTGAAGTGTTCTCACGTAGAGCTGCAGCTGGTTGGACAGGAGCTGGTGAGTGTGGCCTGTGTGCAGAGCAGCTCTCCAAGTGCACTTTATGGGCTCTGCATAAGTTTCCAGCTCGGTGTCTGGGCGATACATTGCATATGTCCCAGCCTTGCTCCCTTCGGAGTTTACATCATTTGTTTTTAAGCTTTCCAGTATATTTTCTCTTCCTCTTCCAAAAGCTGTAAGGAATTAGCTGCTAAACTAAAACAGGAGGGCAGTTCTCCTGCTGATAAAGAGCCGAATTTGGCTGAAGCTGCCAAGCCCCAGTCTGCAGCCCAGCTTCCAGAGCAGCTCCTGTCTCCAGCTGCCAGAGGAGTGGTGCTCACACCTTCGGCACCGCGGGCGGGGAGCCGGGTGGGGAAACCCACCTGGCAAAACTAGGATGGCCAAAAGGAGGTTTTGGTACCTTTAGCTGCAAGTGAGCCCTGGTCGTGTCTCATCCAGAGCTCCAGCTTTACAGAGCCCTTGGAAAGGCTGCAGGAGGCCGGGACTTCCCTGGAGAGCCTGGTGAGGCTGAACTGGGGGGATGGGGCTGTTTCTGCAGCTGTCGAAGCGTCTTGGTGACAGACACGACCAGATGAGTCACAGAGGGGGTGTCCCACCATGGTCTCCCTCGCCTCAGCTCCCCTCTGGCACTCGCTGTGCTGGTTTGGACAATCCCCCACTCCCACCCTGCCCAGCTCAGAGGAGTTCCCAATCAATCTGTGCAACCCAGTGTTTTAAAATCACTTTGTGCTTCAGAGCTCATGTTCTGTGAGCTGGGAGATGGATTCCTGCTCACCCAACACCCCGGGCGCTGCAGAGCTGCTCTGAAATCACGCCAGAAATCGGTACTACCCCACAGGCAGAGATGGGGAGGGGTCACCTCTCCCCTTGCCAGGCTGGAAAGACGGGCTGTGCCCCGTCAGCTGGGCAGGAGGATCGTGGTTTAAAGCTGCTTCCCAAAGCAGGGGTCACTGACCGTTGCTCTCAGTCCTGAACTCAGGGTAATTGAAAGGAGGAGAAAGGACTATTATGATTTACTTCAGTACCAGGAAATCAGCAGCCCCCACGGGAGCCAGGCTGACAGTTTCTATTGATTCTTTTTTTTTTTTTTTTTTTTTTTTTTTTTTTTTTTTTTTTTTTTGGCTTTCTTTGTTTCTTTTCTGGATTTTTTTCCTCCCCACTGGCACTGCACACACTGATTCCCCCGGGGCTCCCAGCCTCAGGCTCCCTTTGCAACGCCCTGGAGAGCTTTCTAGGGGCAGATTTCCCGTGAGCCTCTGGACTTCAGCTTCTCCCACTAGTCCTGTTTGTGCAGTGTTCTGGTGGAGAAGCTGGTAAGGCTGGGCTGGATCAAAGCACCTCCCTTCCCCTGTGGCCTCCTGGGCTCCAGCAGCAGGAGCATCCCAAGCAAGAGGAGCTGGCAGCAGGACATCTCATGGTAGAGATGTGAGCTCTGTAAACACCAGTGTCTCAGAAAAGGGATCCTCCTGCCTTGAAACCCCCTGGTTCTCCTCGGTAATGCTGCTCCAGGAGGGAATTTTCCACGTCCACCCAATTCCAGGCTTGGTGATCGATGTTCAGCCCCGTGGTTTCTGAGAGAACCAAACACTTCCTGGGGTGAGGCCATTTCAGTGGGTGCACAAAGAGCTTTTGCTTCCTGCAGACCAAACTTTCTCCTCTTGGTGAATTTTGTAGGTAGAGCTCAATATTCTCCTCTTCAGGAACCTCCTCCTTTTAAAGGGCAGATTTAGCATCCTGCTGAGTCAGACAAGGGAGATGCTGGACTTCCCCTTTGCTTTGGACATTCAAACAGATGGCAGGTGATTTATTTTTAGCATTATCTCTTTGTCTTGGGGAGGGGAGCCACGTTCTAAAGGCTCAGGGGTGCTGGGAAATAAAGCTATATATGCATAAAGACTTTCAATGCTGAACACTAAATTCAGTGGTGGATTTGAAAAAAAAAAAAAGAATGTAAATATGCACTTAATGCAGAATTTTATGGATGGTCGTAATTTAATATATTGCAAACTTTGTAAATACTTGGGAAAAGCCTGTAAAGTGTGTAAATAAATGAGATTTGTATGTAAGAAGAATAAAAAAGTTTTTACTTTTTGCAATTAAATACAAGTGTTAATGCACCTTTTCCCTTTTCCTGATTTTTGTTTTTGTGTTGCGTGTCAGCCACTGAGAGGTCATTTAACCCTCTTCAGGGCATTTTTTCCAAGTGGAAGTGTGATTTTAAATGAAAAGTCAGAACCCTTTTTTGTTTGGGAAATGTCCTAAGAAACACTTTGGGGAAAAAGAAACCGTGGGACCTTGGTAGGCTGGAGAGCTGGGAGGAGAGAAACCTAATGAGGTTCAGCAAGAGCAAAGTCCTGTTATCCCTGGGGGAGGGATAACCCCAGGTACCAGCACAGGTTGGGGGTGACCTACTGGAGAGCAGCTCTGTGGAGAAGGAGCAGGGCCCTGGTGGGTCCTGGTGGGTGACAAGTCGGTCACGAGCCAGCAGCGTGACCTGGGGGCCTGGAAGGACAAGTTGATCCTGGGGGGCAGTGGAAAGAGTGTGGCCAGCAGGTCAAGGGAGGTGAATCCTGCCCCTCTTCTCTGCCCAGCTGAGGCACATTTGGAGTGTTGTGTTCAGTTCTGGTCTTCACAGTCCAAGAAGGACAAGGAGCTACCGGAGAGAGTGCAGCAGAAGCCCAGAGGTGGTTGAGGAAGTGGAGCATCTCTCCTATGAGGAGACACTGCAGGAGCTGGGTCTGGTTAGTCTGGAGAAGACTGAGAGGGGATCTCATTAATGCAGGTGCCAAGAGGATGGTGCCAGACTCTTTTCAGTGGTGCCCAGTGACAGGATGAGGAGCAAGGGCCATAAACTAAAACACAACAAGTTTCACCTCAACATGAGGAGGAAGTTCTTTCCATGGAGGGTGGCAGAGCACTGAAACAGCTGCCCAGGAAGGGCGTGGAGTCTCTGGAGACAGGAGTTGTCCTGTGCATTTGTTGGCACCAGCCACAGTGATGCCTCTTCATCAAGGGTGCCATATGTGACATGGGTGTGTCCCCACGTGGGTCCAAAACTCTTAATATAAAGTTCCTCCTCAGTCTTGAAAAGCCGTTGGGTGTCCCTTGCTATAAATCTCACTGCCAGAGCCGTGGGCTGCTGAGAGCAGAAGCCGACTGCACGATGCTGAGCTCGGGTCTTCCTCCCGTTTTCCTGGTGCTCACAGTGCTGGAGCTGAGCTGGTCCCTGAGTGATGAGGAAAAGAAGATAATCCTGGATGAGCATAACAGATACCGCTCCAACGTCTTTCCTTCTGCCAGGGCTATGATGAAGTTGGTAAGTGGCTTTTATTGCAGAGGAATCTCGGGGTGTTTGTGTGGTGCGAGCCTTGATCTCAGTGCTGGAGGGACCAGGGGGTTCCTTAGGGGAGGCAGAGCAATTGTCATGTAGGGTTACAAGTAGGTGTCAGGTGCCCAGGTGAAGTAAAACCTTCATGGGCTGGTAAACGGGGGCTTAACGGCCACAAGAACCAAAAAATCTAAATTCAGGGAGAGGAGGTCTGACTAGGGAGTGCAGACTCAAAGGGGCCAGAGCCGGGACCCTGAGCACTGTGACAGTTTCTCCTCACTGAGTTGAGGATGGTCTGTGATGGTGTCGGATGTGCTCCAGGTGAGGTTGTGAGAGTCGTGCTGATGCACTGACCTTCTCCTGTTTGACCTGTAAGCCAAGGTTTGGTTTGTTCTGGATCTGACCATCCTGCCCTCTCCTGATGACTGTGTTGGGTGGGGATTTGAATTTTACTCCTGAATGGGCAAACTGTGTGGTCAGAGAGCCCAGAGGTCCTTGGTAAGTGCCTGGTTCATGTTGGAGGGCCCTGTGTCCCTCTCTCTGTGTGATGCTGAGCTTCTTTCAGACCTGGGACACGGAGCTGGAGGCTGATGCTCAATCCTCTGCCGAGAAGTGCGTCTGGGAGCACAACGAGGAGAGCGACCTATGGGGGAAAAACCGATTGTTTGCTATGGCCCCAACCCTGGACCTCAAACACGCTGTGGCAGAATGGAATGAGGAGAGGCATTTCTACAGCTTGTTAACGTCCTACTGTTACCCCGGGCAGACGTGTGACAACTACAAACAGGTACAAGCTGCTGAGGTGGAGGGATGGGGCTGTTGGGAAAGGCGCTGTACCAGAGCTCCAGCTCCTCCCGAAGTCTTTGCAAGGGGATGGGGAACCAGATGGGAATCACAATGATACAGGGGGACCTGTGTGTGGTGCCAGCTGTGACCAGCCTTTGGGAGAAGACCTTTTTTTTTTGGAACAAGCTCTGAAGCCCTCTTTTGGCTGCTCAGCAGAGCTGGGCACCGGCTTGTCTCAGGCGGAGAGACAAAGTCTGGATTTTCTTCACAGCTTGGGTGGGAACAAGGAGGAGCAGAAGTGGTCGTGGTAATTATGAGAATGGATGTATGAAGCAGCCTTCAAGGCCAGGGGAGAGGTTGCCTTCATCCACTCCCCTCACCTTCACCTCTGGTCCTTGCCTTAGGTGGTCTGGTCAGACACGAAACACATCGGCTGCGGGGCAAAGTTTTGTGAGAAGATCGAAGGGATCGAAACAGAGAACATGCACCTGCTTGTCTGCACGTATTCTCCCCCGTAAGTCCCAGACCCTGCATAGATTGGTGCATCTTGATGGGGTTTTTGTGCTGGAAATGTCCTTCCTTCGGTCGTTTTATCAGAGCCGAGTTTGGCCTTGGTCAGAAATAGAAGCAAAGCGGTTCCAAAGAAAGGCCTTCCTTATCTGGGCTTGGTCACAGAGGAAGGAAGGGTTGTCTAGCAGTCCTTGCCCATGATTGCTGTGGTCTGGTTCAGCTTCTGGGACAGACCCAGGGAGGGACCTTCTGCCCTGAGAGCTGCCCAAAGCTGAAGTCGCAGTAGCTGAGGGTACAAACAGCTCCCTGCTCTGGGCCTTGTTCTTCCCTGCTGGCAGCAGTGGTCGCCTGGGGTGGAGAAGCCCTTTTGCACCAGCAGGAAGGGTTGGGTGTGGAAGGACAAGTGGGTAACCCCTTCACAGCCCTGGGACCAGCTTTAGAACCACTTGCTTGGGGCTGCTGAGACCAACTTAGAGCAGCTGGTGGCTGCAGACCTTCTTAGGGTTCTTGAGCAGAAGGGAGACAGAATCACTTGTCCCAGTGCCCATCCAAGTGTTTTGTTCTAAGGGGGGTGAAGGATCTGGTCCATGGAACCATCTCCCCTGGTTTTAGCAGCCTGGGCTCAGACTAGTGAATAAATGGCACTGACAGTCTGTGGCAGGAGACCATGACCTGTTTTTCACATTAATCCTGAGTTTTGCCTTGGCTGGGGTATCCCAGCTCGATCAGACCCCACTTTGCTCACACCTTCTTTTTCTTGGCATCTTCTGCTTCCAGGGGTAATGTGAATGGGAATAGACCCTACTGGGAAGGATCCCCATGTTCACTGTGTCCCAAGGGCACAGACTGTGTGGAGAACCTGTGTGGTGAGTGAGCGAAGCCGCGCCGTGTCCCTTGATGGGCTCCTGGGACTGAAACCCCTGGGCTGGGGTTCAAGCTCTGAACCCTCCTGGAGTTTTCCAGAAGCCCTGAGCCAGCAGGTCCAAGGTTGGACCATGAGAGCTCAGGAGCAATGGCTGCTCCTAAGACAGGTCAGGAAGAGGAGAATTGTATCCCCTTAGCCAGCACAACACCAGTGTCCACCACAGCTAAACCAGTGCACGCAGCATCAGAGCCCACCACAGCACCACCACCACCCCCCAGCACAGCCCCACAGCACCACCACAGCACCACCACCCACACCCACACTCCCAACCACAGCCAGGCCCAAACCCCCAACACTGGCACCCATTACAACAGCCAAGCTCAAACCTGCCACCGCACTCCCAACAGCAACCCCAGCTAAGCCAAAACCCGCCGTGCCGGCAGCCACAACGGCCATGGCCAAGGCAAAATCCACCACAACTACGGCGAAGCCAACACCCACAACACCAAAATACACCAGAACTCTGGCTAAGCCAAAACCTGCTGCTACACCAACAACACCTGCCACAACAGCAAAGGCACAACTGAAAACTGCCACAGTCACAAGGCCAGAACCAGAAAGGCCTGATCCTACTGAGGCAACGAGGGTAACTCTTTCCTTTGAGCCCATGTTAGACCCAGATTGTAAAGTATCCCCACAGGCACAGGTAGACACTGAAGAGCCTGTTAGCTCCTTCATTACAGAGGATCTTCTCTTCTAACTTCATGTCTTCTCCTCCTCCCTCACTGTCTGCCCTGGACACTAAAGAACGGAAGACGGATCAGCCCACGGCTGGAGCTGCCAGGACCTGCTCGGGGCTTTCGCTCTTCCTCCTCCCCAGTGCCATCCTGGTGGGCCTCCTGCTTTGAATGGTCTTTCTCAGCTCTCCCTGCTCCAGTCACCAAGGCTTTCTTCAGCACTGGTTGCTCCACAGCCCTGGTGGGCTCCAGAGACACCTCAGACACTTCAGGCTGACACCTCCCTTCTTACGCTGCCTTATCTGCTTCAGCCCCAGCAAGCCACAGACAGTGGCATCATTGGAATTTGGCCATAACACTGGTGACCTTGGACACTTCTCCTTTCTTCCTGGCCAGCCTGGGCTGCTGTTCCATTTCCAAGCAGGCAGTGCTGAGCTGTCCCCCCACCCGTGTGGCTGGCAGGCCCCACCGCACCATGTCCCCAGGGACAGCAGGAAGGCTTGGAAACCCAAGTAGCAACGAGACATAGTGGTTGGCTTTGGTGTTTTTTCAGGATGAGCTTCTGGGAAAAAATGCTCTTTTCCCCTCCCCATGTGCCTGTTTGTCTCAAATTTGGACAAGNTTATCTGCTTCAGCCCCAGCAAGCCACAGACAGTGGCATCATTGGAATTTGGCCATAACACTGGTGACCTTGGACACTTCTCCTTTCTTCCTGGCCAGCCTGGGCTGCTGTTCCATTTCCAAGCAGGCAGTGCTGAGCTGTCCCCCCACCCGTGTGGCTGGCAGGCCCCGCCGCACCGTGTCCCCAGGGACAGCAGGAAGGCTTGGAAACCCAAGTAGCAACGAGACATAGTGGTTGGCTTTGGTGTTTTTTCAGGATGAGCTTCTGGGAAAAAATGCTCTTTTCCCCTCCCCATGTGCCTGTTTGTCTCAAATTTGGACAAGTTTCATCTCGTTCCCTTCTTGTCCAATAAGAGTCCAATATGAGGATTTCTATTACCCTCCTGGTTCTGGTGTCGCTTTGGCCAGTACTACCCAGATGTTCTCCCTGCTCCTCCTCACACCCCTGCAGCCCTTGCCTCCTCCCTCTCTCCTGTCTCTGTCCCATGTCCCATTCCTCAGTTATTGCCATTATCCATTGCCATGGCTTTATTTTATGTGTGTTCCTGCAACTGTGTGCACACACAGAAGAGAAACCATCAGCCCCAAGAGGAGCCACCAGCTCCTTCATACACCTTTTCCTTGCAAGGCTTCCTATCTTCCTTCTGCTTTGTATAACTTCAGTGTAAATCAGTTAAATACAGATCCCACCTGACATATAATCTGTGTGTGGTGGAACCTGGTCCAGGAGAAACAAGTCACCACGCGAGTCGGTACAATCTGAGCTCAGGAGAGCCAAGTGATGACGATACAGGTCATTGGTGGCTCTGCTGGCCCAGCAGCCCCGGCTCTCCTGCAGGGAAGCAGCTGCCCGTGGGGTGTTTCGAGGTCACGGTCGCAGCCGGCCCAGCGATGCAGTGACCGGCAGATGGCACTGGGAGAGACACCACTGAGAACTGGGCAGCTCGGAATTCACTGCACAGAGCCCTGCCCACAGTGCAGGGCTTTATTTAATCGCCAGCTTCACATGTAGTTAAGAGTCAGGTTCAAAGGAACCTCCTGCCCAGGTGCCGCGGCTGCTGCGCGTTCTCGGTGCAGGCTGAGCTCCGGCTGCCCGGCTGCTCCGGGGGGGAAAATCCATCCTGGGATTATGGACAGACGAGAAAAGTGCAGCCAGAGCAGCTGCTGTTGCCCTGGGGTGAGGGCTGAGGGGTTGGAGCTGGGAGTGCATTTCAGAACCACACGTCTGGTTTTGCATCTGGGTGAAGGAATGAATTCCACACAAAGAGCAGAAGAGCATTTCTCCTCCCACCAAAATCATGGCATTTGGGCAACACCTGATTTTTTGCAGTGCTGGAACCTCCACCCTGCTCCCACCAGGGTCTCCCTCGCCTCAGCTGCCCTTTGGCACCCGCTGTGCTGGTTCAGAGAATCCCCCACTCCCACCCTGCCCAGCTCAGAGGGGTTCCCAGTCAACGTGTGTGTCCCAGTGTTTCATAGTCACAGAATCATAGAATGGATGAATGAATAGTGTGGAAGATGGCATGTTCCATCAAAAAAATTCCTCCAGAGCTCATAAAAGTGGGTGAGTAGGGAAGAGGAACATCCTGTTACTACCAAGCCAGTGCCTGAGCCTTGTTAGACTCTGACCAGCCATGCTCAAGACCCTCAGGACGTGAGTCAGTAGAAAACCAGTCCTGGTTGCTACAGAGTGGGGCCTCCCTGGGGCCACCAGCCTTGGCCAGCCCCTGTCAGGTGTCGGTGTGTGGCTCCTGTCCCTGTGCAGAGGGTCCCCAGGGTGTGGTGGACGGGCTGTTCCTTGAGCGAGCAGAAGCAAAGCTGCATTCCACACACACTTACCTAATGCCGGCTGGACACGAGTGTGTCAGCTCCAGGGTGGGGCCTGGGCCTTGCACTGCTCATCTTGATGCTTCAGACATTGGCTCCAGAAGGAGCTGTCGGAGCAGGTTTGGAGTCGAGAGATGTCCCTGCACCCCTTTGGCAGCAGCTGCCCCGCCCTTGCCGATGCATCGGCTGTTACTCACGTTTCCCCACGAGCCACATGCCCTGGTGGTGACTCCTCCAGGGCTGTTTGCTCTTCCCCACCAGCTCTGGGTGTCCCATTTTCCTTTACCCTTGTTGCCACACTCTCTCCTGCGAGGCTTAGCCAGGGTGTGATAGGGCCGGGGGCTCCACTGAGCCTGGCCCTGCATCTCCACATCACGTTTGCAGAGACCAGCACCTGCACTGGTCCAGTGGAAGGTGTCCCTGTCTATGGCAGGGGGTTGGAATGAGATGAGCTTTAAGGTCACTCTTCCAATCCAAACCATCCTGGGATCCCGTGATTCTCAACGCTGCCTTGTTCCTCGTCAGCCAGGTCACGGCGAGCTGGCCAGCAGGAGCTGGGGCTTGTGTTGATCCCTTCTGGGTGTTTCTCCAGGTCTGTGGAGTTACAACAGCAAGGCTGTTGAGGTGTCTCCATCATGAGACGGATTTGCCTTAGCAATAAATGGGAACCTCTGGTTTGACCAGCCGAGTTGAAGCCTGGGGAGATGTTGGCCTCAGACCCTGCTTGCAGGAATTGTTGGGGTATTGAGGGTATGGCAGACCCCAGACCTGAGGAAGGAGAAGGTAATACAGAGGGGTCAGAGATCTGAGGGGCAGTAGGAGAGCTGTGGTGGTGAGAGAGGTGATCAGTGTGGCCCAAAACAAGAGGAAAAATGGCAAAGCATTGTCTGGGGAGCCGGGAGGGGAGAGGGGGAGGCAGAGCCGGCAGCGTGTGATTAACTTGGCTGTGCTGACCAGAGCTGCCCACCCGCTGATCCTTTCTAACAGCCTGTGGTCCCAGAGGAGCCCCTGGAGCCAAGCCGGGTGGTTGCACAATCACAGATGGGGAGCCGAGGCTGCAGCAGCCGGGGGGGCTCTGCCAGACAGGCCCCGTGCTGGGAGCTCCCCATGCTGGGCCCTCCAGGTGTCTGCGGGAGGGAGCACAGCCTGTCCCTGCACAGCCAATGGTCCATTATCCCAGCCAGCCCGGATGGCAGCTGGAGACTCTCAACTCCCCTTTTTGGGGCTATCTCAGCTCTATACCCTGTTCTTCCTCTCCTGCTCATCCTTCTCCTGGTGGCTCGGGAAAGGGGCATCAACCCTCTGCTCACCCCTCATCCCCAGCCCCGGGGGCCTGTTCCTCAGCTGCCCATTGCTGTCCCCCCAGCACAGACCCGGGGCTGGACGAGGTGGGCTCTGACCCTGCCCGGGGAGTTCCTGTGCTGCAAACTGCTCTCAGCAGTTGCATCTTGTTGCCTTCGTTTCTAACGCAGCTGCGTTCCAGGCGTGGGGGAGGACCCGTGTGAAAACAGGGGGGTTTTTTTTGCCGGCTGCTGTGGGATTATCGTTACGGGCTGGGAGAAAAGGGACAGGAGGCAGGAGAGAGGACCTGTAACTGAGGGCTCAGGGAATGGCTGGGGTTTGGAGCAGCAGAGGCTTGGATGAAGAATTCCGGTCCGGGGATTAGGATTCAGGCGCAGGGTCTGTCCCAGGGAGTGGACCCCGCGTGTTCGCTGGCACCAGCCACAGTGTTGCCTCTCCATCCAGGCTGATATGTGAGATGGGTGTGTTCTGCATGGCTCCAAAACTCTAATAAATACATTTCCTCCCCAATCTTGAAGCTGTTGGGTGTTCCTTGCTTTTGGGAGGTGCTTTAAATGTGACTGCCAGAGCCGTGGGCTGCTGAGAGCAGAAGCCGACTGCACGATGCTGAGCTCGGGTCTTCCTCCCGTTTTCCTGGTGCTCACAGTGCTGGAGCTGAGCTGGTCCCTGAGTGATGAGGAAAAGAAGATAATCCTGGATGAGCATAACAGATACCGCTCCCAGGTCTCTCCTCCTGCCAGGGCTATGATGAAGTTGGTAAGTGGCTTTTATTGCAGAGGAATCTCGGGGTGTTTGTGTGGTGCGAGCCTTGATCTCAGTGCTGGAGGGACCAGGGGGTTCCTTAGGGGAGGCAGAGCAATTGTCATGTAGGGTTACAAGTAGGTGTCAGTGGGGGAGTTCCCTAAACTGGCCCTAAAGAGACGAGTTTCCTTACCTT
This sequence comes from Oxyruncus cristatus, assembly GCA_013399855.1. Classification (NCBI taxonomy): domain Eukaryota; kingdom Metazoa; phylum Chordata; class Aves; order Passeriformes; family Cotingidae; genus Oxyruncus; species Oxyruncus cristatus. The sequence continues at coordinate 521,374 of VXAY01002919.1, forward strand.
GTAGAGTTGTCTTTGATAATTTCTGGCAGTTTTTAAGTGTGATCTGAGTCCCCTGATGCTCAGCGTGAGAGTGGTGCAGCTTTTGTTCATCTGGATGTGCTGGAACTCCTTGTGATGGGGAGGAAGGGCAGGTGAGACCTTGCCATGAGCAGGTGACATGAGCTGGAGACATTGCCATGGCCATTGCCAGGAGCTGGAGGGGGAATCCTGCTGTGTGGGGCATCACCTGGTGCTTTGTTTTTGCCTTTGCATTTTGAAGGAGCTTTTGTCTGTAGGAGGGAATGTCAACTTCAGACACGTCAGTCAGGTTTTTCAGGGATTTGGGCTGTTCATCACATTCCTGATCCTCACCATGACTTGAAGGGGAGGGATCTCCTATTTTGCTCCAGGAAACCAAATCATGGCCCACATCACCTGCGGCTGCAGTGGGAGGGAAAATGAGCTCTCGAGCTGGTGCTACTTTTTGTCTTCTTTGGGCTCCTGATTTGATTAACTCCTACACCAGGTGATTTTTCTAACTCTTTGCAAATCCCATGGAGAAGGACAACTGTTTACCACGGATAGTTGGAGCCCTTTCCTCTTTGGGCCACGCTGTGCTTGGAGGAGACCTCCCTGGCTGGCCCAAAAGTTGCCCAGGTGGAGTAACACCTTTGTGGGCTGCTAAACAGGAGCAAAAAGCTGAATTCAGGGAGAGGAGGTTTGACTATGGCTTCAGACTCAACGGGGACCGAGCCAGAACACTAAGGACCATAATCCTGTGGAACCCACCAGAGCCAGGCACAGAAAACTTGAGTATCCGGGCTTTGGAGCCAAAGTCTTGGAGAAAGCCTGAGGAAAAGGATCTCTCAGGGTCTTTAGGTCAGTGCAGTTCCAAGCCTGTGATGGCTGCTCCCTGCTGAGGCTTTGATTGCAGACCCTGTTTCTGCGAGGTGCTCCCTCGGCAGCGCTGCTTTGCCTCTGCTTAAAACGCGCAGGACCCGCTCGTGGCCTGGAGCCAAACGCTTGGTGGGTTGTATTTTTCTGGAAGCGCGGCAAATGTTGAGCTTACAGCAGCCCTGGCAATGCCTTGGTGGAGGTTTTCCCCGAGAGCCACCCCTGCCTCCCTCCCGGGGCATTTATCTGGGCTGCCTTTGCCCCTCACCTGCCGCCGTGGCACCGCGCCTGGCCGAGGTCACCCCGCGCTTCCCTCTGGGACACGGGCCTGGTTGCCGTGGAAATGTTTAGGCTCCGGTGGTGGAGCGGGGAAGGGAGTGATACGTAGCCTAAAGCCAATTTCGTTTTTAATGAGGCGAATCCGCAGGTGCAAGTCCCTGGTTTATGGAGCCCAGCTCGGTGCCAGAGGGAGGGACGCGTGTGCTCCTCGAACGGGGTCTGCAGCCGCCGCTCTCAGCATGGCTGGGGCCGTGGTGGGAGAGGATCCAACACCCCCTGTCCCCATCCGGGTGCTTCCTTCCCTCCCAGTGCCCTCAACACCCCGGTGGTGGCGTGCCCTGCATCAGGGCCATGCTCTGTCCCCCTTTGGATCCAGCCCCGGCTCCGGCTGGGAAGGTCCCCCCTCAGGACCCCCTGTTTGCTGGGCTGCCTTCCAGCACAAAGCTGCTCCCTCCGTCAAACGGCGCAGGGATGGTCCAAACAGCTGCGGTGCAGGATCCCTCTGTGCATCCCTGCAGGGAGACCTCTCCTCCTCCTCCTGCATATCAATGTGGCCGGGGGGCTCAGCTGGTGGCGGGGCCGCTGCCGCTCCGGAGGGGGCTCCTGGCAGGCGCCCAGCCGGGAACGTCTCGGATCCAGGCGAGCAGATGATGTTTCCCAGGAGCGTGTGTGTGCCCGGGCTTTGTACAGCTGGCAGGGGAGATGTGTCCTGCTCTCCTGCCACCCCACCCTGGGCAGGGAGGGACGTCCCCAGGCCCCCTCTGGCGTGACCCAGGGTGGGTTTCCTCCCTTCCTCCACCCGACTTCACGGTTTGTCCTCGCGGAGCTGAGGATGCTCCGTGATGGTGTCAGATGTGCTCCAGGAGAGGTTGTGAGGGTCGTGCTGGTGCACTGACCTTCTCCTGTTTGACCTGCAAGCCAAGGCTTGGTTTGTGCTGGGGTCTGACCATGGGGCTGCCCTCCCCTGAGGACTGTGTTGGGTAGCACTGGGAGCCTAGAGTCCATTCCTCTGTGCTGATGCCAAACTCCTTTCAGACCTGGGACAAGGAGCTGGAGAGCCTTGCTCAATCCTACGCAGAGAAGTGCATCTGGGACCACAACAAGGAGAGGGGCCGACGGGGGGAAAACCTCTTTGCTATGGCCCCAATGCTGGAACTAGAGTTTGCTGTGGAAGACTGGAATGGGGAGGAGAAATTCTACAACTTCACAACATCCACGTGTGTCCCTGGGCAGATGTGTGGCCACTACACCCAGGTACCAGCTGCTGGGGGGGAGGGATGGCTGCCCAGCAGAGCTGGGTACCAGCTTGTCTTGGGCAGAGAGATGAGGTTTCTTCACAGCTTGGGTGGGAGTAAGGAGGAGTAGGGGTGCTGGTGGCTCCTGAATGCCAAAGCAACGTGGGGATGTGGGGCACACACTAAGAGATAAGGGAGACACTGGTGTAGCCACAGAGCAGCCTTCAAAGCCGGGGACAGGTTGCCTTCATCCACTGCCCTCACCTTCACCCTGGTCCTTGCCTTAGGTGGTCTGGTCAGACACGAAACACATCGGCTGCGGGGCAAAGTTTTGTGAGAAGATCGAAGGGATCGAAACAGAGAACATGCACCTGCTTGTGTGCAACTATTATCCCGCGTAAGTCTCAAGCCTGGAATGGCTTGGTGCATCTCTGTGGGGTTTCTGGGCTGGAAATGTCCTTCCTCCTGTCCTGAGATCAGAGCAGGGTTGGCCTTGGTCAGAAAGAGAAGCAAAGCAGTTCCAAAGAAGGCTTTTGTTCTAAGGGGGGGTGAAGGATCTGGTCCATGGAGCTGTGTCCCCTGGCTTTAGCAGCCCTGGGGTCAGGCTGTTGAGTAAATGGCACTGGCAGTCCGTGGCAGGAGACCTTGACCTGTTTTTCACATTAATCTTGAGTTTTGCCTTGGCTGGGATATCCCAGCTCGATCAGACCCCTCTTCGGGGTGGGTGTTTCCCTTTTCCTCACGCCTTCTTTTTCTTGGCATCTTCTGCTTCCAGGGGTAATGTGAAAGGGAAAAAGCCCTACTGGGAAGGACCCCCCTGTTCACAGTGTCCCGAGGGCACAGACTGTGTGGACAACCTGTGTGGTGAGTGAGCGAAGCCGTGCATGTCCCTTGATGGGCTCCTGGGACTGAAACCCCTGGGCTGGGGTCCCAGCTCTGAACCCTCCTGGAGTTTTCCAGAAGCCCTGAGCCAGCAGGTCCAAGGCTGGACCATGAGAGCTCAGGAGCAATGGCTGCTCCTAAGACAGGTCAGCTGCCTCAGGGTGAGGGCAATTGGACAAGGGCCTTGTTTTCCCTTAAGAAGTATTTTTTGCCCCTTGCAGGGCAAAGCATTTTGTGAGGGAGATGAGATGTCTCCAGGCTGGGAACCCCAGAGTGGGGGATGGCCCAGAGTGACCTGAGAGGGGTTGGCTGCTGCTTCTTCACCCCCTCACTGGTTTCTACTGGTCCTGCTCAGTGCAGGGGATCCACTGAGTCAGCTGAGCCAGTCTAACCCACGGCACTTTTCATCTCTTACCAGAACTCGTTGTAGAAGAGACCACTCCGGCCTCTGTGACAACAAAGGCAAGGCCATCCACCCCAACCACAGCCCTGCCAAAACCCACAGCCACAGCCAAACCAGAACCCACAGGACCAGTACACACCACAGGCAAGCCAGAACCCACAGGACGGGTACACACTACAAGCAAGCCAGAACCCACAGCCAAACCAGAACCCACAGCCAA
>VXAY01002919.1:525414-553698 GCA_013399855.1 Oxyruncus cristatus
CCAGAACCCACAACACGAGTACACACCACAGGCAAGCCAGAACCCACAGCCAAACCAGACCCCACAACCAAGCCAGAACTCGCAACCAAACCAGAACCCACAGCCAAGCCAGAACCCACAGCACCAGTGTTCATCACAGGCAAACCAGAAATCACAGCATCAGTGTCCATCACAACCACAGCCAAACCAGAACACACAGTACACACCACGGCCAAGCCATCACCCAGAACTGCACTTCCAACCACAACCACACTCCCGACCGCAGCCAAGCTCAAACCCCCAACACCAGCACCCATTACAACAGCCAAGCCCAAACCTGCCACCACGCTCCCAACAACAACCCTGGCCAAGCCAAAACCCACCGTGCCGGCAGCCACCACCACTACANAACCCACCACAACAACCACCACGCCAAAACCCACCACACCAAAACCCACCACAACAACCACCACGCCAAAACCCACCACAACAACCACCACGCCAAAACCCACCACACCAAAACCCACCACAACAACCACCACGCCAAAACCCACCACAACAACCACCACGCCAAAACCCACCACACCAAAACCCACCACAACAACCACCACGCCAAAACCCACCACAACAACCACCACGCCAAAACCCACCACACCAAAACCCACCACAACAACCACCACGCCAAAACCCACCACAACAACCACCACGCCAAAACCCACCACACCAAAACCCACCACAACAACCACCACGCCAAAACCCACCACAACAACCACCATGCCAAAACCCACCACACCAAAACCCACCACAACAACCACCACGCCAAAACCCACCACAACAACCCCTACGCCCACAGAAACGACACCAAAACCTACCACAACCAACACTACCAGCAGGTCAACGCCAACCACACCAAAACCCACCATAACAACCACTACAGCCAAGCCAGAACCCACCATAACCACCACTACCTCCAAGCCATCACCTACTACAACCACCACGATGGTCAAACCAACACCCACCACACCAAAGCCCACCACAACCACCACTACAGCCAAGCCCAAACCAACCACAGCTATGACCAAACCAACGCCCACAACGCCGAAACCCACTCCAGCCTTGGCTACATCAAAACCTGCCACAACCACAGCCAAGCCAACACCCACCACACAAACCAGACCAACACCTGCTGCTACACCAAAATCTGAAACCACTACAGCCAAGCCAACACCTGCTGCTACAACACCAACACCTGCCACAACAGCAAAGCCACGACCAAAAGCTGCCACTACCACAAAGCCAGAACCAGAAAGTCCTGATCCTTCTGAGGCAACTGAGCTCACTCTTTCCTCTGAGCCCACATTAGACCCTGACTACAAAGTATCTCCAGAGGCAGACACTGGAGAGCCTGTTAGCTCCTTCTCTACAGAGAATCCAGCCTTATTAGAAAGCAGGGGCACAGCCTTCAGCCCAAAATCAGTCCCAGAAACGGAGAAGGGTGTCAAAGAGGATGGGAAAGAGAAATCAGCCTTTTCCAGTCCGCCTCCGTCCCTCAGCCAGGTTGTTCCAGACATCAGGTTAGGTTTCAATAGAGCTGAGCTCATGACCCCCTCAAAGTCAGTGGTCCTCAGCCCCGAAGAGCCCACCTTCTTGCGCTTAACATCATCCTCCAAAGAAAGAAAAGGGCAGAGCCCCCATTTCCAGACCTCCCTGTCAGGTAAGGTCTCCGTGGAGTCTGTGCTGGCACAGACACTCGGACATGCAGTGATCCCCAAGCAGCATGGAGAGGGCTTGGGAGGAACAGTGTCAGACTGGTCCTTTGGATCCCCCTCTCATATGTGACCTTTTCCTCACTCTTTCCTCTAACACTGAGGGGCTGGTTGGATGTCTGGCCCCTGAAGCATGGTCTTGTTTGCAGCCTGCTCCCACTAACCCACGGCCTGTCACACCTTCCCTGGACCGGAGCTCTGCTGCCCTGTGGTGCCTCGGGGCACGTCGCTGACAGACCTGCATGAGTGGGAGCTCCTCTTCTGTCCATGTCTTCCCCTCTCACTCTGTGTTTTCTTTTCTTCTTTCAGCAGGTGCCCTGGACACTGAAGAAATGGAGACAAACTCGGAACAGGCAAATGTGGATCAGCCCACAGCTGGAACCCCCAGTACCGTCTCGGGGCTTTCGCTCTTCCTCCTCCCCAGTGCCATCCTGGTGGGCCTCCTGCTTTGAATGGTCTTTCTCAGCTCTCCCTGCTCCAGTCACCAAGGCTTTCTTCAGCACTGGTTGCTCCACAGCCCTGGTGGGCTCCAGAGACACCTCAGACACTTCAGGCTGACACCTCCCTTCTTACGCTGCCGTATCACTCCGGCCCCGGTGAACCACAGGCAGTGGCATCATTGGAACTTGGTCCCCTTCCTGAGGAGACCCAAGGGCAGGGGGTGTCTGCCATAACACTGGTGACCTTGGACACTTCTCCTTTCTTCCTGGCCAGCCTGGGCTGCTGTTCCATTTCCAAGCAGGCAGTGCTGAGCTGTCCCCCCACCCGTGTGGCTGGCAGGCCCCGCCGCACCGTGTCCCCAGGGACAGCAGGACCCAAGCGGCAAAGAGACGTGGTGGTTGGCTTTGGTGTTTGTAGTTAACACATGGTGGTTGGGTTTGGTGTTTTCTGCTGTTTGCCAGGATGAGCCTCCAGCAAAAATGCTCTTTTCCCTTCCCAGTGTGTCTGTTTGTCTCAAATTTGGACAAGTTTCATCTCGTTCCCTTCTTGTCCAAAGTGAGGATTCTTTTATTTTCCCCTGTTTCCCTCCTGGTTCTGGTGTCGCTTTGGCCAGTACTACCCAGATGTTCTCCCTGCTCCTCCTCACACCCCTGCAGCCCTTGCCTCCTCCCTCTCTCCTGTCTCTGTCCCATGTCCCATTCCTCAGTTATTGCCATTATCCATTGCCATGGCTTTATTTTACGCCTGTGCCTTCACCTTTGTGCACGCACAGAAGAGAAACCTTCAGCCCTAAGAGGAGCCACCAACTCCTTCATGCAGCTTTCCCTTGCATGGCTTCTTTCTTTGCATAATTTCCGTGTATTTGAATTTAGGTACAGATCCCACCTGACATATAATCTGTGTGTGGTGGAACCTGGTCCAGGAGAAACAAGTCACCACGCGAGTCGGTACAATCTGAGCTCAGGAGAGCCAAGTGATGACGTTGCAGGTCACTGGCAGCTCCAGGACTTGTTGCAGAACCACTGTCATCATCTGAGACACTGTGTTTTGTTACCCCACATCTCCCTTCACCTAAGGATTCCCAGTCAGGTGTGTTAAATATGTGACAAGCTTTCCAGACTGGTGGGAGGAAGATAACTGGAAGATACAGTCCCTTCTCTGGTGATTGCATCCTTTGATTTCTTACACAGGTGAGGTGGAGGATGACCTGAAGGCCGTTGTTCATGTCCTCCCACCTGCTGCTCTGTCCTGTGCACTGAATAAATCCTTTGTCAAAATCTGTGTGGGGTGTGCAGTGTCTTGCTGCCGGATCTGAAGGCCTGGGAGCCACTTATTTTACCTGTAAAATGCTCCTGACTGTGTGCTCAGGGAGAATTGCTAAAAACCAACGTGACTTCTGGGGGTGCTGAAGGATTTTTTTGGCTTTCCAGAAGCATCCAGGTGCTGCTTTTTGTAAGGGTGTAGGTTAGTGTTTTTAAACCCCTGTAAAAGCAGCAGGAGGAGGGGTTTGAGAGTCACATGGGGATTGAGGACGATGTAGGGAATTTTCCCTGGGCACCCAGCTGAGTGCAAAGCAAAAATGTGTCCCCACCAGGAATTTTTGGGCAAGGAAAGCAGGAGAAAGAGAGCTCAGAGCACAAGAAAAAACAAATCAAAACTTCAGCTGGAGCACTTCTGGCTCCCTGTTTTAGGAAGCCCAGCACCAGCCTCTCACGCCCTAAACACACACAGTGTCATCTCTGCAGCACAGAAAGAAGTTAAATACAAGAAGTTTTATTATAAATAAATAATATAATTTATTTATAATAAAAATCAAAAGTGTGTGTGTCCCCAGACCCCGTGTTTCTGCAACATTTCCATTTGCCCTTCAGGAAATCCATCTGGGAGCAGCATGTGGGGAAAGGGCTTTGCGAGGCAGCAGCTCACAGCACAGAAGCAACGCTGGTGTCCGATCTTTGCTTTTTGCTTTTCCCCATCGTCCTGCTCCTGCTTTTTCCAGCAAAGCTGCCCTGCAGGCTCCACAATTCCCTTCTCCCAAAACCCTGCTGCAAGAGCCCAGCAGCCCCGGCTCTCCTGCAGGGAAGCAGCTGCCCGTGGGGTGTTTCGAGGTCACGGTCGCAGCCGGCCCAGCGATGCAGTGACCGGCAGATGGCACTGGGAGAGACACCACTGAGAACTGGGCAGCTCGGAATTCACTGCACAGAGCCCTGCCCACAGTGCAGGGCTTTATTTAATCGCCAGCTTCACATGTAGTTAAGAGTCAGGTTCAAAGGAACCTCCTGCCCAGGTGCCGCGGCTGCTGCGCGTTCTCGGTGCAGGCTGAGCTCCGGCTGCCCGGCTGCTCCGGGGGGGAAAATCCATCCTGGGATTATGGACAGACGAGAAAAGTGCAGCCAGAGCAGCTGCTGTTGCCCTGGGGTGAGGGCTGAAGGGTTGGAGCTGGGAGTGCATTTCAGAACCACACGTCTGGTTTTGCATGTGGCTGAAGGAGAACGTAGCGTGAATTCCCCACAGAGAACACAAAGAGCAGAAGAGCATTTCTCCTCCCAGCAGAGTCAGGGCATTTGGGCAACACCTGATTTTTTGCAGTGCTGGAACCCACCCCCTTGCCACACACACACACTGAGAGCCATCGAGGTGCTGCTGAATAACAGCCTCCAAAATAATTTTAGGATTTGAGTATTTTATCATTATTTTTGGGCTGGTGAACCTTGTGAAAACTGTTGAGTTTTGTTTTCCTTAAGGTTTTGACTTCTGGAGACATGCTGTTGTGCAAGGACCTATTTATAGAGTTCCTTGCAGCAGAAAACTCCAAACCAGGAGGAAATCCACTTTCCTCTTCCCCCTCAGTGGGGCTGAGCCCTTCTCACACAGGCATTTGGGGTGGTCTGGTTTGATCCTAAATCGGGGGGCCTAGGCAGGGGCAGGGTTTGGTGTGGAGCACAGGGGAGGACACAGAACATTCAAGGGGGACTTGAACAGCATTTCCACTCCATTTCTGGCATTGGCACCCCTGGCACTGGGGTGACCCTGGCAAAGGTGCTGCCAGGTCCCTACAGCCCCACGGCCACGTGTGGTGGGAGGAGAAGGCACTAACCATCAGCTGGGGTGAGTTGGGTTAAAATCATGGGATTTTTTGGTGTTTATAAGGCCTGGCTGCTGTGTGAGCCCCACCTGCTTTGTTCTTCCCACCTCTGGGGCCTGTTCCCAGCAGGGAGAGGGACATCTCTGCTGCTGGTTGAGTGAGAGGAGGTTTCTTGGCTTCAGCTCCTGAAGCTTCCCCCGAACATGGTGAGTTGAAAGGGTTGGGTTGAACACATACACTGTCCTGGGGGATTTGCATCTGGGGTCATGATGCTGGTAGATCCATGGAGCTGCCAAACATTCCCTTGGAGTATTTGTGCTGAAAGTGCTCTCGTCCCACAGTGTCCTGGGGGGCCCTGGGGGGAACCCACCTTTCTTCATGTTGCTTCCTGGCTGCTCTTTGCTAAAAGAAGGTGTCTGCTGCTCTGTGCCAAAAGAAGGTGTCTGCTGCTCTGTGCCAATGGTCAGGGATGATGTTGCTGCCCCACTGAGATGTGCTGTGGGATCCTGACCGGTGAGTCAGGTGGGAGTCCCAGATATCCATTGATATAAGCTTGGCTCACCCTCCTCCTGGGCAGAGGCTGCCCTTCCCCCTGTGCCAGGAAGCATTGGAGAAATTAAATATTGCCTTGGCTGCTTTCTGAGCCCCAGTTGGGGTTAGTGGACCCTGGAAGTCCCTGTGTTCTCCTGATGCTGTACCCAGTATAAATGTGCTCGCAACAAGGACTATCCAGGGCAGAGAGAAGCCCAACCTGCAGCCCTTGAGCTCACTGAGGGTGAAGGAGCAGGTTGGGGCTTCATGCAGGATTTGTGTTGACGCAAGAAAGCCCCTCCTGAGGGTTAAAACAGATGGTCTCAGCTGCTTGGCCAACCCAGTCTGCCCCACATCCTCATGGTGTCCTGGCTGTGGCTTCCCTTCCGTGCTCAGGGCTTTGGTCAGACAGGAAAAGCAGCCACCCCCCTGGAGGTCCCAATTCACCAGCCAAGCTGACTTTAAGGCAATAAAGACACTGTTTTAAACAAGTCAAACCCAGTTTATTTTCACAAGAGAGTATCTACAATAATATTTTGTTCATGGCTTCCAGCTCACACAGTTTCACTGCTTGAGATTCTCTGCATTGACACCAATGCCATGGAGGGGGACTGAGCTGATTCCACCCGGGACACACAGGATGAGTTCCTTTAGAGGGGATACCCCTTAAATATATGCTGCTCTGTTCCCATGCCTGTGGTGCTATTTTGGCACCTTCCAAGCAATTTGTGGGCAGGAGCTCTGCCCCTTAGCGAGCAGCTAGAGGACAGTAATGCAGCTAAGAGGACCAAGCTGTAGTTTTGCACAGCAAGTCTCCAGGAGTGCTGAAAAGCCAGATTTATGGAGAGAGGGCTGCATTCCTTCCCTGCTACACACTGCAGCATCCCCACCCACCAGCTGTGTCCCAGCCTCGCTGCAGCTACGCCCCATCCCAGCAGAGGAGCCTTAAACTGCTTCATTCTGGGGAGTCCAACAGCCCAAGCAGTCAGGTCTGGCTGTGCCTGTGGGTTTGCTCAGGGTGAAATTTGAGGGCTCCAGCTTCTCTTTGCAGCTCTCTCCCTCCCACTTCATCTGAGAAGGTGTCCTCTGCTCGCCCTCGCTCCCGGGTGTCTCGGATCTCACGTGTCTCCCTGGCAGTGAGATGGTCCTGATAATGGCCTGGAATATCCTTTGGTCTTGTAGAACTGGTGCAGCCCTGATCGTGTTACAGCTCCACTCATGGCCTTGATCTTGCTTACTTTGGAAAATGGCAGAGGGATAGTCCCATCTGCTCCCAAGAAAGAGAGGAATTAACAATTCCCTGTTCCTTGCCAAGGGCCAGAGCTCTGAAGCGTGACCCCTTCTCACATGTCTGTTGTCAGACATGTGCTACCTGCCTGGGAGAACCCAGAAGGATTAGGACTTGCTCCCTTTGGCTCATGTCTCTTCCTTATTTGTCTCATTTTAGGGCAAGTTTTTAGTCTGAATCGTTGGCTTATTCTGTGTAAATACCCGGGAGCCCAAACCTCCTCGCCAGGGTTTGCATGTCAGCGAGTTATGTTGATAGGAATTATCAGATCACAAAGAACCACCCTGTAACTCCATACCATGGGACAGCTGGGAACTTGTCCAAAACAAAATGCACTTCCTGAGCAGGGGCCAACCAGCCAGATCTGCTCAGCTCCCGGGGCTCTGAGTCCCCAGGCTAAGCTTGCCCTTGGGTCTAGTTCTTAACCCAAACTTCAGAACTGGGTGCAACCAACTTAAGTCGTGAGCTCAGATCCATCCCATTTGCATCAAAGTATCTGCTCCGTTCCAGCCCTGACGGACCAGAAAAGAGCAACGGATTTAAACACTTTACAGCTCGAGCTCATCTCCTGCAAAAACGGAGTAGAACTGAACACCAGGAGCAGTTGCACAGCCCCATTTCACTGTTTCTCCTGCACCCGTTAAACAGAGGTGGATTGTCTGGAAGCAGGTGGCTCCATGCTCGTGTGCCTGAGGCACGGAGCAGTTCCTGGAAGAATGCAACCCTGGCTGCTGTAAGAGAAGACCCACTGAGTCGTTCAACGATGCCACGCTGTGTTTTGGGACCCTCAACAGAAAGAAGTGATGCCTCAGGAGCTCCTCCAGCGCTTTTGCTGCTCTTTAAGGAAGGCAATAGACTGTATAGTTATCACCTGAAATGGGATCAAATCCCTCCCACCAAACTATACAACCTACTACCTCACCTCCACAGAGCAGAACGGAGGACTCGCCTGACTCAGGGACGCAGCAGATTCACAGATTTGCTTTACTTGAACCACCTGCCTCCACGCTGGGTGTAGAAGGAGATGATGAGAACTTGGTGTGGAAGTAGATGATGAGACCCGAAGACCTGACTGTCTCCTTAGGAAAGACAGTAGATTGTATAGTTAGCTCAAAGGGAGGACCGGACTCCACAACTATTCAATCTACTACCTCAGCCTCAAGGACAGCTTGGGACCGTGGCAGCCTAAGGCACTGAGATGATCCTTATCCAGGCAGCTGCTCCTCTGCGGCTCCTGTGAAGAGAAACACATGAAAAATCATCAGAATTTGTCAAGTCAGGGGAAAGCAGAGTCATATCCAACCTTGTCCTGAAGCGCTCCTTCCTGCTTTAAACCTCCTTCAGTCCACCTGGACTACACCTTTCCTTGCAATCACACTGCCTGCAAACTTTATGCACCCCAGGGCGTCCAGGAGCAGCAGCCCTGCCCTTGGAGCCCAGGGCCACACATGGAGATAGCAGAGCTCTCGAGAAACTGCAGCAACGCCAGGCACAGCCAGCCAGGCTGACCTCACCTCCTGAACACACAGCGTATCTAGAACAAACCTGCCAGGCCAGATAAGAGAATCCATCAATTTAGCTGCTGTGCACTCCAGGGAACGGAGCAGATTAGAAATAACTGAGTACAAGGAAGCTTTTAGGCTGCAAATATAATGGTATCGAGTACATCAAGGCAGATCTTATTTCCTAAACAAATGAGTGCAACATGCAGCCGTGCTGTCCTTCTAACGCTGCAGCCCAGCCAGGAGGTATTAGCATGGATCCAGACAGACTGGCTTCCCCCCAAGCCCTTGGCTCACCTTCTGAGACTTTCTCCTTCTCTGTACACCCAAATACAGATGCAAGGTATTAAGCTGGTAGTTGAAAAGAAACGTGTGAGGTTCTTCTGCGATGAGAAAGAATTCCCCTCGGAGATTAAAGGAAGCCATAACGATGAGGGAGCCACCAGTAGCACGCCAAGCACGTGCATCACAGCAGAGACCCAAAGACAACTTCCCAGGGGAGCCCAGCAGGAGATGTCCCCAACCCCCTCAAATGTGCTGCAGTGGGAGAGGAGGGGGCTAAGGCAGAAGTCCCCAAAGGGACAAAAGCTGCCTAACGCTTTGTGCTTCCACAGATAGCAGCCAACAGCCTTAATAAGTGAGATTCCCAAAGGTTTGGTGAACTACTGTAGCTGGAATCCTTGTGAGAGTTTAGGGTGGCCTGGGGTACAAGGGAATCTTTGCAGCAGGTTTGGGAAGTGCCCTGTTCCTTTGCAGAGCTTTCCACGAGTCCTCCTCACTGGCGTCCGACACAGCCCAGGTAATTCTCTTAATTTCCTTTGACAAACTGATCCTTCACGAGGAATGACCCACTGTGCCAGGCCATCTGGCCCAGGCCTCTCCTGGTGTGACAGGCTATAAACCACGTCAAAAAACCCAAGGTGCCAGGGGCTGATTCCTACAGCATTTAATACCCGGCCCATCCACAGGGCCAAGCACCTTCCATCCCAAACAGTTTTCCAACAGGAAATACTGCTTTTCCTGTTTTACCAGCGTAGAAAGTGAGGCACAGAGGTTGCTCGCTGTTCTCAGCACGTGCAACACCAGCCATGGTGGCAAGAAGACCAGTGGATGCTGCACTGGCAGAGGACTGGGGAGATGGGTGGCCCAGATGGGTGATACAGAGAGGCAGAGCATGCTCGTCCTTCTGGGTACTGAGGCTTTTGGCGACTGACCTAGAGGAACAATTTTTCCTGATTCCCAATCCGGTGGCTTGTATTTTAAGCATATGAGCCAGATGTCCAGGCCAGGCATTTAAAAGGTCACTCTTGATGCCACTGCAGAGTACAAGCATTTGGGCCAATCTCAAACTGTGAGCGGGAAATTACATTAAATATCTCTGAGATCACGTAGATGTAATTACACATGGAGAGAGGGGAAAGAAAAAAAATCCCTTCTGACTTCTATAAGTAATCCTGAAAACAGAGGATTTAATTATAATAATTGTCTTAATGAGTAGAGGTTTTGGGAATACCCAGCTGCTGACTCTGCAATCCTGATCTTGCCAGGATCTGTGGAGAAAGGAGTCAAACAGGAGGATTTTAGAAATACTGTGCCCAGTAAGGATTACTAAGAGCATCCTACCCTTAGTACCGCTGTCACCCTTGTTTGTCCTGTACAAACTGCAGTGACAGCAACACCCTTTCCTGATGGCTCGTGGTCTAAACCATCAAGACAAAAGATGGGGAAAGAAGGAGAAGCAGAGAGGTGTGAAAATTTCCCAAAGATCACACAGCAAGTCCGTGGTAAAGCCTTGGGAAGTCTGGCTCCAGTCCCTGGTCGCACTGCCAGGCAGAGGTTTACCTGGGCCGGCCTAACCCGGTTAGGACAGGACTATATCCATCTCTCCTGACTGTCTTTGACAGCTCAGGGATACAACCCTGCTGGGCTTTCCCAACGAGGCATTATGAGTTAGTCACACATCCATTCAGCCACCAGATTTGTGCAAACTCCATATTTACCAAGGTTCTCAGCAAAAATCCCACGACAACCACCGAAATGAGCCTTGTGAGGTTTTTAAGCCCAGTTTTTGAAGATTTTCAGACACCTGATTGCCAAGAACTGGACCTCTGTGAAAAACACCTTTTTCTGCGCAGGCCTTAAGGCTCTGTAATTTTCCCCTTCCAGATTCATAGGAATCCTTCAAAATGCCAAAATTTGATTTTTGTGAAAACACTTGACCAGTCTGTTTGAGACTGCAGGAAGGTCCCTGTGCTCAGAGTGTGCTCAGACCACCACATGGCCTCGCTGTCTAGAGGTGCTTGTAGGGGTGAGGAAAACTGGCAGGTGAAGGATTAATATGTTTCTTCACAGCAAGATCCTCGAGGCCGGCATAAAAATGGCATTTCCAGTCCAGCTTTCAGACTCCATTTTAGGATCAAGATTTGACCTAAACTGTTCCTCATTTAGCAGGGTGGCTCATGATGACCCCAGCAAACAACCCAAGGCGATGCCCCCCCAAATTTCGTAGCATCTACAGACCAAAGATGCCCAAGCACAGCCAAGTCTCTGCCTTTAAAACAGGGAAAGAGGGAGCCCACCTTGGAGAGTAGCTGGAAAGGCTCCGAAGCTTTGAGGAGCTGATCTGGTTTATTAAGGAGCACTGAATGAAATGGAGGAGGGGGGGAGCAGGAAACCATAAAACAACAAAGTCGCTGCTCTAAAAGCTGACACCGCTTTCAGCCTTTGTGTAGCCGCGGTCCCGCGCATCGGTGCCAAAACGTTCCGGGGACAGGGCAGGAATTCTCAGCGGGAATTCAGGGCCCTGAGTCTCCCAGAGGATTTTCAGCCTCCCGGAGCACGGGCTGGGCTGAGGCAGAACCGGCCCCGGCGTCCGTGGAGCCGCCCGGCGGTGCTGGCACAAAATGGCTGAACGTGGCCATTTTGTCCCCTTGGCTCTGCCTGGCGGTGGCAAGGGGACAATCCTCGCCTCAACAGCTCGCTGGGATGGAAAAACACAAATCAAACCGACCAGAAAGAAGGAAAAAAAAAAAAAAAAATTTAAACCCCAAACCCAGAATAAGCAAAAACAAGCACGGGAGGTTTTGACAACTCCCCAGCGGTGCCGGGATGTGCAGCCACATCCAGCGCCGCTCGGAGCTGCGCGTTACCGGCTGGCAGCGAGGGACCCGCTCACACAAAAAGCAGAAAACGGCCCAAAAAACCATCCTGGGCGAAGCCTTTGCCACTGGAAAGCAAAAATGGGTGACGTTTGCCAAGCTAGCCACGAGGACAAGTTGCTTTTAACTTCTCCCAGGCCGGGGGAACCGCTCGGCAAAGCAAGGCCAACCGCCTTCCCAGACAGCCGATCCTAAAGTCGGTATTAAATATCCCCTTTAAAACAGTTAATCAAAGGTACCGTGGATAGGGAAGGGGAAATGGAAGTAAAAATATTCAAAGTTCAACCCTGCAACAGCCCCTGTCTCTTAGCAATGCTTTTCCTCCACACACCTTCAATGACACAGGGAGTATTTCACACCAGCTTCGTCATGGCATTTATTGCTAAACAATTAACGGACATCTTAATAAAGAGCTGCTCATCTCTTAGGGGTTGTCTCCAGTCCTATCAGATGTTTCTGAACATCTGGATTATTATTAATGAATCCGGTATTTTTATCTATAATACAGGCATCTGTAACTTGCTTGCTACGTGACTTATCTTTTGTAAAACCTTCTTAAATACATTCGTAGAGGTGGCCACAAAGGTAATGGTTTTTCTAAAGGTTTGTGTATTTTCCTTGTAAATCTGCATCTAATTCATCCTTTCCTGAAGCAAAGAAAAAAAAAAAAAATCCAAGAATTTTTGTTACAAAAGACAGGCGCTACTCATATTCCACAGAGTAATTTCTCCAAATACTAAAAATAAGAGAAAAAAAAATATCATTCAGGCTTCTTGTACTCAATTCTATGGGTTAACTCAAAACTCTAAAGAAAGAAGATCCTCTTCTGTAATATCTTATAAAAGTCTTCTATTAGTACTGTTTTCCTCCTCGGAAAAGCTGCTGGTGAAAGCTGTGTAGGTAACGTCCACCTCTAATGTAGATTTGGACCAAAATACTTCATTTTCAACACAAACCACCCGCCCAGTGCCCGCACAAGCAGCCCCAGCTCCGGGACCACCGTCACCCGCGCAGGTCCCTGTATTGTCTGTTCATAAACAAGCCAAGGAGATATGGAGGCAAATACCTTTCTGTGCAGAAAGAAAAGCGATTTCACCTCTTTCTGCTCTCCTTCCCAGCTCCTCTCTGAAAGTCTCTGCTTCTCTCCACATGTCAAGGAAAGGTGGGACGATCACTCCAACAGTGCTGCCTTATCAGAGCCCGATCCCCCCACGCCACCGGACCAGGGACCAGCTCCTCGGAGCGTCCACGAACGAAACGACGTGACTACCAAATCCAAGACATCCAGGCTACTGAAGGAAACGCAGAATCACTTGGGGGAAGGAAAAAAAAAAAAAAAAAACAACCAAAAAAAAAAAATCGCTTTTATTTGGCGCAAGTTCTGGTATTTTTGCCACGTTTCTGTGCAAAATTTTACGGCAACGCCACCAAGTTGCCTTAAACTTTCAAGGCGTGTTACTGTCGATGGCGTCTCTGTTGTGTATCACACCTTGACGTGCGCAGGATACACACAGAGTGCAGTAAACAGGTTGTTATCGCAGTTCAGCTCCAGCCTTGGGAGAAAAGCGAGGGCTTCAAAAGCCGAGAGCAGCTACTGCTTTTAATATTTAAATCGAGATTTTTTTTTTGTTTGTTTGTTTTTTCCAATTCTGAGGTGAAAACTTTCAAGGCAAGGAGGCAACGAACAAAATAAACAAAACAAAACAAAACAAAACAAATCCCTAAAAAAATATCCTCCGGATTACGTCAGCTGAATCCAGGCACTGCCAGCTCAGTGGAAAGGTCAGATATCGTATTCACCAAAAACAAGAGGACCCACAACAGGTTAAAACGCTACCGTCCGGCAATGACCGGCTCTGATCATACCAAGCCGATGTGTAAAACCATCCGCCCGTCCAAAAACAAATTAGACAACAGTGCTCTCTGGTACTTTATAAATCCAGGAGAAAGGAGGGCTGTTTTATTGAATACAGCGAACAAACCTTTCCGTCCGGCTATTCCGTGCAGCCCTGCGACTCTGCGTGCACCGAGTAGCCTTAACGCTGCTAACACAAAAGCTCACTTTGGCAATTCCAGGCATTTTCAGTGCTCAACATACGCCAAAACTACCCACTCTCTGACTTTGGGCTCGTTCCAAAAGGTCCTTTTTTTCCTTTTTTTTTTTTCTTTTTTTTTTTTCCTCTTCTTCTCTCTCTCTCTCTTTTTTTTTTTTTTTCCTCTCTCTCTCTCTCTCTCTCTCTCTCTTTCTCGCTACAGCCGGTGCCACGTAGAGACGGGAGAGTTGGGCTCGAATATGGCCGCAGCCTCCAAAAAAGAGCCAAGTCCCAGCGTCCCGGCTTCCCCCTTCCAGACGGAAAACAAAATGGCCATGGAGCAGCCATTTTGTTTGCTGCGGGATGGGAGGGAGAAGGGAAGGGAGGGGAGACGCAGGCCAGGAGGGAAGGATGGGGAGGAGAGGGAGGGAGAAGGGAGGGCGTCGATTCGGCAGGAACCCAAAAGCTCTGCAGCGATGCCCGGGCGCGTCCTCCCTTCCTCCCGTCCAGCCCTGCAGCAGGACTGGGGTGGAGGGACGGACATGGAGTCGGCTTTTCCAGCCCTCCCAGGCTGGTTGAGCATGAGTTGTCCAGCCTGACAGGGGTTACACTTCTTTCCCTGGGCCTGGATGGCACCACCATCCTGGCACGGGCAGGGTCCTGCCCGGCCGCTGCCGGCACCGCAGGGCTTGGGCTCTGCCAGAGCTCCCGATGGGAACCGGGCAGGAGAGCGGAAACCAACCCAGCAACGTCAAACTCCTGAACTTCCCTGGGCAGGAAATGGTGTAAATAACAGCCGCAGGGAGGGGGAGAGGAACCCGGCGCAGGCGAGGAGGCCTTGGGGACAGCACGGCCTCCGCAACCCGGATCCGAACGGCACCTGCGGGAGGAGCAACCCGAGCTTTCCCTGCTCGCTCCCGTCAGGAGGAGCCTGCCCCAGAAACGGAGGCCCTGTCCAGAGGGGCCTTGTGCCTGCAAAAAGCCTCACGGAAGCTCCATGACTTTTATCTTTCCAGCACCACAACTGCCCGTCTTCTTGGGGAACCAGAGAGGCGTTTCACTGGACCCTCATTCCCTAAAGCACAGGGCTGAGGTCCCAGTTAGCATCCAGCAAGATGCATGGGTGAACCCCACCCTTGCCCACAAACATTAAATCCCTTCAAATCCCGACAAAAAAAAAACAATGAGAGGTTTCATTTACCTCATGACCTTTTTTTGAGAGTACCCAGCACGGAAAGACCCTTAGGAGGACACAAACCAACACCCCCTGGGCTTTCTGCTTCTGTAGGTGGGACAAGCGGTGAAAATCAGGATTATTCCCAGGATTTAGGACGGGTAAGAGTTCGCAGTGCCCTAGGGATGCAGGGAGCTGGATATGCCAAAACCCAGCAGAGCTTTGAAGCTGTTACAGGACTTGTAGGAAAATCCTTTAAGGAAGGTTGTTAATTGGACAAGGCACTTTTTGGCATATTCACATGGGATAAATTTAAGCACTGGAGGCCGGACCTGCTCAGCTTTATCTGGTCAGTGGGAAAGGAAATTTCTCTGCAGATTAATTCCGAGCAGAAGCCAGAATGCCAACATCTCGAGTTATCCTGTGAATAAAGCTGAAATCTTAAGACTGTTTTTAATAACCGCTGTCCATCACTGTCTGATCCCCACCAACTTCCTGCAAAGTAACCTAAGATGTCCAGGTGAAAACTGTTATGGATTTATTGCTTCGTAACTTGCTGTGATTGATCAGGCTTGTTAAAATACCCCTGAAAATAAGCATCACCTGTAAAAAACTCTATTGAGAGCCTGCCTGGGATATCCTGACTTCTCTGTGGGCTTGGTCTCGAGCCATGTGAACTCAGAGGTAGGTTTGTGCCCTTCAGATTAACCCTGAAGTCTGGGAATTTTGAAGGTATTTAAGAGATTGAAGTCTGGTTACTTTTATTAGGATTCAGGAAGGCAAGGCTTGCTATGGAAATGCCTTTGCACAAAAAGAACAGTGCATTTCTCGTGTGGTGCTTTTCCAGGAGAAGCAGCAAGACAAGTTGCAGGATGATAGACCAAAGGGCTCTGGATAATTATAGGAATAGATAAGAATGGCCACATGCAGCATGTTAGGTTGAAAGTAAGAACGAAAAACAATTTCAGCTGCTCTGGCACCAATTCCGTCTTCTAAAAAACCCCTGACAAACTGAGGAACTCTTATTTTAACCCTTATTCTAAGTAAAGATGAACACAACAGAACAAGATACATTTAAAAGATATATTTAAAGGACAGCCTTTCCCAGTAAGAGGGTCCCTGGATCAACTGGGCAGCACGTTCCTGGTGGTCCTGAGATGAAGCAATATGGAATTTGGGACATGCACAGGGCTGGGATTGCTGAAGATATCAATAGCACACCCAAAATTGTCTATAGCCCCTCTGCACTAGTTGCTTATTCAATATATCTTAGTCAAATGGGGGAGTGCACAGGGTGAAAGGATGGGAATACAGAGAATAAACACAGAGGGATGTTTGGGAGGCTTATGGAGGGGAGAGTGTTGACTGTGTCAGCAAGGGAATGAGATCAGGAATGCACAGGTTTTGTGGACCTGGGTTACTGAGGGAGCCGAGGTGGTTTGTGTCAGGAGAGGGAGGTGTGAACATGATTAAAATGCTGGAGCTTCACAAAGGACAAGGGAGGATTTTGCAAGGGAGATATTTTTGCAGCCTCCAATCTGGGCTGCTGTGGGCTTAGTAAAGTGGTGATCACGAAAGGAGTCCCTTCTACAGGACAGGCCTCTTGCTTTGGTGCTTTCTGCTCTCAGGTGCTCTTGCTGTGCTCTCATTCAAGGCACACCCTTGACATTCCTGTTCAAGCTCCCAGTGGGAAGGGCTGTGACTGCCTGGGCTGGTTGGAAGCCAGGAGCAAAGGACTGGTAAGCACATGGCCCCATAATTAAGCCCTGGGAGACTCTCTTCCTCTGGGACATGCAGGAGTTGGTTCTACACACACATCCTTGCTGCCAAGGATTGTCATTTGATAGGAGGTAGAGCACAGAACTCTCTGCCTTCACATCAGAGCTGGGTGGGGAGAACAAGCCTCCCCTTTCTGTTTGTGACCAGGACTCGTGAGAAAGGGTCTGTGATGCTGTCATGGGTCTCGCAAGGCAGAGAACTCTACCCTTGTGCTCTGGCCCTGGGTTTTTTCCTACCACAGCTGCAAAGCTGTGGAAATCAGCTGCTCATCATCATATGTTTGAGTCCGAGGACTTCCTCAGCATCAAAGTTTCCCCTCTGGCTGTTTGCTGGAGTCTCTTCGGGTCTTATCCTTCTGGTGTGATCACATCCCAGCGAGCCTGTGCAAACACAGCCCCACTGTTATCTCTCACATGCTCCCTCCTCCCCACACCGGCCATTTGGCTTCTGGGTCATGAAATTTAGAGCGGACGAAAATGTGAGCGAGAAGGTAACGGGGCTTAGTCACCTGGTGGTGAGAAAAAAACTTTCCTGGTGAATGAGAAGTGGTACTGGCTTTTTATTCCTTTGTTGGTGCATGTGGGTGAAGCAAATTGCCTTCTCTGGGTATTTGGATGGTTTGCCAGCGGTACTTTTCCTCACTGGGCCTGCTCGCTCTCTTGGGAGTTTTTAGGACTCCTTCATTTCTGTCCTGAGAGAACTATGAGCACAAGGCACCCTCAGCACCAACAAAATCATTTGGGAAGGGAAAAAACCCAGATTTAAGAGCTGCATTGCTGAGCTCCTGCATCCAGTCCTAGTGAGTCACTTTGCTTCTGTTTCCTCCTTTGGGAGACAGATATTCCCTACCTGGGATGCTGAGAAGGTTAATTAGTTAATGTACTAATTAACCGAATGTGCTTTGAACAATGGAATTGCTTGAGGCAGTAGATCTCATGAAGGTCTAAGTCTAATACTGGCTTTAACAAGATTGGGCTCCCAGTTCTTATCAGCTGGGACACCTTGCCCTCAGCCAGAGAGAAAAGAATTGAACTTACATGCATTATTCATACTGTTGCCACAGCACATCTGAGGAAAAAAAAGGTCAGAGTCCATCCAAGCTCTTTCTTGCCTGCTTCTCCCACCAAGGATGGAGCTGCCTTCTCACAGACACAGCTCTGGGGCTCCAGACCAAGGAGAAACAGAAACCCAAACTGGGTTTTCGACAGCTCTGCCGGTCTTTTTGCTACGTGCCCAGCAGTCTGTTTGTGCCCCACATCCCTCCCTGCTCGAAAGGATGCGTGCACACAGGGCAGTTTCTCCTCTGCCTTCCAGAAGATGGGTGGTGGCAGAGATGGCAGAGAGCACCCTGCCTGCTAAAGTGAAAGTGGCTTCGCTTTCCACATCACTGGGACCCATCCCAAACTGGATCTGGAGCTGCATGAATCCTGCAAGCCAAACCATTTTAGACTTTGGCCAGTCCTGAGTTCACCCAAAAGCATCTTATGTGTCTATGGAGGCAGCTGAACACGGAAGTCAAAACCCACAGAGAAGGTCTAAACCTACTGAAAGGTTCCCATAGAGATGTAACCAGTGGAGCTGATGGGGGTTGTTTGCCTTGATACAGAAACCTTCCTTGACCCTGCACTGCATCAGGGCGCCAAAGTTACCCCTCAAGAGTGACACTGTTCCCAGGCCATCCTGGGTGGCCTGGACAGAAGAGAAATTGTGACAGTTTAGATTGCTGGGGGAACTGAGCTTGATTTCCAAACGTGAAACTAAAGTCCCCTTCCCCATCAGCTCTGCAAGCTCTGAAACTCTGCAGGTTTAGCCGAGTTCCTCCCCAGCTGGAACAGCAAATGCAAGGCAATGTCACAGCTATTCCTTCTGTGTCACATTTATACAATGCAAAAGACCTAATCTTAAGGAGCTGAAAATCATAATTAGGCAGGCAAGAACCTACAGTCTGAAAAATTCATTCCTCTTTAGTCTAGTCTGAGGCGTGTATTGTATGAGACTCTCAAGGGCTGAGTTTTCAGAGCTGCATTTTCAGAACTGAACTGCTGCTGAAAGCAGGGCCCTTAAAATAAGCAAGATTAGCAAATGTTCCACCTCCAGCAGTTCTGACAATGACACCAACAGACAGATTTTCATCACCCTTTTGGCTGAGCCCTTCTGGAACTGTGGACAGATTTTCTACATGCCAAGTTCTTTATAAAACTCCCCCCCTCCAGCATAGGAACGGTACAGATTCCTAATTGCAGCCAAGTTTGACCACAGATACCATTACACAGATCCAGCTCTTGGCCCTCTTTGTGGATGCAAAAATGCCTCGGAGAAATAATATTAATATGGCCTTGCTAATTGATGGTGTTTTGTTGGCTTTGAAACATCTGTTGATTGACCACCCTCAACTGTCACTTCCTAAACCCAGTTTTTTTCTTCTTGTTTATCTTCCCTGGCCTTGTTTGCACACAGCCACCACCCAAAAACCTCTCTCTGTCCTGGGAGTGGGATTTATCACTCCCATTTCAGTAGCAGCAGAGCACAGAACAGTATAGGGCCTGTGCAAACAACTACTGCTGTTTTCTTTTGCTTTTCATTTATTCCTTAGTGGTAAATCAGTGCATTCCAAACCAAACAAAAATCAGAAGATTTAGGACCCAAAGAGCAGACCAGAGCAAAATAACAGGGGCTGAGGACAGGCTGCATTTAGGAATGAAGCAACAAGTAGCCCTTGAAAGCAAATTAAATGTTTAACCTGTGCTGCATTCCTCAAATTGTTCCTGGCCGTAATGACACTTTGGCAATCAGCAAATGGCAGGATCAGGTGCCTGGATCCCTAAGCACCACCCAAGGAGAGAACTGGGCTGAGCACATAAACTGCTCGGGGTAGGGACCATCTTTATGTGGACAGCACTTGGTGTGATGGATCCCCCAGGACGCTCCAAGGACCACAAGCAAGAGCCCCGGTCCCACGGGATACTGGGACTGGGAATTATAACTAACAGATTTTGGTCACAACTCTGTCACCAAGCTTGACCTTTCAGAAGACCCTAAAGGACCATGCAAGCTTGAGCCACTGCATTACAAAAAAAAAAAAAAACATTGCTCCATGCTTCCTTTGACTTCATTTCAGCCCAAGTTGGCGCGCTGGCCTGACATTTGTGAGCCAGTGCAGGGCTGCCACCTGTTTTTTGCACGGTTGGACAAGATTGTCGAGGAAAAGAAGGTGAAATGAATCCTGAGGATCCCGCACCAGCACCTCTCAACTTTTAACAGCGTTCTCTCAGAGCAGGACTGAGAGCCCGGTCCCTTCCACGACCACGTGGGGACCGCGCAGCCCGTACTCAGGATCCCGTGGGATGAGCACGGCTTTGAAGCCGGGCAGCCAGACGTAATCCACCTTTACCTGCTTGTGGTAAAGCTGAGCTCGGACGAGCGGGCAGCGCCTGGAGAGCTGAGCTTATCTTCCTGTTACAGCGATCTCTTTGAACGCCTGTTCAAAGCCCTTTGGAGGAGGCGGCCGCCCGCCCTCTCTCCCTCCCGGAGAAGAGGCTTTTCCTGGGCTTGGTGCTGCTGTTTGTGGGAGCGGCTCTCCCGGGACTCCCTGTGGCCTGGCCGAGGCTGCCGATGCCAGCGGGGAGAGGGAGCAGACGCCGTCACGGCTCAGAGCGAGCCTTGTTCTCAGCCTGCCCGGAGTGGCCGTGGCAGACACGGATAAAAGCGGTGCCCGGGAGGCATCTGCCTGCAACGGGGCGTGCGCGGCTGATGCGCAAGGATGAACAGATGGGTTGATTACACAGGGAGAAATGGACACTAATCGTATCCAGATTCACCAGCTGCAGGATTTCCTCCTGAGCCCTAAAGTACAGGAAGCCCTTACCTGCTTCGTTATCCTGTCTCTGTTCATTACCCCCTTCCCCCGCCCTGGGAACCGCATCTCGCTAATCCCCCGGGCAGGGGAGGGCCCAGACTGCAAAGCTGAGACCCAGATGGGAATTCCCGCAGTGCTCAGGCACGGCTGGATCCAGCCTCGGGTCAGGGGCCGATCCTGGCTGTGAGATTCAGCACAGCCTCCTCCAGCTCAGGTTTCCCTCCTCTGGGAGCTCGTTGCCAGGCTCGTCTTTTGCTGCTGCCTCTCTGAAGAGTCTGGAAGATTTCAGGACTAACAAGAGCAAGTTGAACAACAGAGACTGTGTTGGGGTTCCACACATCATTGCGTGTCTTCACATCTCTTCTGAGGTGCAGCCTCTCCTGGGGTGGAGTGTGATGTGTGTTAACAGCACATGGCTGATGGGGCCAGGGAGAGAAGGGGGTTTCGTGGGTGAAAAACAGCAGAGGCAATCCCCCAGCAGGCTGCAGGATGACAGGCCAGACTGAACTGGGAGGTGCTATTGAAGACCTCATCTCTATTCTTGTTCCTGGGAGACTGAGAGCTGCTGAGTTGTTGGGTTTCATCACCTGCTTAGATTTTGTGCAGCCAGCTTGGAGAAGAAGCAAAGCCCTCCTAGGCCCCTTTATCCATGTCCATTTGCATCCATCCCAACTCTCTTCAGCTGCAGTAATGTGCTCCCAAGGCACAGTGGCTGGAAGGATGATCCCAGGCATCCTCCCTTTGGTGCTACTCAGCTCCCAGGTTCTTATCCTGATCCTTCTCCCAGAAGCTGAGGCTGTTGATCACATCAGTATCAGCACCTGACCCGACTTTTGGTGGAGTCTCCACATGAGAAGAACTGCTCGGAAAACATTATAACCCAAGCTATTGCTCCGAGTTGGGCTTTTGGGACCTTCTCTCTTGCATGCCCAGGGTACCTTCATTCCCAACCTGAGCTCAGGCTTCTGTTGTCAAACTTGGCGCAAGAAAATGAGCCTGCTCCCATCCTGCTCCCATCCTGCTACCTGCTCCCATCCTGCTCCCATCCTGCTGCCTGCTCCCATCCTGCTCCCATCCTGCTGCCTGCTCCCAAGCCGCTCTGGCTCCACATGCCAGGATGCCACGTGCTGCCCCTGCAACCCCCATTCCCCTCACCAGAGCTGAGGCCGAGCACCAAACCAGCCATGACTGAAGGACAAGAGAACCACTCCCTGAATTCTTGGTTTTACTGCCAGAACCTCCCTGCCCAGGCAAAGCTGCTTCAGGTCTCCACGCCTGGCACTGAAACATCGACACAGACCATCCTGTGACTTCAGACCAGACACTGAAGGCTGAGCCAAAGGTGGCTGTGGCTGCCCTGCAGAGCCCTCAAGCTGGAAGGAGGAGGAGGAGGAGGAGGAGGAAGCAGGACATTGCTTGTCATGGTCTTGCAGGTGAGGAGAAACCTCCTGCCCAGTCCTGCGTGAGCCTGGACTGACCTGGGATGAAGGGCCATCTCCCTTAGGCTGGTCCTCTGCTCCCAAGCCCAGCAGGGCAGTGACACTGATGTGCTGGCAGCAGCCACAGGACAGCACTGGTGTGGGAATGAGCAGCAGAGGTGCTTGCAAAGCCACCACCCCACAGACCTCCCAGAAAGGGGTGATATTTGGTTGCCATCACCTGAACAACACAACACCCACTTCTTAGACCCCACAGACCTCGCTTCACGCACATGTTGGTTGTGTCCTTCACTGGGCTGCTTCCCTTACATTTCCTGTGGCCAGGGCTATCCTGTGAGCGACCTTAGCATGCCAAACCCTGTGCATCTCCTGGGCTTTCCAGCTGCAAAGCCAGACAGCACAGCTCAGTGCCCATGAGCAACCCTACAACAACAAAGCAGCCACCTCGCTTTGTCCTCCCAGGCCTCACCTTTGGCAGCAGCCAATTATTGAAGTTAAACAGTAGCTACGAGCAACTCCACCATAACAAACTGGTACTGCAGAAAAAAAGCAGGGGGACATTAGGGACTGAGAGAGGTGCAGGAAGGAAAATAAATTGTGTTCAGTCTTCTGATGCCCAGCTGTGGGGTGGTAGAGGGTGGATCAGATCCGAGTGTGTCTTGGACACCGTGTTCTCCGTGGTGCATGAAGCTCCCAGCATCAGCTCTCCCTTGGATGGGTTTCTACAAGTTTCTTGCAAAACTTGTGCCCCCAGATCCATTGAAACAATTTGTGGAAAGGCTGAGGATGGGGCCTACAAAGCCCAAATTCAATCTCACTGCCTTTTACCCCTTCTTTGCCTACCAGAAGTGGTCCCTGGCGTGGGTGAAGCTGCTCACATGGATGGTCCAGCATAGAGGAAGCTTTTCCCCTTGGGTCTGGCCTGTGGAAACACAGAGCTCAGCGTTTTCTGCAGCTGTAAATCAGGCAGTTCTCACCAATTTAAGTTTTGCTCTGAGTTGTGGGGGGGTGGGGGTTGGTTTAAAAAAAAAAAAAGGAAAAAAGGAAATCACAATCCAAACTCTGCCTTGGCCAAACTTGGTCCTTTTAAGGAAAGGAAATTTCCCAGAGCCACCCTCGACAAACCTGGGGGCCTGATCCTGCTCTCAGGAATGCCTGTGCAAGTCCAGAGTGGCTCTGCTGCCAGCTGGGGGGTTACAGCAGCTGACCAAGCCTCGAGCCTTGGAGCAGAGCAGCCCAAAAGCAAACTGAGTTTCCAGAGGCAATAAACAGCAGGAAGATCCGACTCCCCATTTCAAGAATTCAACCTTTCTGCTGAGCCATGTTCTGGAAGCACGAGCCCTATTTTGCTGCGAGCTGTGCGGAATAAAACAGCTGTGTCCCTTGGCTGGACGGCGCTTCCAGGGGTGCCAGATGTTTTGCTTAGGACACGTCAGAGGAGCCTTGCTTGAGTTCAGACTTTCTCTCCTCCCAGGCTGCTCGCAGGAACTTCAGTGGTTTGGGGGGGTTTTTTTGATATCTGCCCTCCACCAGCTTTTCCCAGGGAAGCAATAGGGATTGGGAACAAACTGGGAGAGGTCTGGTTTCCCCCCAGCCCCTGTTTGTGTAAATAATCTGCAAGGGAAAAGCTGGACTGATGAGTAAAACACTTGTGCTTGCCTTCTCACTGGAATTAAGGGTCTGGATGTAACCTGGTGTGTACACACGCTCTGCTGAAGAGGGAATGCCGACACATTTTGGGGGTCTGACCCTACAAATGCCTGACTGCCCCCAGCTCCCGCAACAGGGGAATTTCAGCTTCCAAACCTAAAGGAAGGTTGGCTGTGAGAACCTGCCTACGGCTGCGCTGAATGGGGGTTCAGGGCTGGACCCCGGCATCCCGGACACTAAAACAAGGTGCACCAAGTCACACAGCTCCCTGTGGGGTCAGGAAGATATGCAACAGCCAGGACAACATCTCTGGGAGGCTCTCACCCTCCTGCTGGGTGAGGCAATTTTAGGGATGTTCCCAGAGCACGGCTGATACAGCCTGTGCAGGCTGGTGGGTCACGGAGCCAAAGCAGGGCCGGGGCATTTGGGTGCTTTGTGGCCAGTTCAGAGGTTTTACTGTAGGGCCACGTGTCACTCACTGGGAAAGGTTTTGTTCAGAGAAAGGAGGAGGAGTGGGGAGGCTGGGCAGGGGGCACGAGGAGGAAAAATTTGGTGAAGGAGGAGGGGTGGCTTTCATGGCTCCGAGCGCCTGCGGAGCGCGCAGCGGCCGGGAAGGAGGACCCTGCCCTGCAAACAAGCTGCTTTTGTTGTGTCCCAAACAGGCCTAAATTAAGTTTGACAGAAAGAGGGCAGATTCACCCGCGCCAGGGCAACCCCTGGGCCTCGGGCAGGGCCAGACCGACCTGAGGAGCTTCGGCGCGGCGGTGCCAAATCTCACCCCGGTGCGAGGCGTGAACCTCCACGAGGCAGGAGGTGCCGGGCGGCCGAGGAGGGCCCCGTTAATCATCCTGATGCCTTCAAAAAGCAGCTTCCTCCCAGCAGCACCCAGCTCGGCCCGAAGGCCGCCATCGCTCCAGGAAAAGCCGCCTCCGGAGCGCTCCCTCGGCCGCTCCCGCCCCACTCCCGGGCATCTGCCCGGCCCCGCGCCCACCCTGGCACGCCGTGCCAGGCGCGGAAAACCAGCCAGCTTCTAAACAGTTAACGCTGACAAAACCAGACGGCTTAAGTTCCCTCCTTCCCGGATCGCTCCTGGTGTAATTCACCCCCCCCCCAAAACGATATAAAATTATCCTCCTCCCCTGACCTCGCCCGGCTGTCCTCGCTGCTGCCCTCCCGTCCTCCCTCTCCCTCCGGCCGCCCTCCCCGTGCCCCCAGCCTGCTCCGGCGTGGCCGGCCGGGGGCAGCGTGCCCACCGTGTGCCCACCGTGTGCCCGGCGCCGGGAGCTCCCACCACGTTTGCTGCGGCTGCCATGTTGAATTGCAAATCCGACATGATTCGACATATTTTTTTCCCCCCCCTCGGTGGTGCTCGGTGGGGAGTTCAGAAGCGCCCGGGGTGACACGCGCCCAGCCCCAGGTGGCTCTCGGGGGCGTCCCGGGTGGTGGGGCGAGGGTGGGGAGAGAAATCACCCTCCAGTGCTGCTCCCAAGCACTGCACGTAGGGACCTGCCTGTCTGCTCTACATCCCTCTATAGGAGACCGATTAAAGTCGGGTGTTTTAGCACCAAGGGCCGGAGGATTCGGCGGGAAGGGGTTTCGGGGAGAAGGCAGGTCACAGCAACGACAAAGCAACGGAGCAACTGGAGGAACAAAACGTTATTTCAAATCAAAGGCAAAAAAAAAAAAAAAAAAAAANAAAAAAAAAAAAAAAAAAAAAACAAACCCAAACCGCACAAAAAAAAAAAAAAAAAACCAAAAAAAAAACCACCACCAAAATTAAGAGTGAGGTTCGATTTCGTACCAAGGCAGCAAGAGAGACGCACCGTGGAAGAGAGTGGTTTTGTTGTGGAGTAGTGGCTGGATTTAGCTCCGCTTATCCGGACAATCATCGGGGAAGGATCCTTTTCCGAGAAAGGCCAGTTTGAGTGAGACAGCTTTTTTTTTTCCCTTCTCTCGCTCGCTCTCTCCCCTTTCCTTCTCCTCGCAGCTCAACGCCAAGAAATGGGCGGTGCCTGGATGCCAGGCTCCATCCGAACGAGACACCCAAGGCCAACGGAGGCTGGCACAAAGGCGAGCTGGCAGGAATTCCTGCACTCGGAGCCGCGCGCCTGCGGGACGAGCCCGCCGCCTCCCCAAAAAATCAACCTCCGACACCGCCCGCTCCGGAAAGTTGCCCCAATGGGCTCGAGGACGCCCCACGAGGCTGAAGCGCAGGGCGAAAAAAAAGGACAAGGGGAGGAAAACAAAAAAAAATCCAAGACCTTTCTTTTCATCGACACAGGTTAAACAAAAGGCCTAGGGAGGTGGATTATTTTTTTTCCGCCCTCCCCATGCTCCTTTTCCCGCCTGCCCATGCCTCTCCTCCCTCCTCTTGTCCTCCACCGCCGTCTCCCTCGCCCACCGCCCCGGCGTCCAGGCAGAAATGAGCCCTTGGCTCCCTCCTTCCTGGTTTTAGCACGACAGGAGGTGGCGGGTCCTTGAATAGGAACACACACACCCAACGCGAGAGGGACCCGATGGGGGGAGGAAAAAAAAGAGGGGACAAAAAAAATTCATATCCATACAAACAACAACCCACCCGCCATGGAGGACGGTTGGGAGCAGTCGCTGCCAAGGGTGGCGGATTGGGGGCGGTTTGGGTGCCAGGGGGTGTTTTTGGCCTTATTTTGTTGCTGCCGTAGCACCTGGTTTGTGCCGATTGTAAAAAGGGAGTCGTGTCGTGTTGGGGAAGGGAGCAGAGGGGGGGCAGCTGGGGCTGGTAGCGCTGCTGGGGAGATGCCAAAAAACCAAAACAAAACACGTTTTCATTTTGTCTGCACCAGCCTGGGCGCAGGCGAGCGCGGGAGAGAGGGAGGGAGAGGGAGGCGCACGCCAACAGAAACCCGCCGCGCTCAGACGCGGGCCTGCGGCCACGTCCCTCCGCAGCCGCCCCGGCAGCCGTTCCCGCTCCCTCGTCCCCCTCTCCCTGCCCACCCGGCTTCGCCTGCCAAGTCCGAGTTGGCACAGCTCCCCCGGCTGCGCCGAACAAAGCCGTCACCCATCCCCGAGCCGGCGCTGACAGTAAGCAAAGTGACAGGCGCATCTTCCGCATGTTAATCCAAACAGCGAGAAGGCGAACGAGCAGCGGAGGCCCCCCCTTGCCATGCACACACACCCCCCCCCCCCCTGCACCGGCCCACGCACCCCACCCTTGGCACCCGACGGCCCCGATGGCCTCGTGCCGGGATGGCGAGGCCCCTGCCGGCGGGAGCACCGAAGCCTCCTCGTCGGCGAGGTTTAAATCGAGCCGAAGCCCTGCTCGGCGGGCAAACGAGGCCACTCGGCATCTGCTGTACCTGTTCCCGCTGCCTTCATCTCGCCTTGGAACCGTGACAAGAGCGCACTCGCCTCTGGTGGGCTCTCAAAGCCGCGGGTCTGTAACCCTTTGCAGGAAGTTGGCACCGATCCCAGGTAGGACTTTACTCCCCGGCTCTCGCTCTCTCCCCCCCCCTCCGCCTCCCGCTCCCTCCCCTCCGCTCCCCCACCCATCCTGTCCCTTGGGCCCCTCTTGCATCCCCCAAAACACCGCGCGGCCCCCGCTCCCCCCTGCGCCGCTCGCCCGCCTCGTCGGCCGGGGGTGACGTGGGGGGGCGGCCGACGGCTGCTGGGTGCCCACCGAGCCCCTCGCGCCCACCGCCCTTGCACACGTACCCTGGAAGGATGACCTGGGCAAGACAGAGAACAACAACTTCCTGCTCTGGCTCCCTAAAACGCCTGTTTCCACGCAGGGGTTAGGCAGCGCGGCGAGACGGGGGGAGCTGGGAGGAGGTTTGGGGGTTTGTCGTCATTGAACCAGGCTTTTTTTTTTCCTTTCCCTTTTTTTTCCCCTTTTTCTTCTTCTTTTTTTTTTTTTTTAGCTTTTTTTTTTTTTTTTCTTGCCTTTTTTTTTTTTTTTTTTTTTTTTTTTGTTTCTTTTTTTTCTTTTTTTTTTTTTTTTTTTTTTTTTTTTTCCTCCTTTTTTTTTTTTTTTTTTTTTTTTTTGTGCCTTTTTTTTTCCTTTTTTTTTTTTTTTTTTTTTGCCCCCCGAAACATATATTTTTTTGCCCAGCAGCCCAAACCCAACGCAAAAGGAAAGGGGGGGAAAGAGAAATCGAATGGGAAGAGAATAGCTCCAAGTCGGCAGGACAATGCACGGGAAACGGGGAGATTAGAGTAGCTCTCGAAATCCATCACGCCCGCCCCGTTCCTGAACCGTTCACCCCCGCGCCTCGTCTTTTTTAATTCTCCCAGCTCCTGAATTATTCCAGTCCACGAGCGGGAGGAGAGCGCACAGACCAGAGTCCCTCAGAGCTGCCAAGAGCATTGCAACAGGAAAGAAAGGAAGCGGGAGAGGGAGAGCCAGGCAGAGCCCTCACAATCGAGCAGCGAGAAGAGCAAGGAGAAATTAACATCCAATTAGTGCCGTGTTTAACGAGGGAGACAGAGGCGGCTGTTGTTTTATTGCCCTGTTCTTTTCAGGCGCATCTGACAGGCAGCAGGGAAGGCACCCCTGCTCCGAGTGACGTCATCATATTTTATTTTTTAATTATTTCCCCCCCTCCCTTCTCCTCCCCCCCTTCCCCCC
>VXAY01002919.1:553871-568403 GCA_013399855.1 Oxyruncus cristatus
CCCCTCCACCTCCAGCCTCTCTCCCGCTCCGTCCCCCGACACCAACCCTGGAAAAATAACCGCGCCAACCCACCCCAAAGTCTTTGTTCTTCCAAAAGAAAAAAAAAAAAAGAAGGAAGGGGAAAAAAAAAAATTAATAAACGTCGGGATGAGAGCCGGAGGGAGCCCGGAGGAGGTTTCTCCGCGTGCGCGTCCGAGTGCGTGCGTGCGTCGCTCCCCTCTCCCGTCCCTCTCCCCAAGACGCTCGCTCGCCTTGTAAAACTTTGCGGCGTGTGACGCTGCTCCGGCCTCCTCTGGCAGCTTGACAAGAGCCGCCCGGCCACAGAGCGCAGGCGGCTTTTAAGGGAGAAACTCCATTCCGAGGGATTAGAGGACTCACATGCCTCCGGCGAGGGCCGGCGCCTCGAACAGCGGCGGCGATGGGGACCCTCGGCACGCCAGCCCGGCCGCGGGGTCACGGCACGGGGAGAGGAGATGAGTTTAAAGCTGGGGAGGCTTTTTCCCCTCCTGCTTCTCCCCAGGATGAAGGGCCCAGTGCCATTCAAGAGCCAAGGGAGGTGTGTGGGGCCCACGGTGGCCATAGGGAAAGGAGTCTCGGCCCATCCCATGTTGCCAGCTCTTCCCCAAAAGGCCCAGGTCTCCTCAGGGTGGGATAAAACACTGCTGGCTCCCCACGAGAGCACTGCCATACCAGGAGGGGACAGGGCAGCTCAGCTTGGGGGGATTTGAGGGAGTTTCCCTCCCCAAAAAGGCCCGAAGCAGGCAAGGGAGAGCATGGAAGCCGCTTCTCCACGTTCTTCCCATCCTCTTACCAGCCACCAGTGATGGATGGAGCCGCCACTGCCAGCGTGGCAGGTCAGGGCACCGTGCCGAGCTTTCCTGCCGTGCCCTTCATGGCCTCTTCTCCTTGTTTCCAGCTGGGATTTCCCTTGTCCAGGGGGGAATAATCCATTAGGACCCAGCTCCTCTGAAACCCCCTGCTTCGGATGAAGGCCATCCCGTGGGACGGGGCTGCGCTGCTCCCACCAAGGACAGGGCCAAGGGAAGATAGGGGACAGGGACGGGGCCACCGTGCCGCTGGTGCCTGGGCCCGGCCCAAGTCCCCACCCTGCGCATTTCCTGGCCCTTCCCACCACCCCGGTGGCAGGATCTCCTCCGTGAGGGTTATTATCTTATATATATATATATATATATATGTATTTTTTCTTTAAGGAATTATTTGCCTACGTGGAGCCCGGCGCTGCGGCAGAACAGCGCAAACAGCCTTATCGAGGGCAGCGCTGCCGCGGGGCACTTCCTCATGCACAGCTGCACAACGGGGCCCTGGGTCACTGCCGGGGGGGGTGGCAGCCCCCGGCCTTCCCGCTGACCGGGCACCAGGGTGACGGACACCATACAATCCCAAGGAGAGGTTTTGTGGGATGTTTCCCTCCTGGCTCCGCGGCGGGAGAGCAGCGTGGCCGGGAGGGGTTTGGACTGAACGGAAAGCTCTCGAGCAGGACGGCTCTGCAGGGGAAGGGGGAGGATGGTGTCAGCTGCACTTCCCTGGGCACAAAGGCTCCACCAGCATCTCGCTGCTCCCTGAATCCTGCCAGAATCAAGCATCCAAGCTCTGCGGAGAGACAGACCAGCCTTGACCTGAGATTCCCTCTCCTGGCTGCGGTCGCTGCCTCCCTTCTCCCCCGGGCAGCCGGGAGCAGACGAGGCCAAAGTCCCGCCAATCTCTGTTTTCCACTGAAGGCTGATAAGCCGCGCAGGCACGGAACGGCAGCGATCCCCACCCATCCCAGTTTTGTGCAGGAGAGTCAATATTTGAACACAACTTTGTTTCCTGGGTGGATACTGGAGCGTTGGTGGGAGAAATCCCCGGCTCCATCGCGGGTGCCAGACCCAAACCTCCTCCTCCCACCCCTTCATTTGTTCTCCCGAGACCACATGTTTCACCCTGGATCCCCTCTCCTGTGGGGATGGGGCCCCATCCCCATCGGGGCTGAGCTCCTGAAGCACCAGCTGCACGGCCAAACACTTGCTAATGGGGCAGCAATTTAAGGAATGCCCAGGCAGCTTTTGGGTTGTCTCCTTGCCTGCTCCTCATGCAGGCACTGCCCTTGTGGTGGGACACCTCACATGGAGTGTGGGACGAGAAGAACCAGGGATAGAAATGGGTAGAGGAGAGGAAATATTTAATCTTCCTTAGAATGGCAGCCCCTGCTTCAAGGTAAGGCAGTGAACTGAAGGCTTTGAAAGCCGGTTTTCGTTTAAATTGAGTGAACAAAAACTATATTCAAGTGTTGCGTTTACAGCAAAGTTTGTGGGTCCTGGAGAACTGGGCAGAAATTGCTGGCAGGAAGCTTGCTCTGGTGCAGGTTTAGGAAAATTCCTTAGGTAAATTCCTTAAGTAAATTCCTCAAAGGACAGGAAATAGCACTTTTCACTGCAGGGGCTGCAGTCAGGTTGTGCTCAGGCTGCAGGAGGTTTCACAGGCATGTGACCAGCAGAAAACGGCCTTAATTTGGAGGGTAAAGGTGCATATTCCGGAGCAGGTGGTGTGTGATCTGGGGGATGCAGTCCCCAGTGTTGGAAAAGGCCAAGGCCGGTGGGTGAGGATGCTGTGAGGGGGAAGAAGGAGTGGCTGAGCCCACCTGACAGGTCTGACAGCAGCAAAGGGTCTCCAACACCCCTTCCAGAAGAACTCAGGGTCAATTTTAACTCCAAAACCCGAATCCCACGTGTACTGTTTCACACAACCAAGCCCCCTGCTGCCCCCACCCTCACTCCACGCGCACCCAAAGCAGTTTGCTCAGCCTAAACCTCGTGACCTTCCATGGAGGTGAGGAAAATCAGGGGGAAACTGAGTTTGTAACAGCTGTTTTAGCTCTGCTTTGGGGAAAAGACCAAAGGAAGTGCCTGTCTTAAACTGAAACCTTCCCTGAGAGAGCCTGTTATGCAGGGGGGGAAAAAATCACACACTTTAAAAAAACAAACAAACCCACAGGAACACCCAAGAGTAGTTTTATAGCTGTATTTTGGAGCATAATTAAATCCTCTTTGAAATCATCTCTGGTGTTAGGGAACAGGTCCATGCATCACTTAACTTCTGTTACTGTAGCACAAATGGGGAGGGAGGAGGGAAGGAGGACAGACAGGACCAACTTCACTACACTGAAGGGAGCTGGGTGGGGACTGCCAGTCCCAGCAAGTACCACCACTGTCCTGCAAGCCCTGCCTGGGAAGTGTAGATCGACCCCATCTGATGGAGAAAAACCCTGTGTGATGGCAGGCTGGGGTCCCCAGAGGACCAGGATGAGATGTGACCCCAGCTGGTGCTGCCACAGCACACAGGAACCTGCTCATGGACCCCACCACCTCTTCCCAGGGAGTGCAGCATCACCTCTGTGCAAAAGACTGCTTCGTGGGGGAACCAAAATGGGGAAATCTGCCTGGCTGCCACCACAGCACAGACTGGTGCAAAAAAACCTCTCGTCTGAGCACAGATCTTGCCCTGCTGCCACCGGTGAGCTCAGCTACACGCACAGAGCCAGCCGTGCTCCCTTGACCCCGATGCCTGGTGAGCCTTTGGCCAGCTCCAGGTTTACTCCTTTATTCCAGACAGCCCTGGGCCATGTGCCCCTGCTGCACTGAGCCCTCTGTGTGCAGCACTGGCATCCAGTGCCTCCTTGCCCATCCATCAGTGAAGGGGAATGCCAGGGTTTGCGAGCCCAGCAGTGCTCCTGGTGCTGCCTGGGAGATGCCCATCAACACAGTTGGGCCAGTCCAACCCAGCTCCCCTCCCTGCCTGCCCAGCCCACTGCTGGGTGACCCTTAAATACAAAAATCCTTCCCAAAGCAGTGACATCAGCAGCATATATCCCTCCCCAAGTGCTCTCTCTGTGTCCATGTCCCAACACTGCCCTGAGCTGAGCCGTACCTGTCTCTTTGGGACTCTGCTGTTCTTTGTAGTGGGATTGTTTCCCTTCTCTGTTTTGATCCTATAATTTTCCTCTCACACCCGTGGGAGGTGAGGTGCTCCCAGGTGTTCAGGTACCCTGAAACCTTAAATATGGATCCCAGGTTGATCTTGCCCAGGACGAGCTCCCTGCCACACAAAGGTGTGCCCTCTCCAGAAGGATGAGGCAGGAGGGTGGTCACCTGGCATAACCTTTGCAGCGAGGTGACCTTGGATCTCCTGCTGCTTCTCAGCTCGGGCAGCACGAAGCAGTCTTTTGTCCCTGCAGCTCCTTTAGTACCTGGGCATTTTTTGGATTCCTGGACTTCCCCAGTGACTCCAGAGCTACAGCCTGGACCAAAGAGACAACGCCCTTCCACTCTCCCTGCTACACATCCCATTGAGACAGCCATGAGGATGGAGCTTTGGTCCAGCTGGAGCCTGAAGCCAGACGTCCAGAAGCCAGTCTGTCGCTGGCCTTGCTGGAGAGGAGGTGTCAGTTCTGGCACCGTGGACTTCGGATCGGAGAATAGAAATATTACACATATCGAAACAAGCTCGGGGTTTCTTGAGGAGTCCATGTCCACCAGCTGTCCCTGCCGAGGATCAGTCGATGGGGAAGGAGGCAGCTGGGATGGGAGCCCTGCGGAAGAGCAGGCTGGAGCCACGGAACAGCTGTCCCTGTGGAGGAGAGTGAGCACAGGGTCAGGGCAGCTGGTTTGGCAGGGACTGACTCGTGCCCAGGGCAGGGCTGAAAGGTCTGGGCACCCTGGGCTGCTGTGGAGGAGTCAGTGGTGTTTCAGCCCTGTGGGTGCTGGAGTCGGGCATCTCCCTCAGGGATGATGAACGGAGAGGGGCAGAGACACGTTGCTGCAACGCACTGGCTGAAAGTTTGCAGGCTGCAAGCTCGGGGCACGTAACGGGCAGAGCAGCACTGCCAGGGCCAAATGGGAGGGATAGAAGCAGGTTACAGAGCACTCTGAGGATGCAGAACTTCTGGGGAATGCTGGAGAATTTGGGAAGGAGCAGAGGGAGCCCAAAGCCCAGCCTGTGACCCGCTCCCTCACCTGGGCACTGAGGTACCTCCAGCAGTGGATCCAGGATGTGAAAGCGGGAGCGTAGGGAGGGAGGCCGGCGCGCAACCTGCGTGGCAACAGGGAACAGCTGAGGGATGTCACAGTTATCCAGACAGGTAACACAAGAGCAGCAGTGAGTGTAAGTGAGGACACAGAAACAGTGTCTGCGCTGGGCTCGCAGCCAAATGACCAGCTCGTTATTTACAATGCACCAGATCATGTAATTTAATTACCCCTGGAGTGTACAAACAAGGAGCGTTACCTGGATACGTTAAGAGTCCGGGTCTGTATCTACACCTTCAAGAGCCAGAAGATACTGAGCAAGCACTCCACCACTGCTTGCATCCCTTTCCCATGAGCATGAATGCAGATTTCCTGCAGCAGTGGGATTGGGAAGGCAAGCCTGGTCCTGCTCCTGCCTGCACCCATCACTGCAATAAGAGCTCTGCTCCCCTCGTGCCCCTCCCTGGAGCCAGCACGGTCCCTTTGATCCCTCTGCCTCCAGTCTAGCTCAGGTCAGACCACACCACCACGGCTCTCCCTATTTCTCTCCACTTGAGCTTTTCTGCTGCTTGTGTCTGTGCCCTCTGATCTAAAATTATAAGCAACCTGGGACAGGAAACGAGCCAGCTCTGCGAGGTGCCACAGAGTTTATGGTTCTGTAGGAAAGCTTTACGGTCGTTAGGGTTCAAACAAGGGGCTGCAAGAAAGGAAGGGAAAGCTTTAGATCTCAGTGTGAGGGACATACCCACAGTTGTTCACTGCCATGAGATCTCCCACGAGAAGGAACGGGTACGTCAGCATGCTCACAGCGATCTGAAAGCACAGGAAAACAGTGGCCCCTCTAATGCTCACCACGTCAAAAAAGCTATTTCCAGCTTTTGCATGTTATCCTCATTTGGACGTGTTTGCCCCCAGGCCACAGCCTCTCACCCCCCAGATGGCAGGAAGAGGGGAAAGGACACGGCAGCTGCCTACGTACCCCCATCACGAACTTCGTGTAGCTCCGGATCACTGACGCCTGGCTGAACTGCAAAGAGAAGCCACAGGGCTTGTGGAGAAGGGGGATGACACCAGGCTGTCACAGTCACTGTGTGACATCCCCCTGTGCCCCCTGAGGCGAAGGGCATGGGGCAGAGGAACAAGGCAGAGAGAAACGGAGACCTTGCTGCACCCCAGCCGAGAATCTGGGAAGGCATTTGCTTGTCACATCTGATTCCCCAAACTGCACAGCCCTGAGCAGACACAGCACCTTCAGCCCTCTCACAGGGATGGACCCAAAGCCAGGTATCTGTCCTTCCAACTGCAGGTGCCTGGTCCAGACCCCAAACCCTCCACTGGGCACTGCCACTCACGTTGTCGTCCACTGCGTAGGTGTTGATGAAGTGAGCCACGAGGTTGCAGCACCAGAGGAAGATCACATCCCCCAGGATGTGAGGGACCAAACCACTGCAACGGCAAAAGGAAGGGTGTGAGGTGCAGGAGGGTCCCAGTGCCACCTTCCGAGGTGCCCAGCCCTCCTTCCCTCCACCAGCACGCAGGAAACCCACTCCTCAAAACGCATCTTTGCTTTGGGAGGAACTGAAACAGGGAAGATTTCAGGGAAGAGATCTCCCAGCCTTCACTCAGCTCTGGAGTGAGAAGTGTTTGGGATCTGTTGTTTGGGCATGACTCAACTCCCCTTTTTCTACCCCTGCTCAGAAACCCAAGTGACACACAGATGAAGTGGTTTCCCTTTCTGCAGACGCTCTTTTGGATGCAGGATGAGAAGTTCATCTCATTGTGGAATATCCCTTCTTTTAGAAATCAAAATGAGGGGCATTGTTCCTGCGCAACCTGCTCCACTGAAAAGTGGGGATTAACTGAGGGCAGCACTTGCATCCCGGTGATTTTTCCCAGTCCCTGTTGCTCCCAGTTCTTTGGTTTATGCCTCCCACCAACACATCAGAGCTCCCAGCAGCGCCAGCACCCCCAACTTCTGCAGATAATGGCACTAAAAACATTAACAAAACGTTCCAAAGGGCCTCTCCAGTTTGTTGGTGCTTTGGCAGCATCTGTTGCACCAGTGCAGCCATGGAGCACAGGGTTTCCTGCTTTTGTGGGGCTTTTCCACCACAAAAGGATCCAGGTATGTGTTAAACTTGTGTTTCACAGTAGATGTGGTCAGTTCTTCTGAAAACGAGCCTGTTGAGAGCCACAGGAGTGTTTGCTGGGCTGGAAAGAGCCACCTCCAAGCACTGATTTATTCATTTCTTCCCAAACACGACGCTGCCTCTGGAGCAGGGGACCGGTTTTGTTTCCTGCTGCGGTTGCTGCAGCAGCAGAGCAGCAATCAGAACTCTAATCCAGCATGCTGTGCTGGCACTTTTTGGAGACAACCTGTGTATTTTCAAGGCCCTGGCAGCTCTGGGGATGCAGCTGAGGTCTCAGGGGCCAAGCACAGCAGAAATCTTCAACAGAAGATCCGCTGGCTTAAAAGATGTGAGACATGAGAGCAGCAGACAGGACAAAGAAATCAAAGCTCTCTGGTTCCCAAAGAGATGGTCTGCTTTGTGTTTGGCTTTCAGCCTTTGTAAAAAACATCCTTTCTCTAACTCAAAGTCAAGTCTGAAGCCCCTGAGCCGCTGCAGATACCATGGGGGGTTAATAAAGTCCAGAAACAGAAAGCTGGGCCAGGGGAGCCACATAAGGAAAACCTCACCCATGTGTTGATAGAGAATTGGATCATTTGTTCCACTTGCAATAAGGATCTCATCCTTTTCTCCCCTCCAAAATAATGACAGATGCTGGCCCTGAGCTTATGGGATGCTGGAGACCAGGGAGAGAGCTGCAGAAGGGGACTAAACAAACCCAACAAGCCAAAGGCATCAGGCCTGAAAACCCCTCCTGAAACTTCAGAGCTGCCTTTACTATTATTGCCATAATAAAGTGAGTAGTACAATTCTCACACCTGGTGAGATGTCCAACATCTGGACTAGGAATATTTTTGGAAGATGATGAAAAGCTGGAACAGCAGCAGGCAGATGAGGAAGCCTCACAGTGATGTGACCCAGGGGGAGGAAACCCCTGAGCAAAGGACAAGCCACCTTTGAGCTGACCATGCACAGCAGTTTCAGAGCTCAGGGGACATCTTCCTGGCCTGGCAGGAGCCTGCTGCAGATATGAGGGGAAAGGAGATAAAGACTTTATGGGGATGGACTTATCTCCAGCCAGGCACTCCCTCAGAGAGTGTGTGCTGCTATTATTGCTGTGTAGGGGTTGTAAGACCACAAGAAACGAGTGCACTGTGATGATTTTAAGGGAGTGGATGTGCTGGGATTGCACCAGGAGGGCTGAGGAGAAACCCAGCAGTTTGGTCCCTCAGATGCAGTTTGTGTTCCCCTCACAGCAGTGGGATTTCCTAACAGGGTTATAGGGCACGTAGAACTTCAGAGCCCTCCCGAGGACAATTTGGGTTGTGTTAAAGCCTTTCCTGTGAACTATTAAGTTTAATTAGGCGACCAGGAGTGTTTATTTTACGTGGATGGAAGGGAATGTGGCGGCTGCTTTCATATCACTTCCCTGGGGGGCGGAGGGTTGTGGGCAGCCTGCTCCAACCAAACCCCCAACAGGGACTATCCCAGAGGAACCTGGATTTAACGGAGG
The DNA here is from genome assembly GCA_013399855.1 of Oxyruncus cristatus. Taxonomy (NCBI): domain Eukaryota; kingdom Metazoa; phylum Chordata; class Aves; order Passeriformes; family Cotingidae; genus Oxyruncus; species Oxyruncus cristatus. The sequence goes on from VXAY01002919.1 coordinate 562,539, forward strand.
AGACGTGGAGCTGCACGGCTCAGCTGAGAAGATGCAGTGACACTCCACTGATGGGGGGCTCTGCAGACCCCCGGCCCCTTCCTCACGAGACCCCCGTGATTGCTTCCCTCTTCCTGATGCATTCAGGTTTCATTTGGAGGCCCACATTTTGCCACTGCAGAGCCAAAGGCATCCTGAAAACCCCTCCTGAAATTTCAGAGCTGCCTTTACTATTATTGCCATAATAAAGTGAGTTATCCCCCCACCACAAGCAGAGACAGCACGTGGTTCTTCTTTCGTGTCGATGTGAAAAAGAAAGGCAGGAAGCATCAATTAAGGGTTCAAGCCAAAAAGGTGTCCACTAAACTTCCATTTCAGTGATGCCACCAATTTGACACCTTTCTGGAAGCAGCTGGAAGCATCTTTCAGCTCCTCCTGGGCCAGGCAGGAATGCTGCTGAGCCAAGCATCATTCCTCCCACCACACAGGTAAACCTGCTGCCACCAGCTCATTACAAGCACCCACTGTGCCCTGCAGAGGAATGTGCTCCTTATCCAGGCCCTGGCTTTCATTTCAACAAGGGATCTTATTGTTGCACTTGATCTTGGTGCCTGTTGCACAAACAAATGCTTTAAATGGCTCACTGAAACACAAAGAAGCGTTAAGGGAAAAAGAAAGATAAGAAAAAATACAGGGTTTCCTCCGTGTCCTGAAGGTTTGATTGAAGATAAGATCTGGGGCAAACTTAATGGTCAACCTGGAGCACTGTCAAAGGCACAGATTTAATCAGTGCTCAGGGGGGTGATGTGAGAGTCCCTTGGTGAGACAAGGTTTCAGCTCAGTGCGGCTCTGGCTGGGGTTGGCAGAGCAGCCAGGAGAGCCATCGGTGCCTTTGGACTGTGGGAGAAAATACTTAAACGACTCACGTACACAAAGAATCCCAGGATCCCTTCTTCCTTAAATATCCTGCCAATGGCACTGAACACACCACTGCCAAGAAAGGAAAAGAGCTGTGAGCGTGCAGGCCTTGTTCCATCCCTGCCCTGTGCAGCTTCACAGGCAGCCCCCAGCCACAGCAGCGTCTCCCCAGCCATCATTCCAGCAGAAGGCAGCTTGTTCTCCTCAAACCAGGAAGGTTTGAGGGAAGGAAGGCCGTGTCTGCCCTCTCCCAGTCTGCAATGACACCCAGGACAACACTCACCCTGCAGGCAACTGTTTAATGCTGAAGGTACAAGGGCTCTGCGTGGCTTTGTGTGGGTGGACACAAGGGCCCCAACCCCAGCACATAGCATGGTTTGATTAGGCTGATTCTCAGCCCGAGGATCCTGTCCTGCCTTTGGGAATTCACACTGGCTGTCGTGGGTTAGCTGCAATCCTGTCTAGCACACTTCCATGTGGCTGCAGAAGGGCAGGTATTGCTGGAAAAGACTTGGAAAAGTCCTGCAATGCTTTGTGTTATCTACTCTGCCTCCCTGCTGCCCTCCCTCTCCATCAACACCTAAAGGAAAAAGGCAGGAGAATTGCTGTATGATCAGCAAGGTGTGTTACAGCCCCCAAACCCCACAGGCACAAGGTGGAACAGAGGTGGGACAGACCCCAGCCTTCCCTCACCCTGCAGTCACCCACCCTCTAACCACAGCTCAGATTCATTTTTTGCTCCCCCAAACCTCCTGGGTTGCTGTATTTCCCATGGCATGGGAGCACCTGGCACCCCCAGACCCTCCAGAGGTGCAGCCACTCACCTGTACTTGACTTCCCGGCCCACGAACTGGACCATGCAGCGCATGGAGATCACTGGGAGGAAAGAAACACAGGGCTGGTAAGGAAGCAAATCCAGTTTGGATGGCAATGGAAGTGAAGGAAAATTCAGCCCGACCCTCCTGCCCTCCCTTCCCTCAATTCAGAGCACACCCACCTCCTCTCAGTGCTCCTCATCACTGCAAGACTCACTAGAAACAGGTGCCTTTCCTGAGCCTGTAAGTTGGTGGGAAGGATTTTCTAGAATTACAGAGGGGTTTGGCTTGGAAGGCACCTCACAGATGATCTTTTTCCAAACCCCCTGCCAGGGGCAGGGACATCTTCCACTAGACCAGATTGCTCCAAGTGCTGGTCAACCTGGCCTTGGACATTTCCAGGGGTGGGGCAGCCACAGCTCTTCTCTGGGCAACCTGTGCCAGGGCCTCCCCACCCTCACAGGGAACCATTTCTTTCCAATATCCCACCTAGCCCTGCCCTCTGGCAGTTTGAATCCATTCCTCCTTGTTTTGTCACTCCAGGCCCTTGTAAAAAGTCTCTCCCCAGCTCTCTTGGAGCCCCTTTAGGTACTAGAAGGCTGCTACTGGCCCTAACCCCAATGGGATCTCTGGGACAAGCTCTTGGATGAAAGGGAGGAGAGCAGCTCATCGCTGGGCTGGCTTAGTCCCTGATGCCAACCCAGGTATGACAGAGAAGTGTTGAGTAAAGAGGGTTTTGGGGTGATCCTCAGCCTGGAGGGGGCTGCCAGGAGGAGGGACAGGACTCACCGTGCAGCGGATGTGAGACAAGGCGGGACACACACTGCATCATCATCTCGTGGGATGTCTGGGGAGAACAAACACACCTGTATGAAAAGCTGTGCTGCTCCACCTGCACAGACCAGGCCCTTTCCCTTCGTGTGGGGAAACCCATTTTGGGTCCCTCTTGAAATCTGTTCTTCGTGGCAAACCTCTATTCCTATGAAGTATTCCATGGCTGGACACAGGATGGCTGCTGAACACCACGGACTTCTCACCCTGAGCTTCTCTCCAAGAAATCTCACCCACAGACAATGGCTTAAGCTTCCTTTGCTCTCCACATCCCCAGTGGGATCTCCCCATCACTCATTAACGTGCAATATCCACTTCTCACCTCTCTGACCACTTTCCTGAGGGAAGTTTTCACATCGTCCTTGTTAGACACGTGCTCCACATCTTCCAGTGGAAAAGCCTGGAGCGGGGAGGGAAGAAACACGGTCAAAACTGATGGAGATGCTGCCCCCCAAACCCTCAATGTCCGAGGACAGGGGCAAACCACGAACAGTTGTGCTCTAGATGTGGGGAGAAGACAAAAAGGCAAGAAGAAACACAGGGGAAGGAAGGGTGGAAAGTATAACATAGAATCATAGAATCAGACGGGTTGGAAAGGACCTCGGAGATCATCAAGTCTAACCCTTGATCCAACCCCACTGTGGTTACTAGATTATGGAACTAAGTGCCACGTCCAGCCTCGTCTTGAAAACCTCCAGGGATGGAGAATCCACCACTGCCCTGGGCAGCCCATTCCAATGGCTGATTACTCTCTCTGTAAAGAATTTCTTTCTAATATCCAACCTAAACCTCCCCTGGTACAGCTTAAGGCCGAGCCCTCTTGTCCTACTGCTGGTTCTTGGGAGAAGAGACCAACCCCCACCTGGCTACCCCCTCCTGTCAGGGAGTTGTAGAGAGCGATGAGGTCTCCCCTGAGCCTCCTCTTCTCCAGGGTAAACAACCCCAGCTCCCTCAGCCTCTCCTCACAGGACTTGTGCTCCAGTTCCTTCACCAGCCTGGTTGCTCTCCTCTGGACCTGCTCCAGCACCTCAATATCCTTCTTGAACTGAGGGGCCCAGAACTGGACACAATACTCCAGGTGTGGCCTCACCAGCACCGAGTCCAGGGGCAGAATCACCTCCCTGTTCCTGCTGCCACACTGTTCCTGATCCAGGCCAGGATGCCATTGGCCTTCTTGGCCACCTGGGCACACTCTGGCTCATGTTCAGCTCCCTGTCAATCAGCACCCCCAGATCCCTTCCTGCCTGGCTGCTCTCCAGCCACTCTGTCCCAGCCTGTAGCGCTGCAGGGGGTTGTTGTGGCCAAAGTGCAGGACCCGGCTCTTGGCCTTGTTGAACCTCAAAGAAGGGTTTCTTTGAGGAAGAAGAAGAGAGGGGTCATGAAGCTGCTGACGAGAGCTAAAAGGCAAGGGAATGTTCATATTAAATTAAAATTAATTTAAAATGAAAAAGTTCTGGGGATATGGGTGCTGGAGGATTATTCCAAGCCCTTTGGACATGGAGAGGGATGGGTGCATTGGTCCTCCACATGAGCCCTGGCTGGCTGCAGGCACTTGCAGGCTCCCAGCTCTGCTGCAGTAGCACTGACTGACCCAGCAAGGTGATTAATGGAGAGAGAGTCCGACCTTTACCTTCTTCACACTCCCCCTGGTGATGGTTGATAAAGTGCTTGAGATGAGGCGAGGAGTCAGACCACGGAAGAGGCCCCTTTTCCCATCCACTTCCACGATGTGTCTGGCTGGGTGAGAAAACACCAGGCTGCTGTCAGTCAGGAAGGGGTCAGCTCATGGAGAGACACCCCAAACACCTCCAGCACTCAGCCAAAACCTCACCAGTCCCACCCTAAGTGATTTATTAATGTAACAGTTCTAAATAAGTTCCATACAGGATGCCAAGAATGCTTATTCCCTGCCATCTGTCTAACCTGGAAGGAAAGCTCCAGTATTTTGGGCTCCTTCTCATCTTCTGATGGTTTTGCTCACCTGAAAGGGCTACAAGGCAAGTGTGGGCTGAACCAGGGTCGGGAGGGATCATCCCATCTGGTGTCACCGGGGATCATCCCACGTGCTGTGTCGTGTCACCTCCTCCCTCCACCCCCAGGGGTCACATTCAGGGTTAATGTGGATCTCACAAACCCATGTTCAGTTCCCGCCCCACTCCCTCCTCCCAGGCAAACTTCCTCAGGTCTCCAGTCACAAAAAAAGCCAAGAGATCCAATTTCTTCCCGATAGAACAAGGTGGGACACAACCCACTACGTGCTGGTGGGTAGTGACTGCTCCTGCTCCCCAGCTGGTGCTGTCCAAGCAAAGCCAGGAGGGCTCTGCCCCCCTCCATCTGTTTGGAAAACGCATCTTCCAAAGGGCAGCACCAGAGTGTTTCCACCCCTGGGTGTCTCAGGATGGGTTTCCAGTGCTCTTGCATTGCTCCTGTGCTGGTTCCCAACCCATGGGTGCTGCTGAGGGATTTTGGGATTGGCCCAACTCAGCTTTCAGGACTGTGCATTCCCCTTCCCCACAGCAAAACCACCGTGACAGCAGGTCACAAAATACTCACCCACCTCTCCCAAAGAGAGCAAAATACTACTTTTTTTTTCCTCCTGAACACATCACCTTCCCTTTTCTTGGTCTTTCTGTCCCCTTAGGGCTCCATCCACAACACCAATGAGCAGGGCAGGGGAGACAGGTTATTGCAGGGCTGTTTTGGAGCTGTGTTGGCAGGAGGAGACCTTCACTCACCGTAGGTAAAGAAGCCGGGCAGGTACAGGACTTTCCTCCCCAGCACATTTCTCCCAACAGTTGGAGGCAGTGGCTCGTGCCCAACCTGTGAGAGAAGCCCCGTGAGCAGGTCCCTGTCCTGGTGTTCCCAAAGCCTTGATCCAGCACCCATGAGCTGCCAAAGGGCCACCTTGCCCCTATCACCCTCAGATACACGGGGATGCCACGACACAGGCATTCCCTTTCCCATTATATGGGGGCACAGGGGGCCCTGCTCCCCCATTTTAGGGGGTCCCTATTGCAGAGAGGTTCTCGGGATACCCATTATAGAGGGTTTTCCCATCCCTCCTTATACGGGAGCCCCCCCTGCAGAAGGGATCCTCATTCCCCCATTTTATAGGTGTCCCCATCCCCTGTCACAGGAGGGTGTCCCAATGCCCCCAGTATAAAGGAGTCCCCACTGGATAGGGGGTCCTCATCCCCCTATTATACAGACCCTCCATTTTTATACCGAGACCCCCATTATACACAGGGACCCCATCCCATTACATATGGGGGTCCTCCATTCTACAGGTGCCCCCTATTCTGTAGATGCCCCCATCACACAG
>VXAY01002919.1:571102-584394 GCA_013399855.1 Oxyruncus cristatus
AAAGGAGAAAGGAAAGGAAGGGGGGAAAGAAAGAAGGAAGGATAAGGAGAAAGCAAAGGAGAAAGGAAAGGAAGGGGGGAAAGAAAGAAGGAAGGAGAAGGAGAAAGAAAAGGAGAAAGGAAAGGAAGGGGGGAAAGAAAGAAGGAAGGAGAAGGAGAAAGAAAAGGAGAAAGGAAAGGAAGGGGGAAAAGAAAGAAGGAAGGATAAGGAGAAGGAGAAAGAAAAGGAGAAAGGAAAGGAAGAAGGAAACCCTGCGCTTGCACAGCACTATGTTGTGCTCTTCTCCAGGGAACTACAAGCAGGATGTTTGCCCCAGAAAAGTGCCGCCCTCCCTCCACATGGACCTTTCTTCAGCCACATTTAGTTCTTTTTCACGACATGAAAACCAACAATGCCTGGTTATTGCCGACAGTTTTTTGTCTGTTATTACCAACAATCCTTGGCCTGTTGTTACCAACAAATCCCTGTCCACCCGTTGGTGTTTGACACACTCAGCCCCTCGTGCCCCCCTGGACACGAGGACCCTGCAGCACTCCCTCCCTCCCTCCTTCCCAGCAGGGTCCTGCCAGCCCATTCCCAGCCCCTCTGGGCATCGGGACTGTTCAGATCCCACCCTGAACTCCACCCTGGTGGGACACATCCCACCCCATCAGGATCCAGCACCAGGTTGTACAGCAGGTCGGACCTCCTGCCCTGCTGGTGCTCTTGCACCGTTCCTGCTGTTGCCTTGTTTGCGCCACCTTCCCAAACTGAACCAATTCCCAGCGTTTTCTCAGCGTTTCTCCCACTCACGACCTGCTGCGCTTCCTCTTTCCTTTTCCTTTTGAGGCTAACCCGGAGACAGGCTCTCCTGCCACAGAGAGGGCAGCGGGTGGGCTTTGCCTCGTGCAAATCCTCCTCCCCAAACCACAGCCTGGGTCCCAGAAACACCTCAAAGCAGAGAGAGGGGGACAGAAGGAGGGAGCTGCAGCCATCAGTTCCCGCTCCTGCAGCTCCTGCACACCCAGGACCTGCTCCCAGGCGGTGCCATGGAGGGACAGGCAGATAATCAGCAGAGCGTGGTGAAGCTGGTGGCTGTGTTTGAAGAGCAGTGGTAAGAAGGGAGGGTTCTGGGTGCTGAGGGTGTGTGTGGGCTCCACGTGGAGCGGGTTTAGGAAGGAAGAAACCCACCGTGGAGGCGGTTTGGAGGCTGTGGAGAAGCTGACACAAGGTGCTTTGTTATTCTTCATCACTCTGCCTTCCCCCTGCTGTGGGTCATGAACAGAAGCCTGAAAACCTCAGTGGGATGTGAGTGACTCTGCCTGGCTCAGGTTGTGGCAGCCTGTTCCCCCCACGCTCAGTATTGGCTGGTGAATCCTTTTGCTGCTGCTGCTGCTGGGGAAAGGGATTGTGATTTGCGAATGTGTAGGCAGGGGTCTTCTTCCTCTGGGAATTAACTGCCTGGGTGTCTGGGAGGATCCCAGCCTCAGACTGTGCAGTTGTTTGCAGAGATTTGACTGCTAGGAAAGGGAAGTTAAAGCATTGTGTTAAATGCTTTTGTAAAACAGCTCCTTCACTTGGAGTGTGAGCTGGGACCCTCAGGCAGTGTTGTGCCGGGGTTGGAGTGAAGGGATCTGCCCTGACTCTGGTGTAAAAGGGATACTGAGGTTTAGGGTGAGTTATTTTTGAGATCTGTGCCTCAGTTTCTCCATCTGTTGAATCAGGATACAGAATCCTGCCTTTCCTTGTACCCATGAGGTGCTCTCAGTGAGCGTTAATGGGGCTGGGTGCTTGGGCAGGTGAGTTTTACAGCAATTCCTAAAGTTGCTCAGGCACAAGATTTCCTTTTACTCCAAGAACTGTCTGCATCTCCACTGGGTGCTTTTCCTGGGATTTGAGGTTGTCCCCATCATCCCAGTGGTGGTGTGTTGGAACTGCTGCAGGGTTTGATCTGCCTCCCCATCACTGCTGCAGAGTGTTTGTTGTTTATCGTGGAGTGTGAGTTTGATTTAGAGGAAATAAAAGTAACTTGGGACTTTCAGAGGAAGCTGGGGAACCTGGGAGCGAGTTTTCTGAAACAGAAAATATTTTGGCCCAAGTCAGCACAAACAGAAAGAGAGAAGTTCCCCGTTGGAGCTCTGCAGTGGCTTTAGGCTGACACAGGTCTAGGAGGCACTGGGAGAGATGGATAAAGCCTCTCTGCCTCTGAAGGGTTCTGCCAGTCCCCTTGGACAGGAGGGGATGTGTGCATGGCTGTGGATGCACTCCTGAGCTCACAGACCTGTGCTTGGGAGGGACCCAACATCCTCTTGAGATGAATCTCTACCCCTCAAGTCACCTCCTATACTCAACTTTGCAGTTCTGTGTCCAGTGTCACACGGGTTTTTCCCTCCTCATCCCACTCCTGTCTGCAGACCCACTGTGGATATTTCCAGTTTATGCCCAGAGCAGTTTCCTACAGGGACCAGCTCTCAGATGACAGAAAACTCACTGTCACCTTCACAGGCTGGCTTCTCCCCCATGCCTGCTCTGGACCTGTTTTCCTTGTCTTTGCCAGAAAAGGGAAGAGAAAAACCATCAAAAAACAACTTGTCTACAAAACCACCTACACAAGCACTGCTCTTGGTGCAAACCTCTTGGCTATTGGGCTTCCCCCTACTTTGGCTCTGCAGTACCAGAGCTGTACCTGGGAAATAAATGGGATTCTGCCTGGGATCAACAGCAGAATCCTGCTTTTCTAGAAGAGGGCAGGAACTGGCCACAGCAGCAGGAGGCACTGAGAAAAGAGAGGCTGGATCTTGGCCCTGTGGGGGATGGTGGGGATGTTTGTGCTGCAGGGCTGGAGCAGAGCAGAGCAGTGTCAGCCCTGAGGAGCTGCTGCTCTTGTCACCTTTGCTCGAGGACAGTGGCTTTGAGCTGGCCCTGGGAGCTCAGTGGGAGAAGGGCTGAGCTGATCACGCTGATTCCTTTGTAGCAGGGACAGCAAATTTGCCTGGAGGGATAAGCAGGCTCTGCACAGCCGGAGCACTGCTGCAGCCAAGCAGCCCCAGCAGCTTCCAGCATCCCCTGCCTGCCAGCGCCTCTCCCCGAGGGCTGCTGGGCTCCAAGGGGAGCAGAAGGAGGAGGAGGAAGAGGAGCAGCAAGGTCAGCGTGGACTCAGCTTCAAATGCCTCCGTTCTTTGCGACACAAAATCCATGAGGACAACTGGAGGAGGCCCCAGGGCCCGGGGCTGGAGCCTGGCAGGGAGGTGAGCTCTGGAGGTGGCTCAGGGGAGCTCAGGAGTTGCTTGAGCTGGCTCCAAGCTTGGGGTCACATCTCCTCCCACTCCATGCAGGAACCAGAGGAAAAGAAAATCGCTCTGGAGCTGCTGGAGACAGAACAGGCTTATGTCAACCGCCTCCACCTCCTCGACCAGGTGAGCTGGGCAGTGGAGGGGCCCATGCAAGGAGATTTTGGAGAGACATGTGGGCTGCTGGTCTTCTTGGCCAGGGATTTGATCTGGCCTTTGCCTTTCCTACGCCCCCCATTTCCACGGAGCACCCTTATCCCATCAAAGCCTTCCCTCTGCTTCTCTCTTTGGGCCTTGGGATTTCCCCCTGCACAGTCCGGCCTTTCACTGAGCCACGTGCCGGTCTCAGAGAGGGAATGGGATCCTCAGGCCTCTTCCTGACCCTTTTTATTCACCCCTTCTTTCTTCCAGGTGTTCTATACAGAGCTGATGAAAGAAGCTAAAACTGGGAAGACAGTCCCAGAGGAGGTGGTGAAGATGATCTTCTCCAACATCTCCTCCATCTACCAGTTCCACTCCGAGTTCTTCCTGCCGGAGCTGCAGGAGCGCATGGAGGATTGGTGAGCTCAGGAGGACTCCTGGAGCAGTGCTGAGTTTGGGCTCCCACCAGAACCAGAGCTCAGCCTGCTTTGCTCCAAATGCCTTTGTGCTGGAAAGCACTTCCTTAAAACACTCAGATCAGAGTATTTCTGAAAAGTGGGAGTGACATCTCGGGTGGTTTTGGGATGTGCCCAGGTGTGAACAGCTAAACTTTGACAACAGCCCAGACTGGCTGCAAGCTGGGGGCATTCTCATTCTGCAGAGCAGGAAGTTGTGTGGGGATGTAGCAGGTTGCAGCAGCACAAATGTTAGTAGAAGACTTAGGAACTGGCACAGGTTGCCCAGAGAAGCTGTAGCTGTCCCATCCCTGGAAGTGTCCAAGGCCAGGTTGGACGGGGTTTGGAGCAACCTGGGCTAGGGGAAGGTGTCCCTGCCCATGGCAGGGGGTGGGATGGGATGACCTTTAAGGTCCCCTCCAACCCAAACCATTCTGGGATTCCATGAAGCCACCACACCCCTTCGTTTGATCCCTCACTGTCTGTCTGCCCCCACGGAGTGAGGAAGCTGCGGTTCCCTCCTGCAGGAACTGCAACCCCCGGATTGGGGATGTGATCCAGAAACTGGCACCGTTCCTCAAGATGTATGGAGAATACGTGAGGAACTTCGACAAGGCCGTGGAGCTCATCACTGCCTGGTCAGAGAAATCCCCACCCTTCCAGGAGCTCATTGCTGACATCCAGGTACGGGCGGGGTGAGGGACCACGGCAGCGCTCCCCAAAATCTCCTTGCACGGGGGGAGTAGCAGAGGGTGGGTCCTTCCTCGGTCACCGTTCCTCTCTCCGTGCCTGGTGTCTCTCCCCAGAAGAGGAAGGTCTGTGCTAATCTAACGCTGCAGCACCACATGCTGGAGCCTGTGCAGAGGATCCCACGCTACGAACTCCTCCTGAAAGATTATGTCCGGAAACTGCCGCCTGAGTCCCCCGACCGGGGCGATGCCGAGAGTAAGGGCTCTGTCTGGCTCACCCTGGGGAGTGGCAGGGTGGGTCTGTAGGGGACGTAACAATCCCCAGTGTTGTACACAGACATCAGAGTACCTGGATTCACTCAGCAGCTGCCCTGAGCCCTTGGATAAACCTCTCAGTCTGATCCTTTTCTGGCAGGGAGAGGGATTAATCTTGCCCTTCCAGGGGCTGTGGAGGTCAGTGAGGTAGGATGGTGTTTCAGGATAAGGATGGTCCCTCCAGAGCATCCCCTAGGGAGACCTGTAATGCTCTGAGACCCTTGAAGATAACACAGTTCTGAGTCCTGCTGGGATGGAGGGATACAGGAGCTGGCTGGCTGTCCTCCCAGGACCCCACCACGCACAGTCTGGCCATGCCTGGACTCTTGTGCAGCATTTTGGGGCCATTTGAGCTGGATCCAGGGAAAGGCAGAGCCACCACACACATGCATCCATGAGGGACAGACCCAGGAGCTTCTTCCCACGGCTCCAGAGCAGGTGTTTAACCTCCAGCCTGCCTCTTCTCTTTGTAGAGGCCCTGGAGATGATCTTTATGGTGGCCAAGCACTCCAACGCAGCTATCGCCGAGATGGTGAGTGCCTGTCCCAGCTGGAAGTGCTTTGCAGCTGATGAATGGGACAGTGGCACTGTGGGTTCAGCACAAGAGCTGAGACCCTGCTCTTGATGCCTGATGCCATCACCCTGAGCCTGGGCAGTCCTGCCTGTAACAGCAGTGATGTGACCAGCTGCTCCAGGATGGGATTTGCTCCCAAAGATGAATCCGGGCTGAGAGAGCGGTGCCGCCTCTCCCGGTTGTCAGCAGCAGGCCTGGGAGGTGGGGGATGGGGGGAATCCAGGGGTGGCAAGGTTGTGGCTGCTCATCCCCCCACAAAAACAGGTCCCTCTGCCTCCCCCAGGAACGGCTGCAGAACCTCTGGGGGGTCTATCAGCGGCTGGGCCTCGAGGATGACATCGTGGATCCCTCCAACCAGCTGATCAAGGAGGGACCCATCCAAAAAGTCTCCACCCGCAACAACAGCACGTCGGAGAAGTACCTGTTCCTGGTGGGAGCTGGGATGCCCAGGGGAAGGGGAGGGAGCAGATAAGATGGGAATGGGGACAGGGGCGGCACAGCCTGGCCTGGGTGTTGCTGGGTCTTCTCGGCACAGAAGGGATGAATTCAGAGGTGGGGGATTTGACCCCGCTCAATGCAGGGCACCCTGTGTAGGATGTGGTTGGGAATCTGCTGATCCCATGGGCGAGGCAGCCCTGGGAGGTGCCTCTCTCACCTTTGCAGGGTGGGAGAGGGTTGGGGCAGAAACAGTCACGTTTTAGGCGGGATTCTTCCCAAGGTCCAACTCGGGCTTGGGGGATCTGATCCCCCAGATCCCAGGGAAGCCCCCAGCTGGGAGCAGGCAGGTTCTGGGCTCCAACCCACCCTCTCCCCCCTCCCAGTTCAACAACATGCTGCTGTACTGCGTGCCCAAGGTCATCCAGGTGGGCGCTGAGTTCCAGGTCCACCTCCGCATGGACGTGGACGGCATGAAGGTCAGACAGGCACCTTGTCCTTGTGCTTCCCCCAGACCCTGACTCCCCCAAAAGCACCCCGATTTGGGGTGCTGCTGCTGCCCCTCTCGGGAAGGAGGGAGGAGCTGGAGCCAGGGGTGGCTTTGTGGGTGAGGTTGGTACGCTCTGATCCTGTGAAATGCCGGTGAAAACTTGTGCGCGTGGGATCCGAGGGGCTGAAGGGCTTGTGCCCGAGGGACATCCCTGTGCCCCAAGTCCTGGAGGGAAGGTCTCTGTGTGCTGGAGGTGGCTTCAGCTCCACGTGCCTTCTCCGGTGCCTGGCAGGTGCGGGAGCTGAACGACACCCAGTTCCCTCACACCTTCCTGGTCTCGGGAAAGCGGCGGACGCTGCAGCTGCAGGCCAGGTAAGGGGAAGGGGGGCGTCATGCAGACCCTCAGGGAGCAGGGACAACAGCTTATCCGTGTCCCTTTTTGTACCCAGGTCTCAGGAGGAGATGGACGCCTGGATCAAGGTACCACCGAGTGCTGGGAGAGGTGGCACATCTCCCTCATCCCCAGCTGGATGCCCTGTGTCAGGGCAGCCCCCAGCTGCCCCTCCAGCCCTGCCTTCCCCTCTAGGCCTTCCAAGATGCCATTGACAGGAAGGAGAAGAGAAGTGAGACCTTTAAGGCAGCAGTACATGGACTGGAGGCAGACACCCCTGCACTGAAGGTAACCCCCCTGCTCTCCCCATGCCCCCCGCACAGAGCCCACCTCGCTGTGCCTCAGTTCCCCTCACTAAACCGAGCTGGGGGGAGGCTGCGGACGGGGAGAAGGGCTGAGGAGGGGAAGGGGGGAGAGCAGAGGGCTGGGACCGCCCAGAGCATGGCTGCCCAGCCCCAGTGATGCAGCCCCTCATCCCCAGACAGAGGAGCTGGGCCGCCGAGCTCCGCAGTGGGTGCGGGACAACCTGGTGACCATGTGCATGCGCTGCAAGGAGCCCTTCAACGCCATCACACGCCGGAGACACCACTGCCGAGCCTGTGGATACGTGAGTCACCCTCCCCTCCTTCCCCTCCCTCCTGGCCTGCTCAGGTGGCTGCTGGGACAGGAGCACACCTCTCCTACGTCTTGTATCCCTTTTCCCCCCAGGCTCGGGGCTGCTCCCGCCCCTCAGCTCCTCACGGAGCTGTCCCTGGTTCCCCCGGTGTCAGCAGTGTCCCTGTCTGTGGCTGCAGGTGGTGTGTGCTCGCTGCTCTGACTACAGGGCTGAGCTGCAGTACGACGGGAACCGCCTGAACCGCGTCTGCCAGGAGTGTTACATCTTCCTGACCGGCCACACGGTGCTCGAGGACCGGGAGGGGAAGCACAAAGGCATCCTGGAGGTGAGCTCTGCCCCGCTCTGTCCCTCTGAGCTCTGCCACCCACCCTGGTCCCCAGCATCGCTGTGCCAGCCTGGCCCTGCACCTGCAGCAGGAGGGGTGGGAGTCACTCCCACAGTGGTCAGAGGGTGCATGTGCTGAGCTCCCCTCCCTCCTGCTCCAAGCCTTGGGACTCCCCAACAGCCAGGGCTCCCTTCACCCCAGGATCTCAGCAGCACCCTCACAGCCAGGACAGCCCCGTGCCTGCCCGTGCTTTTGGGGGTTTGGTGGAGTGGGCAGGGAATTCCCCAGGAAACAGCCTTGGCTCAGTGCCCTTTCTGCCTCCTGCACTGGGTATTGAGACATTTACTGGGGAATTTTGGCAGAAAGGAGCTGCAGAGGTATCAAGCCGGAGTTTGCTCTGCAGTTCCCTGCAGCTGCTGGACAAGAACGGCAAGGGGGGGACGCGGGGCTGGTTTGTGATCCCGCAGGACGATCCCCTCGTGCTGTACATCTACGCAGCCCCCCAGGTAAGGCCGGGCTCGGATCCACCCTCAAGGGACATCCCGTGTGCCTCCCCCCCGCCTCCCACCGCTGTCTGTCCCCGGCAGGACGTGCGAGCCCACACCTCCATCCCCCTGCTGGGCTACCAGGTGAAGGACCTGCCCCAGAGCGACTCCCGCCACCTCTTCCAGCTGGCGCAGTCCGGGCAGGTTTACACCTTCCTGGCTGACACCGAGGAGCTGAAGCGGCGCTGGATGAGGGCCATGGCACTCTCTGCCGCAGGGATCACACACCCAGAGGATGAGGAGGAGGATGCAGACCCCTGTGAGAAAGCAGAATGAGGCCATTCCCACCCCTGGGCCGCCCGGGGAGTCCCCCCCCCAGCCTGTCCAACCTCTGCTGGCTTCACGCAGACCCCCGACGTGTCCGCATTTTGGGTTTTCATCATGAAAAGGACAAGCTGGGGGTACATTTGCCACCACGCGGACGAGCCGGATTCCCCTTCCCCTCCCTCCTTGCTCCCCGCTCTGGACGGAGATGAGGTGGAGGGAGGTCGGGGGGTTTTGGGGAGCCCGAGCCCGCGCAGCCCCCCCGGCCCGGCCGCCGTGCAGTCCCGCCGGTGGCCACGCGAGGGCAGCACCGCCCCGTCCTTGCTCCGTCCCGGCGCGGGGGATGCCCCGGAGTCGTGAAATCCTTGGAATTGGGATTGCGGAGATAAATCCCGCCTGCCACCCGGCTCTGCGGTCCTTGCAGCCGTTTTTTTTTTTTTTTTTTTTGGGGGGGGGGGGTGTATTTCCCGTGGGATTGTCCCCGTGGCTTCACATCGCCGTATCTGTCACCAGCCCTGGTCTGATGCCCTGCAGGGACCCAGCTTGTGGCTCACCCACGCAGCTCAGGGACCCCAGTGCTGGGTTCAGGATGTCCCTGCCCAGCTTGTCACCACTCCTGGCCTCACACTGCTGCAGTCCCATGGTGTGGGTGTTCCTCTTTACCACAGACACCCCTCACCTGCAATCACTGAGCCAGTCCACACTCCTGCCCATCCCAGACTTTCCCTGCACACCCTCCTGTGTCCATAAGCACTTTAAACCCTTGTTCCTCCCTCAGTTACTTGTTTCCTGGGGGAGAACACTCTGGGACAACGTTGTGCCCACCGAGGTGCTGCTGGGATGCTGAGGAGACACTCAGGCTCCCCCTGTCCTTCGTCATCATAACGATGTTGTTTCATGCAGCACTTCAGGCTGCAGCCCCACATTTTTCTCTCTGCATCATCTTTAGCTCCCCAAGAATGTTGCCTGAGAAGAAGTTGCCACTCCTGAGCCTGCCAGGGGCTGAAATGGGATGCAGGAAGCCCGTGCATGGAGCAGGAGGAGCCCACAACCCCAGGCAGGCAGGGAGGGATGTTGTTTGCAGGCAGGGGTTGCTGCCTGAGCCTGGACCACACAGCAGCTCCAGATTTGGGCAGAGCCCAGGGGTGCCACAGGCTGAACAGATCCATGGAGACAGGGAAGGGAAGGGAGTCAGAGCAGGGTACTGCAAATGGGGACATCGTTTGGGGAAAAGATGGGGAATAAAGATGGATGGGGGGGGGGCTTCAGAGACACAGGAAAAAGCTTTGAGTGTCATCACCCTTCCACCATCTACCCAGCTCAGCTCATCCCCGGGAAGGGCAAACCATGGTGGGTTTATCTCCTCCAACTCAAGAGGTCCCATCAAGGAAGAGGCAGAGGAGCTGGATGTCAGGGCAAGAGCTCTGCCAAAGCAGTTACCACCCAGCGTGGGGCTGAGCCCAGAAGAAGCAAACAACACAGGGCCTTCCAGGGACACCCCAAAACAGCCCTCGTGGGAAGGGGAAACCCCAGCAACACCGGAAAAAACCTGGAAAAGCTGCTGGGCTGTGGGGGGAAGAGTGAGCAAGGGGAAGCCCAGAGGGCTGGAAGGCTCTGCGTGGTGGCCCTTCTGTGTGGCGTCACCCCTGTGTCAGCGAGGAACAAAACAAGCCCAGAGCAGGGACCTGCCCTCAGCCCTGAATGGGCCTAAGAATAGATTTCCTGTTTACCCAGGGAGGAATCGCTCCTGGGGCAGAGGGCACCTGGGGGCTACTTTTACCAGCTCCTGCCCTCCTCCCTCCTGACCCCCAGTGCCCTCGGGGACCCTTGTGTGCCACGGAAAGGGGCTGTCAGGGAAGAGAGGTGGCCTGGGGGTGGAGGGGGTGGCAGGGCACCAGGGCAGGTCACAGCCACGGCTTTGGCATCGTGCCTTGCTCAAAGATGGGGAGACAGCATCACTTGGTGCCCTGAGTATCCCCGATCTCTCAGTGGAAGGCCGAATTTGCAGGGGGCTTTCATGGTGCCCCCACTCTGCTTTCCTAGAACAACAAAAAAAAACCCCAAAACAAACACAAAACAAAAAAAAACCAAACAAACAAAAAATCAAACAAACAAACAAACAAAAAAACACACATCACAAAAAAAAACCCCAAACAAACAAAAACTAAACCAAGCCAAACCAGAGGGGGGGGAAAAAAAAAAATTTGCCCCCAAGAAACGCAGAGCACACACTGATGAATTCGAATTTGCTCCCCCCACCCTTCCTCAGTCCCGTGCAGCAGCGACGGTCAAGCGGAGCACTCGTTTGGCCTCTCCCCTCCCCCGGCAGAAAGCGAAACCCCGAGCAGAAGTCACCGTTTCCTATTCTGAGAATGGGGAAGGCTCGGAGGCCACTTTACCGGAATCCCCCCCGCGGCCCCCCCAGCGCCTCTTCTCGTAAGCACTGACCGAAACGCGCCGTGAAAGCCACGCGGGCTGTGCTGGGGGCCGGGACAGCACCCCGTGCGGCTCCTGCTCTGCTCACTGTCCCGTGCTCATCCCAAAGCCCATCCCCGCCCTGGGAAGGGGGACGCAAAGATGTTCAAGGGCGTGAGCGGGCAGAGCAGGGAGGTGGCCAGCAGTGACCTGGACAAGGGGGGTGCGCCGTGCACCCGCCCTGCAGGGCTCTGTAGGGTTCAGCCACCCCCTGCTCCCCAGGAAGGGGCTCGACAGGGCCTAGAGTTGGTGCCCCCCAGGTGTGGGGTGGCATCAGAACCGTATGGGCCTATAGAATCCCACACTCCCAGCCTTCAGGACTGCTCTGTGGGGTGGGGGCTCTTGATCTATAGGGACAGGCCCTATATGGGGTTCTCTACGTGGTAGGCATCCCCTCCCTATAGGGACTGTTCCTCTCCTGGGCGCATTCTCTTGCTCCCCTTTTTGCAAGTCCCTCTGCACTCTGCTCTGTAGGATGGGGTTTTATGGTCTTTAGGGGTCTGCGTTTCTGGGGCAGCAGCTCTTGCCCTACAACACCTGGGTTTGGGTTGTATGGGATCTGGGCTCTGTAGGGGCCAGCCCCCCGTGACAGTGGCTCTTGCTCTGGAGATGTCAGGCTCCACAGGTGTGTTCCCTGTGCCCTGCCCTGTAGGGGCTGTGGCCTGCAGGGTCCCTCCTCCACGATGCGCAGCCCCTGGGCCACGAGGCAGCACATCCCTCACTGTGGGACACGGAGCAGCACATCCCTCCCTGTGGGATTTTGGGAAGCACAGCCCTCACTGGGGGATTTTGGGAGGTACATCCCTCCCTGTGGGATTTTGGGAAGCACAGCCCTCACTGGGGGATTTTGGGAGATACATCCCTCCCTGTGAGATTTTGGGAAGCACAGCCCTCGCTGGGGGACTTTGGGAGGTACATCCCTCCCTGTGGGATTTTGGGAAGCACAGCCCTCCCTGTGGGAGGCAGCACATCTCTTGCCCTGAGGCCGTAGGGCAGGATAGCCCACACTGTGGGATTTTGGGCAGCATGGACCTCACTGTGGGGCCATGGGGTGGCACATCACTCACCATGGGATTTCGGGCCCCCTCTGTGGGGCCGTGGGGCAGCACATCCGTTGCCATGGGATTTTGGGCAGCACATCCCTCGCTGTGGGATTTGGGGCAGCACGTCCCTTGCCATGGGACCATAGAGCAGCACAGCCCTGGCTGTGGGATTTGGGGCAGCACAGCCCTCGCTGTGGGGCCGTGGGTCAGCACATCCCTCGCTGTGGGATTTTGGGCAGCACAGCCCTCGCCGCAGCGCCGCGGCACCGGAGCTGCAGCAGCCCGGCCCTTCCCCACCGCGCAGCCTCTGCAGCCCACCGGGGCTTCCGCCGCTCCCGCCGAGCGCTTTAAATAATGGATATACCGAGGTCGGAGACAGACACGACACAGCCCTGCCCCGGAGCATCATCCCCCTCCCCGCGGCCCCGCCGTGCCCCGGGCTGCGGGGGCACGTGGGACTCCCGCGTCCCCTGAGGGTGGGGACACCCCTTGGGTGGGGGGATTCAAGGATGGGAGGTGATGCCAAATGACGCAAAAAAATGTCTGTGATCCCCTCCAAAACCCCCCCACAGCCAGGGTTGTGTAACCTTAGGACTCGGGCATACCCCCATCCTGCTCTGCACCCCCCTTTTAGGAGCAATTCTCCCCCCATGGAGCAATTCCAGTCGGGAGGGGGGACCCCAGGATCCGCCCAGCCGCACCCCATTTTTGCATTGCACCGGCAGGACCTCGCTCTCGGGGTGTCCCCCACTCCTCGGGGGAGCTTTGGGACGGGGGGGCAGCTTCCAGCTCCTTTTCGGGAGCCCCCGCAGCTGCCGGCACAGGGCGGTTCGTGCGGTTGGGAAGCAGGTCGTGCATCCCGGCGCCTGGAGAGGCGGGAGGTGTTTCCCGGTGGCGCAGGAATTTGCTGTTTGCGCCTGTGTTGCAGGAGGTTGGGGGAAGGAAAGGGGAGGGGGCGGAGGTGGGGAGGGGAAGCTGGCAGTTGTTATTATTTAATTTTATTTTCCTGCCTCCCTCCAGGAATCTCTGCAATGTGCCGGCTGCTCGCGGGGAGGTTGGGGTGGCCGTGAGTCACTGCTGCCGCTGGAACGTGACTCAGTCCTGCTGCTCTCCCGGCAGGACATGACCAGACTGCCAAAACCCGGGAGAAGCCCCAGATCCGACGCCTGCCCGCGCCGGTGGGCGAGGACACGCGAAATCCCCTCCCGAGAGCTCAGCCCCCCGCTTCCCACAGGGATGGGAGCCCGTCGCCGTGGGGCAGAGCT
>VXAY01002919.1:584447-604718 GCA_013399855.1 Oxyruncus cristatus
TGGGCTCCTTTTTTTTTTTAATTATTATTTTTATTTTATTCTAATTTTCCCCACCCAGGGAAATCCTCTCCACCCACCCTGGCTCACCCGTCCGTGGGGCGCCGTGGAGAGGGGGGGATCTCCCAGGGGTTTTGCTGCCCCATCTTCCAGGCCCTGTGGGTGAGCAGGGAAAACTCCTGGCACTGGTCCTGCCCCAGTTCCCGTGCCTCAGTTTCCCCACCCGGTGGGGAGTGGAGATTTCCCCGTGGGGGAGCAGAACTGGGGTTACTTCAGGTGGTGCTTTGAGGTCAGTGAAGAGCAGCTGCGGGGGGTTATGATTAATATTAATTAATAGCTGAGGTGATGGGCAGGGATGGGGGGGACTGAAGCAGCCCTGAGTCACAGGGCAGGAGCAGGAGGTGGCCCAGCCCTGGCCTGAGCCCCAACACTCTCGCTGCACCCAAGGGCTGGGACAGCCAGGGGCTGAGGCTCATCTCACCCGGAGCTGGATGAGCAGGGGCATGAGCTCTCCTCATCCTCATGCCCCTCCTCCATGTGGAAATGGGCTCCTGGAGCAGGAGAGCAGCCACGGGGCAGTGCTGAGCGCTGGGATGGTTGTGACACCTCAGGCCTCCACGGCCACAGCTGCCTCTGTCAGCCGTGATTGAAAGCCAAGCCGGGCTGGCAGGCCCTCTCTGTGATCTTGTTAATTAAGAAATACATTTAATTAGCAGCACCCCAGCTGTGACTCAGCTAATCATCATGATCGAAACAAGAGCCAGACTCCAGCGCCGGAGCACGGAACCACCAAACCCCCTCACCTGCCTTGAGCACCCCCCTGCTCTGCTGTGGGGACCCCACTGCCCACCAGGCACATCCCACTGCTCCCCTGGGGTTTTGGGCTGAGTTTCCCCCTGGGCTGGAGGCAGGTTGGGGCTGAGAGTGGCCCCGTGCAGCACCTCACACGCACAGGGGTGTCATCCCCACCCAGGGCAATTATCCATTGCCACACTGCGAATAATCACATTAATAACCCATTTACCAGGCTATAAATAGCCTTGGTAATAACACCCTGGGTTTTCCAGGAACGGATTGTCAAAAACGTGGGGGAAAGCCATTCCCTGTCGCCTGGGTTGCAGGGGGGGGAAACTGAGGCAGGGCTGGTTTCGGGCACGACTATCATCCACTGCACTGAGCCGTCTGCCAGGCAGCTGTGGAATTTGCTCCCGAGTAAACCGTCATGTAAATGAGCCCTTATGTATATTTATAGGCACCGTCCTGCCAGCTGGAATCCAACAGGGGAGAAAATAAACTGGGAAACTGCCTGGAACAGGAGGGCGGCGCTTCACACATCGACCCCACGCCCCGCTGGCACTGCTGGGGGGGGGTGTGTCTGTCTGTCCCTCGTCCCCAGAGTGTCTGTCTCCGGTCCTGGGTACCCATTTCTGCACTCTGGGGTGCCCAGCCCTGGTCCTGGGTACCCATTTCTGCACTCTGGGGTGCCCAGCCCTGGTCCTGGGTACCCATTTCTGCACTCTGGGGTTGCCCAGCCCTAGTCCCGGGCACTCAGCTCTGCACCCTTTGGTCTCCAGCCCCGGTCTTGGGTGCCCAGATCCCCATAAAACCCATATCCTGGGGTGTCTGGCAGCAGACACTGGGTGCTCTGCAGCTGCTGCAGGCTGCAGTGGGCTTTGGGTTATGGGAAATGGGGGGGAGGGGGTGTTGCCAACCCTGGGTGAAAACTCTGTCACGTTTTGTGTCCCTGCGCCTGGAGGGGAGGGTGCTGGCACAAGGGGTCCCTCCCTGCTCTGTGCCCAGAAGTCACGGTGGGTGCCCCTTCCTTGCTGTGCCAGTGACACACGCGTGTGGTGTGTGCGTGTGTGTGCCCGTGGGAGCCCGTGGCAGTGCCACCCGGGTGCTGCAGAGCACCCACCCGTCTGTCGGCAGGGCCGGTGGCAGCCCCCAGGGCAGGGGCTGGAGCTGCCAGGCCGTGCAGCCAGGCAGGGCCCTGGCCCGGATTTCCTGCAGCCCCCGGCGCGGCGCTGGGAGGGGGAGCGGGCGCGGCGGTGGCGGAACGAGGCCGATTAGGGATGCAGACAGTGCTGCTCTCTAATGTCTCCCTGTCTCGAGCAGACAGCAGAGCCTGCACAGCCCCTCTGCCGCAGCCACCCCTCAGCTCCTCGGGGCCCACCCCAATCCCAGGGTGCAGCGCTAATCCCAGGGTGCAGCCCCAATCCCGGGGTGCAGCCCCAATCCCGGGGTTCAGCCCCAATCCCGGGGTTCAGCCCTAATCCCGGGATACAGCCCCCATCCCTGGGTGCAGCCCCCATCCCAGGGTGCAGCCCCCATCCCAGGGTGCAGCCCCAATCCCAAGGTGCAGCCCTAATCCCAGGATACAGCCCCCATCCCTGGGTACAGCCCCAATCCCGGGGTGCAGCCCCAATTCCAGGGTGCAGCCCCAATCCCAGAGTGCAGCCCAAGTCACAGGATACAGCCTTTATCTGTCTTTTTGGAGTGCAGAGGCAATGGGTGTCACAGGAACGTGGGTCCCTTGGATCCCAACAAGCCGTGAAGGGACGTGGCAGCACCAAGGCCGGGAGTGACCCCACAGCCATCCTGGAGGGGTGCTCCTCCCTGGAAAGGGTTTTTGGAGCAGGGATGCAGCACCTCTCCCTCCCTCCCGCCGCTCCCGAGTGCTCGCCGCCGCGATTCCCTGCAGCGGGCTAAAAATATCCCCGGGAGCGGCCGCCGCACACCGGCACTTGGAGCTGGTTATAAATAACCCGGGGGGAAGCTCACACTGGCCCTTCCCAGCTGCTGAGGGAAGAGGTCGGAGCCCCTCGTCCCCGCCGAGCCGCTGGAGGGGTGGATGGACACATGGAGACATGAGGGGAAACGGGGACGGAGCAGCCTCTGCCCCTCGGCTGCCCGGGGAAACTGAGGCACAGGTGGGGCTCTGCTGGGGGGGCAAGGGGAGGAGAGGGACCCGTTTGCCTGCAATGCTGGGGTGGGGGGGAGAGAGGATCAGCCCTGTGCTGATGGCAGGGCTGGGGGGGGACACACAAACCCTTGTGCTCGTGTCACTCTGAGTCACATCCCTCTGCATCAGACCCGTCCCTTTGCAGCAGTTCCATCCCCTGCAGCAGAAGCAGCTGCCCACATCTGATCCATCCCTCTGTGCTGGATCTGTCCCTTTGCCCAGCTTCATCCTTCTGTGTTGGCTCCTTTGCTTTGCACCAGGTCCGTCCTGCTGCCGTGGATCCATCCTGCTGCCGTGGATCCATCCCTCTCCATCGGATCCAGCCCTGGACCCTAACTCTTTCCTCGGGGTGGGGAATGAGCTCTGGGGTCCAGCTCAGGGGATGTGCCTCCTTCCCTCCCACCCCTCCATCCCAAGTGGCCCCGTTCCTGCCTCTCATCCCCGCGCTGAGCTGCAGCAGTTCTCATGCCTGTGTAGCTCGGGCAGCTCCACATCGCCCCTGGCTTCCTCTGCGGCCATGGGGAACAGGCTGCAGGAGTGGGGTCCCATGCAGGAGCAGGGTCCCAGCTCAGTCCCGTCACCCTGTTGGGGCTGAGCATCCCAGGGGAGCCCCTTCCCGCCGTCCCTCCCTCCTCGCTCCCATTCCCGCCACGTCCCAGCCCACCCCGGCAGAGCTGCCAAAGCACAGGGCAAACGGGGACAAGCCGGGAGAAAGAGAGAGAGAGAGAGAGAGAGTGAGAGAGAGAGAGAGTGTGATTTTTGTGAGCGTTTATTTCCCTCCATCAAAATCCACCAGCCGGAGAGAGCGGTGGGAGGGGGAGGATGGGGAAACCCATCGCGTTTCACGGGCGGTGCTGCCGCCTCCCCCCCCGCCCCGCTCCGGCGCGCTGTGTTTATTCCCCCTCCCTGTACCACATTTCATGTCGGCCCCGTAGCGAAGCTGAGTAATAAATATCAGCTGCTGGTAAGCGGTGAATCACCGCCCGCTCCCGGCGCTGACACATCACCACCGCGGCACACGGCGTTTCTGTCCCCAGCCCTGCCCCCGCCGCCACCCTGCCGGCTCCGCGGGCAAGTGGAGCCCCCACCGTCCCCGCCTCCACGCCACAGCCAGGCCACCGGGCACTTTGGGCCGTGGCACGAACACATTTGGCCACATTCCCCTGGCTCCCACCTCAGCCAGTGCCGGGAATCAGCTCCAAAAACCACCTTCTTTTGGGAAGGCACCCGCTAGGTAGTGACATTTCACCAGCTGAAGGGAGGCTGTGGGAGCCGTGGGGATGCTCCTGCCCTCTGGATGCTGGGGGTGACCCCATGCCAGACCCCACGGTCAGTCACTCCATCCCTGCATTGTTCCCAGTGTTCCCGACTGGTTCCAGTGGGCTCATCCAACTCTGGGGCAGATGTCACATTTTCCAGCCCCATATCCCCCGCACACAAACATCCCTGACGCCCACCAGCTCTGGGTCCTGCCACCTCCCTGCTGCCTGCATCCATCCTGCACCCTTTGGCCCCGGACAGCAAGGCCCCGTGGGATGGAGGGGGACTCCCCCCCAGCTGTGGTTTCCCTCCCTGCCGGGTCATTGTGTCCCCAGCTGAAGAGCCAAAGTGATACGTCTGTAAAGCACAACCTCTGGCAGGATGCCCTGGGCTTGGGGAGCACCTTCTGCCAGCCCCCCAGCACTGAATGCCCTCCAAAGCAACTCCCCAGGGACACCAACCCCATGCCAGACCCCAAACACAGCCTGAAAACCACTGCTGCAATGAGACCAGCACATCTGGGACGCACATCTGGAGCCAAGCATCCCCCCAGCTCAGTGTCACACTGGCGAGTGGCACAGGCCATCCCGAGTGCCACCACAGAAGCCGTGTGGTCCTGGGGAGCTGGAGTTCAAAGTCCCCCCGAGCGGCTGATCCCCTCCACAAGTTACAGAAGGTCCTTGGACCTCGTGAGCAGCTGGTGTGAAGCTGTAATTACCTTAATTAGCTCTGGGATTGCATTCCCTCCCCGTGCTAATTTCGTTTCTACAGTAACCGGCCCAAGAGGTGTGCGTGTGCTCGGAGCGAGACGGAGACAGGAGCCTCAGCAGCCAAACCAGGCACCCCGAAACCAGCCCGAAACCAGGAGCCACCCCCAAATCCCCACGCCCCAGGGGCTCAGCCAGCCCTGTGCTCCCCGTGCAGAAGTTCACAAGGGTCCTCATTGCTTCCCACCATCCCAACAGGGTCATTTGTTGCTGGGAGCATCCATCGGGCTCCAGGGGAAGGGACGGGTTTGGGGGAGCTGGACCGGAGGCTGATGGTCCCCAAATGCACCAGTGGATTTAGGACCAGCAGAGTCTGGGCTCGTTCCTCGCTGCTGGTATTTGCTGTAACCCAATATGCCCCTGATGTAAGAGCCATTTGGGAGGAAACCATAAAAGCTTCAGGAAATGGGTATTAATTCACCTCGTGGCAATAAAAGGGAAGGAGGGCTCCCGGGCAGTGCGGCCGCCTCGGGGGAGCGAAGGCGAGTGGGGCTGGGATCACAACCCTGGGCAACAGCCAGGCGATCTTGGAGTTCTCTCCCCCCCCTCATTGGGAATTAACCCCCCCCCGGGGTGTTTTCGGATGGAAAGGGGGCGGCTGCAAGGTGGGAGCACTGAGGTCTCGCCCGGGTGAATCATCGCCGGCCCCTGGAGCCGAGCATTTGTTTGGAGCTGGAGCGTGACTTGGGGAGATTTTCTCACCCTGGAAATTTGGAGCAGGTCCAGCTCTTCCCTTGCAAACACCGAACTCTCCTCTGACTGCATCCTTCTCTCTGATGTCAACCAGCCTTGGCATGGAGAGGGTAACTCTCCAGCACGGGCAGAGCCCAGGGAGAGTGAGGATGGGGGACCCCGTGCAAGGGTACGAACCAGGTGATTCTGCTGCTCTGCTGCTCCGGTCCCTGCACCACAACCATCACTGCAGTGAGCATCATCCTGCCATGAAAAATGTCCCTGGGCCTTGCAGGATCCGTCCTGCTGCTTGTGGAGGGAGCAGGGTGGTGCTTTGCCCCAGCAGGATGCACGAGGGATGCCCCCACCTCGGCCGTGCCAGGAGCCCTGGGCTCACAGCGTGTGGGGCTATAAAATAGTGATGGAAAGCAGGTTGCAACTCCTTGGAGGATCTGACAGCCCAAAAAGCCAGCAGGGCCTAGGGAGGGGGCCTGGATGGCTGAGGAGCAAGGCCCACACTCCTACCCCGCTTCAGGCATCCCAGGGCAGCGTTTCCCGGGATGGATCTCTCCCTGGTGTCAGGCAGCAGCAGCAGCAGCAGCAGCAGCAGGACGGGCGGCAGAGGCGAATTTCGCTGAGTGGTTGTTTTTTAAAAATAACTTTGCCTTTGTCAGCAGGTCAGGGTTGCTCCAGATTGAATAATCGCGGCCGCCCAGCCCTCCCCTGCTCCCGGGCGCTCGCTGGCAGCCCCAGCCCGGGATGCATCGGGCGGATGCTGGACCACATCTCCTCCTGCAGCATCGCTGTCCCCAGGGCTTGAGCATCTCCTGGGGGACACGGTGCTCTGCATCCCCCACCCTGCTTCCCACTAAAGCTGCTGCCGGTGGGGACGCCCTGAGCTCACGTCCCCAGGGCTGGAGGGGCAACAGGAGGAGCTGCAGGGGGAGGAATCGGAGCACACGGGGCCGGAGCCATCGGGTGGTTGCCAGAACGGCTGAGTCACGCAGTAATTACGCCTTAAATGTGAGCACGTTCGTGCAGGGATGAAAGATGCTCACATGAGAGGAGGCAGGGAGCTCGCCCGCTCTCCCCCCGCCCAAGGGAAGGAACAGATCCAGCTGCCTTTTGCAGGGAGCAGGGAACATGACCCAGCTCTGGACGGACAGGAGGCAGCACGGGGCCGGTGCGGGAAACCTGGGGCAGAACAGAGAAGCAGCAGGGGAGGGAAGGTGAAACCACACGAAGCAAACCCTGATGGCAAAGAGCGCAGCGAAGCCAGTGATGCTCAGACCAGGCACAGTCCAGGCACAGGGATGCCTGCAGGGCACAGTGCGAGGGCTGGACTGGCTTCCAGGAGGGAGAAGTTTGGACAGACACGAAGCAATTCGGCAGCACCGGCCTCGCTGGGCACCTACAGCATTAGGAGGGGGAACAGAGCACATGGCAAGGATGCTGTGCTACCTGGGACAGCATCATACCCAAGGGATGCTCTGGGAAAGGGGGCCGGGGGAATGAAACCCCAGCAGACACATCCCCTGTCCCGTCCCAGGTGGGACGGGGACAAAGGGATGGAACACTTGCAGAGGCCAAACTGCCTCTGGACACCAAAGAGCTCTCCAGAGAGCCCCTGTCCCCATCCCAGTCTCTCTTTGGGGCAGCCTGGGTGCCAGTGCTGGTCCGGGGAGGGAGTGGATCAGGTGCAAGAGCCACAGGTGCCTTATTGCTCCCTACAGACACTGCAGGGCCACGGTGGGCGGGGAACCGCCTGCTTGGCTGGGACTCCACCAGCAGGACATGGGAGAGCAGACACTGAGAAGGGGTTCAGCCTGGCAGGGGCTGCTGTTTGGGGTCCCCTGGGCCCTTTTCCCCCACAGCAGAGTGGTGGCACGCTCAGCATCCTCTCGCAGACGTCCTCAGGCGCCCTTTGCCGAGCCGGCGGGGACACAAGGTCTCCCCGTCGCGCCGCTGTCGCCGGAGCGAGTGCCAACAGCGAGGGCAGATCTTGCAGAGAAATCCTCAGCCTTGTTCAGGTCTGATTTACACCCCCCAGCCGCCGCCGCGCTCGGCGGAGCCGGCGCTGATTGATGGCAGCGCGACAGCGCCGATCACACCCCGCGCCATCTGCACCCGGCCCCGGCCACCCGCCCTCCCGCAGCCCCATCTGCACCCATGGCATCGCCCCGCGGAGCCCTTCCCACCCCGCCACCACCACCAGGGGGTAGGGATGGTGCTCCCCGGCACCCTGAGGCACCCTCGGCTGCCTCCACCCCCGTGGGACTGCGGTGTGACTGTGCATCCCGACGCGATCCCTGAATCACCGGGGTCCACCAGCCCTCTCGCTGTGGTGCCCGCTGGGTGCCAGCTCTGCCAGAGGCTGATCCAGGGACGGGGATCTTTCCACATACCCATGGCTCACCTGCACTCGCTCCCTCCCTCATCGCAAAATGCCTCCCTTGATCCCTTCCCGCTAAAATCAAACCCTTCGGCACGCTTGGGTTTGGGGTCAACACTGGGGATGGGGTGGCTCTGGCCTCCCACTGTCCTCCTCAGCCCTCCAGGCCATTTCAGAGGTGAGAAAGGAAGTCGAAGCTTTGGTCTTCCTCCGGTTTTCTTTTTTTTTTTCCCCACTACTGAAGGGAGCAATTTGGGATTGTGCTGCTGGCGGCGCCGGCGCTCTCCGGGCTGACGGGGAGGGGGGGAAACGGGGAGGGGGGATATAAAAGGTTTCATGCGGTGAGCCGGGCACTCAGGGAAGAGGCTGAAAGGGGGTGGTGAGTGCTTTGTATTTCATGCTTGAAGGCACCGAGGCTTTCACCAACCTTCCCGCGATGATTTAAGACCGGCTCTGCAGGTCAGGAGGGGATCAGAGCCACGTCTGGCAGCTCGGCGGGACTCCCCAGGTGTGCCCAGGGTTTGCCCGGTCCTGGATCAGAAATGCCCCATCCGGGCAGGGACCAGCTGGGGGTGGTTGTCAGAGTCACTGGGGGCCCCTCCAGGGCATGAGCCTGGTTCAGGCATCTGCCCTGGGGTGTGCTTTAGGGGAGTGATGGTGGGCTCTGGTCCCTGCTGCCCCCCCGTGCCCCCACCTGCTCAGCACCTCATCTGCTGCAGGAGGGGTCTCATTCATCTCTGCCCACGGAGCTCTTCCCTTCTCAGAGGGTTATTTACTGTCAGAGTGTTAATCCTATAGAAGAGGGTGGACACGGCCTGTGGGGTCCTCTCGCACCCCCAGATCCTCCTGAGCTGAGACCTCAAGAGGCAGAGCCCCCCAAAAGCAGGTTATTGCCCCCCCCCCGGCTGGGCAAATGGGCAGGGGGTGTTTGCAGGAGGCTGCTCCCTGGCACAGGGGTGGTGGGGGCATCAGCCACATCCCTCTGACCCATTTGCTCCGGAGCACAGGGTGCAGCCCATGTTTTGGGGAGCACTGGGGCCCAATCTCAAGCTGCAGGCACAGCAGCAGCACATTTGGGACTGAGTTTTTTCCTGTTCTCCCAGCCCAGCACCGTGGGCTCCATCAGGTGAGTCAATGCCCTGGGACCTGGCCCCCCAAGTGCACCCCAGGGCAGGAACATCCCCTCTGGACCCCCTGTTCTCAGCCACCTCCATGCCTGCAGGTCCCACAACCCTGTCCCATCCCATCTCCCCAGCTGGCCTAGATCCAGCCTGATCCCACTCTTTCCACACCCCGACCCAGGGGTCTATACAAGCCCTGAGCAGCCCCAGCTGATTTTCTCCTCTCTGAGTTTTGGTTTTCTTTCTCTTTTTTTCCCCTTCTTTCCCTTTAACTCTGCCTGAAAACAGGCCCGTGGAGCCTTGTCTGCTGTGCCAAGGCTCTTGTGCTCATCCTGGGCTGGGAATATGGACGGGAAACGGGCTGGAAGGATGAAGGATGCTGCAGGGTCGGGTCAGACCATGGCAAATAAACGGTGTGAGCAGCAGCAGGCTCTCCTGCTCCAGTGATGTCCTGGCTGGGTGATGGCAGGGAGTGGGAGAGGAAAGGGGCTGCAGGTTTGTCTGCAGCTGAGGGGGGAACTGGAAAGGAGAAGTGAGGGTGTGAGGGATGGTCGTGCAGGGCCTGAGGTCTGCTGGGGAACAGAGGGGAAGAGTGAGCTCCAAACCCAGGTTTAGAGGTGAGGGTGGCCAAGGACGGGGCTGCAGCGAGGATGCAGGTGGGAGCCTGAGGGCGCAGGGGAAGCATCAAGAGGGCACCTGGGTTTGGGATGCACCTGGACGGGGAATGGGGACAGCTCGGGAAAAGCCCCTTGGGAGCCCCCCGGCACTGCTGGCTCCTGGCAGGCTGGAACACGGGGGCTTCAGTACACCCCAGCTTTGGGTGCCGTGCCTGGGGTGACACCTGGACCCCACTTGGGACAGTCATGCCAAGGGCTTTATGGAGGAAATGCCAGGACAACTGAAAGTCAGGCTGCTCCTGACAAGTGGGAGAGCCCCGGGTGGTCCCCTGCCCCTCAGAGCCCTGGGTGGGGACACAGGGACCCCTCTCAGGGTGGGAATGGGGCCTGGCCAGGGCACAGGCAGAGCCGATAACCCCTGGCTGCCCTTCCCGAGCAGAGGGAGCTGCAGATAAAAGCTCCACAGGCAGAGCAGGGCTCAGCTCCAGGCCTGGCTTGGGCTGATACCGCCCCTGAAGGGCGACCTCTCCCTTGGGCTTGGCTCAGCCCCACAGACCGGCCAACTATCCCTCTTCACCCCTAATTCCCCCCCGATAAGCAGCTTGTATCGCTCTGATTGACCCGGGTGATACCCCAGGCGTGCCCCTCCCTGCTCCTGGTCGAGTTTGACCGCAATTCTTGGGGGGGAAACAAAAAATTCCTGTTTATTATAAAACCTGCAGCAGTGCCCAGATCCGCCTGCAAACCCCCGCGAAAGCCTCCGGCGTGGCAGGTCGGGAGGAGCTGGAGGGGGGCGGGAAGCAGCTGCTTTGGGGATTGTTAATGAGCAGCGAGTGATGGGAAAGGCGAGGATCAATTGAAACAAAGGAGTTCAATGGTAAAAAGAAACGTTTGCGGAGTAATGGGAGTCCATTTCTCCAGCCCGACTGTCGGAAACGCATCCTGTTAAACATCCATCAATTATCCCAGCTTGCAAATGCATTAGAGTAATGAGGAATTATCCATCAAATACACTTAAAGCCAGTGCCCCCCTCTGCCAGCCGCCTTGCAAAGAGCCACTTCAGGAAGGGAAAATAGCCTGAAGGTGGGTGGAAACCCGGAGGGGGGGAAGGGGGGCAGCGAGGAGGCTCCAGGGCTGCATCCTCTGAAGTCTGGTCCAGTCCAGAAGATGCTTTCCCAGCTCCAGGGGCAACTCCTGGGACTGCTGCCTCCTTCAGTACCCCTGTTTGCTTCAGAGAGCTGTGGTGGAACTGGCTGGTGTCCCCCATGGGCAGCCCAGGTACCTGTTGGGTGCCTCAGTTTCCCCATCCTGCACGTAGCACTGCCTGGGGCCACCCACGGGTGCTGCTTGTGTCCCCATCACCTCTTCCCAGGAAGAGAAGTAGTGGTGAGCATGGTGTGTGGTCTGGTAGCCAAATTCCCAGAAATCTGCCACCGCCTCCCCCTGTGTCACCCACACCCCCCCTGGCCCTGGATGGCCCTGGGTTGGCAGAAGGAGCATTTGGGGAGTAAAGGGCCTTGCAGCCCCTTCGGATGCTGATCCCTGGGCAGGGCTGGATGCAACCAGCAAAAAGTAACAGGATCTGGCAGGCAGGACCCTACTCTGCCATCAGCAGGAAGAGGATCCTGGAGCCCCCATGGCCCTCGTGGGGTCTGAGGGGCTGCAGGTCCAGTCCCTGTGTGCGTTGGGATGAGGGTTTGGAAAGAGGCCGGAGCGCTGCAGGATCTGAGCAAACAGGAGCGTGAGGGATGTGAGTTGGCACCGTGATGGAGGGTCTGGGGTTCATGGTCCCGGGTAGCTAAAAGGGTTTGATCCCTTCAGTGCTGGAGTCAGGGCTCACCCAGGAATTTTCCATCCCAGCTGATGCAACCTTGCGGCAACCCCTGAGCCGAGGTTTGAGTGCCGTGGTGCGAGGGGACACATCCTCTCCCCAGGGACAGGGATGGATTTACCAGGGCGTTCCCCCGGCAGCAGGATCTGGGGAGTCGGGGCTGCTCTGTGGTGTTCAGGTGTGGATTCTCTGATGTCTGGTGCTGCGGTTGTGGGCACGCTCCTGCCTCTCCCTCCGTGTGGGGGGAGGATTGAGGAGCAACAGTTGGAGTTTCTGCTGTCTGTGCACCTGCCTGGCTCTTCCTGGCTCTGCAGGCACAGCTCAGGTCGGGGTTGGAAGTGGCCAGATGGCTCAGAAGTCCCTGGGAGGAGGCAAGAGGACAACCAGAACATCACAGCCTGCATTTCCATAAGGAATGAGGGGGAAAAAAAACAGCTCCTGGGCTGATATCTCCATCTCCCAAACCTCCCCTGGCAGCCCTGTCCAGGCCCAGCAGTACCAGCCTGGGCTGGATACCAGAGCACCCCTCAATCCATGGCAAGCTGAGCCTTCCTGGCAGAGCACTGGGTCTGATAACAGTAACTGCCATTAGGTGTCACAAGAGCATCAGGTCTTTGCTCTTCCGGAGAAGATGAGCAGTGGCATGAGACAGGAGGGATGGGATGATGAGGTGGCCCGTGGGGTGGGTGGCACCTCGGAGCCCCAGGTAGGGAAGATGCAGTCCCCTCGCAGAAGCAGAAGCTCATGTCCCTCAGGATGCCACTGCCATCCTTGGGGGTCACCATCCTGCTGCCCTGGCTGTCCCTTTCTCTGTCACCTCCTGAGTCTCCTGCCCTGGCGCTGGGGACAGGCAGGAGGTGGCACAAGGTTCCTGCTGCCCCACTCTTGTCCCTTCAATAACCTGCTGTGTTTTACTGTGCAGAAGCAAAGGCAGCAGCTGCTCTCAGGGAAGAGGCCGGTGCTGGTGCCTCGCTCATCATCACAGCTCCCTCCTGCAGCCAGTGTCTTCCCAGTATCCTCCCAGCGCCCAGGAGAAGCCCAGGGCTGAGTTCCTCCCTCTTCACGATGTCTCCAGCTGTGGAGGCTGCGAGGGCACAGCCGGGCAAGCTCTGGGTGCTCATTTACAGAGGGACGGATGCTCTGGGGTTTGTCCCCTCCTGGGATTCCCAGGAGGCCCCATGCCATCTCCCACTGCCCCACACCAGGGGCAGGTGCTGTGCTCAGATAATCTCCCAGGAATTTGCAATTCTTCCCCCGAATGCCACGTCCCTCTTTAATTCTGCAACATGACCTGAAACAAAGCAGCGTCCTCGATAAGGCACCACTGGGAAAAGCCTTTCTCTCCTCTGCAATGCCGGGCACGAAGCTGCGGTGAGCTGATAAAGCCGAAAATACCGGCTTCCCTGGGGGAAGGACCGAAGCAGGAGCTGCCTCCGGGAGCATCTCTCCCCCTTCCCTCCCGCTGGCTGGAGATGGCCGAGCGGGAGAGCCCTGAGCGCTGGGCTGGGGCGGCTTCCCGGCCCCGGGTGACCTCCCAGCATCACGTCATCCCTTCCCTCTCGGAGAGGCTGAGTTCATGTCTGGCCTCCCCGGGGCTGGGGACCGCTCCTGGCCTGCTTGTCCCGTCCCGTGCCCAGACAGCGGGGTGATGGCCACCACCGCAGCGCCAGTACCTCAGCTGGGCCCACGCCCTGGGTGGGCACTGCATCTCCCCCGGGCATGTCACGGGGTGTCCCGCGGCGCTGCGCGCCCCAAAACCCGGGCTGCAGGACTCGCAGACTCCGGTCGCCGGCGGCACGGAGGCTCGGTGAGGGGCTGGCGGCGTGGGGATGCTTTGCCGGTGACTCACAGCATTCCTCGCAGGTCAGCGGCTGACGGAGGACACCCCGACAGCCCTCGCCGCCCCTGGCCTCTGCCTGAACTTCGCTGGCAAAGCAACTGCCCCCCGCGCCAGATGCCGGGGGTCCTCGGCCCCGCGGCTGCACAGGGCAGGGGGAGGCAGAGGGGGGTCCCCGCAGGTGGCCCCGGGTGAGGATGGGGACAGGGGACAGAGGGCTCATGGGAGTATTCACGCTGGCAAACTGACCTCTCCGTGGCCTGGATGTTTCTTCTTCCTTTTCCAGTTCTGCAGAACCCCGAAGAGGAACAGGCTGCCCGCAAACACCCCCAGTGCAGCCCCAGTTACGAGCACCCCCAAGCTCTGCCCTCTCTGTGCCTCAGTCTCCCTTGGCTGGGGAGAGGAGAAGTGGGTGCTGACCCCTCTGACGCACAGAAAGTGTTCCCATTGCTTCTCCCCCCAGCTCTTTTTGGGAACATCGCAGCCCATTCACTGCTCGGATTTCCCCCCTCCCCCAAACATTTCCCTTTATCTTTTCAACGCGAGCCCTTTGAATCCGCTCCTGGGCCGTGGCACCTCGGGGTGCTCCCCCCAGCAAAACCCTGGGTCTTGCTGCCTCCCACCACCCGCAGCCATCCTGCTCTGTTGCCATCCGTGTTCCGTGTCACGAGTGGGTCAGTTCGCTGCTGCCGGAACCCCTTCCCAGCCGGGAGCGGGAATGGGACCGGGACCGGGGCAGGATGAGTGCGGAGGAGCAGAGCTGGTGGCAGCGAGGTGGCCGCGCAGCACATGAGCCCCCGCCGTGGCCGTGGCCGTGGCCGTGCCCCGCCGGCTGCCCGGCGTTCAGCGCACAGGAATGCCGTGAGTTTGCAAAGTGGTTTCAGCGAGACGTTATCTAATGGAGGAGGAGGAGGAGGAGGAGGAGGAGGAGGAGGAGGAGGAGGAGGAGGAGAGCGGATTAA
Source organism: Oxyruncus cristatus (assembly GCA_013399855.1). Taxonomy (NCBI): domain Eukaryota; kingdom Metazoa; phylum Chordata; class Aves; order Passeriformes; family Cotingidae; genus Oxyruncus; species Oxyruncus cristatus. The sequence goes on from VXAY01002919.1 coordinate 598,867, forward strand.
GCCAAACCCACAGCACCGGCTTTCAATTAGACCGAGCGAATTTACGGCTTCTCCTGACACAGTAAACACGCCCTTGATGGGGTCCCGACCTGGCATTTCCTTTCCGTGCGCTGGCGGGCAAAGGGAGCAGCGTCCCGCGGGTGCTGGTCCTGTGGCAGCGAGGAACCCCCCGGGCTCTGCATTATTCATCACCACGCAAAGGGCAGGGAAATGTGGCTGATGCTGTGGTGGGCACCGCGCCCTGAGTCTGCCCCACCACAGGGACCTGGGCTGCAGGGGTGGGGAAGTGATGGGGGCAGAGGCGGAAAGCCAGGAAAAGAAAGAGCCCTGCAGCATCCACCGGCTGGGAGCGATGCAGCCCCGGGGCTCCGGGTAACGCAGCAGCACCCTGGGGTGGAGGGTGCTGTGGTCCCACGGGTGGGTGATGCTCGGTGGCCTTTCCCCAGAGCTCCCCGCCACGTCCCTGCATCGATCCTGCCATCCCCATGCCTCAGTCTCCCCCTGGGAGCAGGGAAGGGTGCCGGCTTTCTGGGTGTGGTGGCAGAAGGGTGAGCTGGGCAAGCTGGGTGAGCCAAGAGAGGATCTCGCAACCGGAGCCGGGAGCATCCCAGTGGCCCTGCAGACCAGGGCTGGGTGCAAGGTGCACCCACACGTGTGCCAGGGCATGCCTGGCATCCGCTGCCAGCAGCCTGGTCTTGCCCAACCACCTCTGCCACCCAAGACAGGGCAGTCAGAAGCAGCCCCTCGCCCCTCATCCCACAGCAAAGGGGTCCAGCAGGGCCAGGACCTGGCGGCGCATCCCGCCCCACAACCGCAGCACTGCTGGGCATCCAAGGCCCTCCGAGCACCTTTGGCCACGGAGGAGGAGACCTGGGCATGTGCTGACGAGGGGGTGAGGCCGCAGCAGCCGGGTGGGTGGCACAGGGCAGCCTCCCAGCCCTGCCGTGCCGCAGCAGCACCCGCACCCCGGATGCAGGCAGCTGGCCAGGAGCGTGACGGAGGAGCCCGGCGGGGCTGCTGGGGTGACGTCCTGGCACCGCCGCTGACGTCTGACGGAGGGAAAAGCCCTCCCTAGAGCAAATAAGCATCCGGGCTGTGCAAACCCAGCTCGGCGGGCGACTCCAGGCAGGTATCTGGGTCCCATCTGGCCGCTGTTTACCTGCCCGCTGGAATCCACCCTGCAAACTTCCTCCTTGGATGGTCCAGATAAGGCCAAGGAGCCACGCTTGGCCACGCACCAGCCTTGCAGGGAGGACCCTGGAAGAACAGACCCTGAGCTGGATGTCCTGAGGGGATGGTGATCCCCTGGGGATGCCTTTGCCCCTACACAGGGCAGTGCAGAGTGGGTCCCAGTGGGATTTTGGGGGATTTGAGCACCCGGCGCCCAGCTCCTGCCAGGTCCCTGAGCCAAGGGCCAAACTCTGTTAGCACCAGCCTGGCTCCAAGCAGACCCTGGAGCTGCAAGCCCAGGGAGAAGGCAGGGCTGCTGGGTCCCCTTCCAGGAGGGCCGGGCAGGTCATGGCATCCCCATCACTGCCTCAGCTTCCCCCTGAGCCGGGCTCTCCTGTCCCTCCCTGACCCGCGGCAGTGGCTCCTACGGCGTGCAGGGACCTGCCACCTCGCAGGGAGGGGACCGTGCCGGGTACGCCTGACTCGGGCAGGACCCTGCCTGCCACTCCCTGCCGCCCACTTCAAATCCACCGGCATTGCTCAGCCCCTCCTGCAAATGGGAGCCACCGGCTGCTCTGACTGAGACATGGGGGGGCCAGGAAGCCCCCAACCCAGTCCTATCCCATCCATACCTCACACTGAGGTCCTACATCCACCCCAGAGAACAGGGGCACGGCCACAAGTGCAGCCCCACAGGTCAGCACCGCTGCGCCCACCAGCCCTTTCCTGGGTGCTGCCAAGGAGGTGAAGGATCCCGCGCTTCTCCCCATTCCCTGCTCCAAGCTTTGCAAAGGGGGTTTCCAGCACAGCCCTCACTACTCAGGTGGGTGGGTGGATGGATGGATGGATGGATGGATGGATGGATGGATGGATGGATGGATGGATGGATGGATGGATGGATGGATGGATGGAGAGGGAGGCTGAGGCCTGACACACTTCATTACACCCTGCCATGCTCTCGCTCTTCTTGCAGCCAGGGTTTGCAGGGCTCAGGGATGTGTTGCCACCTCTAGAGATGGGGGGAAACTGAGGCAGGGCCAGCAGGTGCCCGTGGGGTGATAGAACATGGGCGGGAAGGACGGTGACAGAGCCAGGAGCCAATCCAGCCCCAGTTCCACGTGTTGTGAAAGCAGCTGGTTATCAGAGTGGGCGTCACGCTCGGAGCGAGCGGCTTCCAGGAAAGGAAGGAAGTGTGGGGTCACCCAGCCCCGCTGCCGCCCTTTTCCAGCAAACAGCCCAGGCCTGCTGATAATGGGGCCATGCTATCTGCCACCCAGGAATTCAGGGCCTCTGGCCACACACTCTGCCTGAAATGTGGGATTTTCCCCTGTTTCCTTTCCCAAAAAAGCGAGATGCCGTGCCAAAGCCGCCCAGCTGTCATGTGGGATATGGAGCAGCATCAGCAGTGCCCCAGTTCTGTCCCAGTGACTCTTACTGGTAGGAACTGGGAGTCACAGGGCTGGGTTTGCTCCTGTGCTGTGCCAAAGGGTGTGGAAAGGTGCTCAGGGATGTGTTTCCTGCTGGGCTGCCCTGGCTCGAGGCGGGTAACCCCAGTGCAAGGCTGAGCGGGGATGCAGGGTGCATCCTGGTCCTCTCCCAACACCTCCCACTGGACATCATCCCGGAGGCAGCAAACCAGCAGCACACTGGGCAGTGCCACCAAACTAACAGGGCCCTGGAGCAGCACCGAGGTTCTGACCCCCTCACGCCATCCTGCCGTGCAAAGTGGCCCAGGAAGGAGCAGGGACAGGAGCCTGGAGCCTGCTCCTCCCCGATACCGGGAATAATTACGTGATTATGCGATTTGGAAGCAAAGTGCAGATTAATCTCTGATCCTGTTAGTCCGTGTGTTACCATCTGCTTTGTGCAGGCAGGAGAAGCCCTCGCCTGCAGCGCAGATGGGGAAAGGTGACAGGAACCCCTGGAGTCCCCCGGGGCAGTGGGTGCTTTAGGAAACTGGTGGATTGGGACCTGAGCACAGCAGGACAAGCGGATGCCACCCAAGGCACCAGCTGTCACCCAGAGCCGCCTGCCCCAGCCCCAATTCCTGGAAGCCAGACTGGATCCGGCTGGCGCGGGGCAGGGCTGTGCTGGGACTCCTCCTTTGGCCAACAAGGATGGGGACAGCGGTGACGAGGATGGCCCTGGGGGGCTGCTGGGAGGGAGATGACAGTTTAAACTCCAGGGAGAGGTTTATTATAGTCCAGGTGGGATAAAGAGATAGAGAGATAAGACTGAGGGCATGCAGGGAGTCTGTGGCAGAGGAAGGGATGGTCCCACATCTCCTGGGCTCCTCCGGGACTTCCCCATCTCCTCCACTGGAGAGTTTTTTGCCAAGCAGGGAGAGTGAGATCTACCTTTTATTCTGCTCTTGCCCAAGTGACTTTCTCCTGCCCCAGCAGCCTGGGGCAGGCCCAGCCTTTGCAGCAGGAGCAGGTCTCACGGAGATGGCACTGGGTTTACGACCAGGATCTCTCCAGGCTGGGGACACCACCGAGCCTGGGTCCCTCCAGCACGCAGAGCTCTCTGGGGTGGTGCTGGGACAGTGACTGGTACCCACGAACCTCTGTGTCCCCAGCTGGGCTGAGCCACCGGCACTAAGAGCTGATCCCTGTGCGTGTCATGGACACGGTGGGGTGTGGGGGTGCCCCTCTGCACCACCTCCCTCGGGCGTGGGGGGGTCCCAGCGACCCGCTGAGCTGCACAGGGGGACAAAGGACAAACCTAATTGCCCATCGCCCATCCCGGGGCTCACCACCGTGACCTGTCCTGTGACATCTCCCCACCGTCCACCCCACGTGGCAATTCAGCCTCCTCCAGCTTGGAAACAGCATCCGTCCTCGCGGGAGCCTCCCGGGAGCCTCCTCTTTTCCAGCCGCAGACAAAACCCCTTCCCGCTCGCCCCACGCGCTCCCCGGCCGCGTGTCGGCAAAGGCCCGGGAAAAGATGAAAGGGATTTCCCGGCTGACCTCCTCACCCCGCACTATTTGCCCCTCCTTTCCCGCACGCAGACAGGCATTTTTCCCATGCTCAGGGGGTCAGCACCCTCCCTGCACTCCAGGATGGAGCAATGCCAGGAATGTACCTGGGAACAGGCAGAGGTTTGAGGGAGAAAAGGAGAGCCAAGCACCTTCTTGTCCCCACTCAGCCACCAAAATCCGTTTTATAACCTTGTGTTTTTCTTGTGCAAATGCTCTGCAGGAAGAAACCTGTTAAGCCAGGGGAGGTGGGGGGCTGGACTCAGCCTGAGCCTCAGGCATAGATTTATTTTGCATCCCTCAAGTGGTGCCAGCCCACAGTGCTGGTCACCAGGGCAGATCCCGAGTCCCTAGCGCATGGTCAGGGGTCTACCCTGGGCCCAGGGTCTCCCCCAAAGTAGCCAACAGTGCAGGTGCACCCGCTCAGCCTCCTCTAAACAGCACTCGGGCTGATTCCAGCCACATCTTCCCTGGCTCGAAGACCTTTTATTTGCCCTTTCATCCCCATTTTGGGGTGGAATAAACCCGTTTTCCCCCTCCAGCTCCACAGGGGCTCTGTGCCCCCCCCCCCCGTGCCTCAGTTTCCCTGGGATAAACTGGGAAGAACAGCCCGACTTTAGCACACCCCCCCCTGCAAGTGGAGCCCAGTTGCCCCCAGCCCACGTGGGCAACCCAGTGTCCAACCAAGCCCCAGTGGCTCTGCCATCATCCCAGGGTGGGCAGCCAGGTTGGATCCTGCAGCTTCCCTGGGCACAGCCTGGGGGCTGCACTTCCACCCTGCAGCAGTCCCTTCCCGGCTGTCCCAACAGAGATGGAGGATAACGTGGAATAACACAGGAGAAATGTGTTTCCCTTCCCTCCTCCCTACCTTGACCTTGCATCAGCCACAGCAGCAGTAAAGGGGAAACAGAAATGAAGTGGTCTGGGGACAAAACCTGGGCCCCAGCTCAGGAGGTGGTGGGACAGTGGAGGTGATGTCCATGCCTGGGGACTGCTCCCATCACCCAGCAGGGTACAATCCTCGTGCACCCTGATGGTGTCCCTGCACAGAGCCCTGAGTCTCCATGCCCCCTCCCCACTCCTTGTGCCCCTTCTCCCTGCCCCTCCTCCAGAGCACCCAGTGGGTGACCCAAGCCCTCTGGGACAGGTGGATTTTCCTGCCTGTTCACAGGGATAACCTGGGTGTCTGCAGCTCACAGGGAAAGGATGGGAAACCTCCCGGGGCCACGGGAGGACACAGCAGGGAAGGCAGATCGGACACCCCAGGCCACACCACATGTGCAGGGGACCAGCTGCTGGGACCTTACTGATGTCTCGGAGGAAGGAACTCAGAGGCTGGGGGGGATCTCCCCGCTGTGCTCTCCAGGGAAGGGATGTGGTGACACACGTCCCGGGGTCCCCTCCGTCACCCCAAAGCATCCCGCTTTCCCCTCTTGCTCGACAAGAGGGTTTGCTTGTAAACAGCAGCCGCTGGGTAACACTTCTAATCCCTCTCCTCTTGGCTATTATTCATCCCCAGCTAACCTTAAAGCCTCCCCCTTTTTCTCTGCGAGGCACCCCCAGAGCAGAGGAAATTCCTCAGCCCTGACGTGATGTGAAACACGAGCGGCTCGGCCCCTGCCGCCCCCTTCCCTGCCCCAACCTACCCGGGCCATTTCCCAACCCAGGTTTCCCCGTAGCATCCCATTCCCCCCCACCCCCACC
>VXAY01002919.1:619910-632894 GCA_013399855.1 Oxyruncus cristatus
CACCGGCCCCGACCCCGCCCCGGGCCCGCCGTCGTCCCGGTGAGCCCCCAGCGCCTCCGCCCACCCCCTCCTTTTTCCCCCTCGGTGCAGCCGCAGCCCGGCGCCGTTTGGCTGCTCCTCTCCTGCCTTGGCTCGCACCGTACCCGCCACGACCTCCCGGGGCAGGGCGGCACCGCCCCCTCTATCATCAGGCACCCCTGCACCGGGAGGGGCCGTCACCCCCAGCCTCCCTGCCCGCACCGAGGGCTCTTCCCTGCCCACATCGGGATCTGCTCCGGCCCCGCTCACAGCTGGAGCCCAGCGGGGACACGGGCCCGACCCCTCCATGTGTCACCTCCCTGTCCCGGTGCGGAGGGAGGGCAGAGGAGCCCACGAGTGTTGGTTCAGCCCCGGGCTCCCGGGGCGAACCCGACGGAAAAGAGCTGACGGTGAAACACCAAAACCCGCACAGAAAACTGGGGGAAGGAGAAATCCAAGTGGAGAACTTCGGGGCGCTGCCGGATAAACACAGGAGGGCTTTGCTCCCAGGGAACAAGAGGAAACGGCCTCAAGTTGCACCAGGGGAGATTCGGGTTGGATATTGGGAAAATTTCTCCATGGAAAGGGTTTTCCAGCCTTGGCACAGCTGCCCAGGGCAGTGGTGGAATCACCATTCCTGGAGGGATTTAAAAGCTGTGTGGATGTGGCACTTGGGCACATGGGTTAGTGGTGGCCTTCACAGTGCTGGGGGAATGGTTGGACTTGATGATTCCAAAGGGCTTTTCCAACCTGAATTATTCTCTGTATTTTGTGAATCCAGCAGTCCCTCTGCAATACGATTTTCCTGTCTCCAGTTTCCAGGTACTGTACCCAGCACAAGGACAAAGACTCCCAAAGGTTAGTTTTCCCTTCTGACTTCTGCCCAACAGGTAGAAGTTTCATTATCCTGCATTTTAAAGTACTGAAGTGAAAGTTTGTATTTATTTGTGTTTGCAGTTGATTTGCTTTAATAAAATACATAAAAATTTCCTTATAAGAGTTTTATGTAAAACTTCCCTCACAAAAACAGGGGCTTGCCTGCTCCAGAGGTGACTCCTTCATGTGCCTCTCTGGGTGCTGTGGGACTTCCCAGGCACTGGGTTTTCTGCAGATTAAGTGGAAAGGCAGGAGAGTAAAATTTCCAAAGGCACTCAGGTACTTTTGGGTAGCTGTGATGGTTCCAGCCAGGTTGTTGGACCATCCCAGTGTCCCGCAGGGCTGGCAAAACCAGGATTAGCCCCTGGCTCCCTGGGGAGTACCTTGCTGAAGGCACCAAGCGCTTTTTAAAGCCTCACTCCAAGTGCTGTGAGTCTCTGAGGTGCATTTTGATGCCTTTACCCAGGATTTCCTGGGGCATCCCAGTGGGAAGATGCTTGCAGAAGAAGCTGGTGCTGCTTGAGCTTTGGCATTTTTGGGGGCAGCCTGGAGGGGTGAAGGCTATGGGGACATCGTGAGAGAGTCCCCAAACTCCCACCCGCCTTCCCAACCTCCCAGACAGCCCCCACTCGCCCCAAGCAGCGCCTGGGACGAACAGCACAGGGCGGGGAGGCTTTGAGTGTATCCAGGATACAGCGGATTTGGGCCCCTGTGGAGTGTTCTCACGGTCTGACCCTTGTCCAGACACCACTAAAAGCCCTTGGGGGAGTTCCCCCTCCACCCAGAGCAGCGGCTTTAATCACAGAGGAGGGGTGTGAGGCACAGAGCGCTGCCCCTCCTGCTGCTGTGCTCAGCTGCCACACCTGGGGACACTGAGGGACATTGAGGGACACCAGGGGACATGAAGGGACACCTGGGGACACAGGGGACACTGAGGGACACCGAGGGACATGAAGGGACATCTGGGGACTTTGAGGGACACCAAGGGACACTGGAGGACACTCAGGGATACCAGGGGACACTGAGGGACACCGGGGGACACCCAGCCTGCATTCAGTGAGCACAGTGTGCTGTCGCTGCATACGGGCACTGCAGCAGGGTCTGGGCCGGTTCCTGCCGAAACACCCAAGGAAGCAACGTGAGCAAGGGTCAGTCAGGGGCAAGAAAGGTCAACAAATATAAATGAGGAGTTTCCAGCCGGCTCGGCGGGCGCAGGTTGGAGCTGCGCCACCGCCTCCAGCCACCAGGTAGCGGCAGAACGCGGGCACCGAGGGACACGGGGGGGACACCGAGGGACCCCGCGGGACACAGGGAGGGACACCCAGCCCGCGTTCGGCCACACTGGCGTCCCCTCCGCTGCCGCGGGGACCCCGCGGAGCCCGGGGAAGGCAGCGAGGGGGCTGCGCTGCCGTCGGGCGGCCGCGGTACCGCGGAGTGAACGGGAGGGGGCAGTTCATGAAAAGTAACTTTTAGGTTCGTTAAAAACACCCACGTTTCACCCTCCAGCTTCTCAAAACGCGCGGCGTCGGTACCTGCGTGCGAGAGCTGAAGGGCGTCTGTGTCACGGGTGAAAAGGTTCCGATGATCTTGAGCAGATTCATGTCACGGGACGAGGATCCCTCCCGGACACCCCACAGGCGCCTAAACCAGGAGAAATGTCAGTATTTACTCCTAGTAAATAGTAACCAGGGGGTATCTGATGTGCCTAGTGCAGAAAATCTGTGTTAGTAAAAGACTAAGCAGAAGCTGGAAGTGTCCAAGGCCAGGTTGGACTGGGCTTGGAGCAACCTGGGCTAGTGGAAGGTGTCCCTGCCCGTGGCAGGGGGTGGAACTGGATGAGCTTCAAGGTCCCTTCCAACCCAAACTATTCCATAATTCACTGATTCCTTCAGCTTTCAGTGACATAAATGCCTATGGTTCTTAGTGTTTCCTCTCTCAGACACTCCTTGCTCTTTCCTTTCCTATTTTCTCCCTCTTCTATACTTCTCTCCCACTTCCTTGGGAAAATGTCACTGAAATGAACAATTCAGGTCACGTTGCTTCTCTTCCAGATTTTTTGGCCCTCAGAGGATTTACCTGCAAAATGAAAAAAGCTACGTACCCAACTGTTTCAGAGCTGGTTTGGGAGCACTGAGGTGGGGTTTGAGGATGTCTTGGGTGTTTTGGGGCAGGATTTAGTTGGTGCTCACCTTAGCTGGTGCCTGCAGGCTGTAGGTGGGTGTGGGGGTGGGTGGTTCCTGGCTGTGTGAGCCTGGAGATTGGGAGGGAAGGGTGGCAGAAAGGGGGGAAAGCTCGACCTCATCTCCTCAGGGGAACCCTAAAAGCACCAATGACTGACTCAGTTCTAAAGCAGGTGTCCCACTTCAGCTCTCTGTTGTTGTCTAACGTGGTGTCTCCTATGCAGGGAGATTCTTTTCTATTTTTAATGGGCATCACCAACAATACTGTGCAGGACAAGTGCTGGATGTACATCTCTTCTAATTAAATCAAAAATACAGGCTGAAAAATGTAATTAAAATAAGAACACAGACTTCCAAGTTGAAGTCAAGCTTCAAAAGTGACTTCAGCCTTTATCTTGAAGAGACAACAAGGCACCAGTAGGTTCTAACATACCTTCTCAGTGTTACGAGATTCTTGTTGTTTGTCATTACAAAGCAGCTTGTCATTTTGCTGCTGACATGAAGCTTGTGGAGGAAGAAATTAGGACCTTAGAAGGTGTGTGTCACGCTACACTGACTTTTGAGCTGTCCACTAACACGCTATAAATATTTCTTTCATCGCAGTGCCTGTCTCACAGGGTTACTGTGACAGCAGTTCCACCCAGACTTTGTGAAAAACTTGTGCAATAAAAATCTCAAGTAAGTGCAGAGAAGAAGCACATTAAGTAAGTTCTAAATAAGACACAGACTAAGCAGAAAATAAGAGTTTTTTCTAACAGAGGTGAGTGTTCTGGTGGCCATCCCAGGGCTACATCAGGCAATGCAATTTGACTTTGCTGTCAGTTGTTGATGAGGCTCTGCACCTCATCCTTTGTGTTTGATTTGAGGTTGGTGGGTTTTTTTTTTAATATGTTGCTTGCCTGCACCATCTTTGGCACTTGAAAAAATTACCATAAACATTTTGGTCTTCATGTAATACAATCTTTTTTCTTCTCCTTAAGGAATAATGAGCATAAGGAAACCATCACCAGCGGGTTGGGCTGAATAAACTCAAAATCACTGCCTCCACACCCTCTCCAAGAAGCTGCTCCTGCACAGAAATCCACCTCCTATTCCATCAGATGTTCTTCCTTCCCCCTCCTTCCGTGTTTGTCCCTGATGAGACAGCTCAGACCAGTTCAGCCCCGCTCACCCTTCCCTCCCCAGCACACAGGGCTCTCCCCTGCCTGCAGGACCACAAACGTGCACTGGTCCATACTGGGAAGGAACCTCGGACCAGAAGCAGAGAAGAAAAGCTGGGGAGGATCAGATAGGCCACCCAGGATAACCCGAGGCTGCCTGAAGTCACTGCTGGGTGGGCTCATCCTCCCCTTTCCCAAGCCCCTTCTGGCAGGGTCATTCTCAGTGTGTGGGCAAGAGAAATCCCGATCACAGAGGGGAACGTGCTTCCCCTGGCCCTTATCCAAGGAAAAACTCACCCCAGGCTCCATCAAGGGTCAGTTTTGAGTGCTTTGTGCTCCCTGGAATAAAGGTGATCAGATACACTGTAGTGTAGATTGGTACATGGCTGCTGGAGGAAGAAGGGGAATCTCAGGAAATAGGGAAGTGTCTTCCAACCTGAGATGCCAGCTGCCAATTCCTCAAGTTTTCCTTCAAAACCTTTGAGATTTTTATTATTTCAGTGCTTTCTGTGGGTCACTGTGGGTGAGTAACCGCCTGTCTCAGGCTCAGGTGTCTGTGCTTCCACTCCTTTGCCTGGCTCTGCAGTAGAATCATGGAATCCCACAATGGATTGGGTTGGAAGGGAAATTAAATCACATCTCATTCCACCCCCTGTTACAGACAGGGACACCTTCCACTAGCCCAGGTTGCTCCAAGCCCCGTCCAACCTGGCCTTGGACACTTCCAGGGATGGGGCAGCCACAGCTTCTCTGGGCAACCTGTGCCAGGGCCTCCCCACCCTCACAGGAATTCCTTCCCAATATCCAATCAAAATCTCCCCTCCTTTAGTCTAAAATCATTACCCTTTTCCTACCACAATCTGCCCATGAATATAAGTTTCCTCAGAGCTCTCTCCAACAACTTCAGAGTTTCCTCAGAAGTTTGGAGTGACTGTCAAACCAGACCTTGGATCAGACCACAGAGAGATGAACCTTGGGCAGGGAAGGATGAAGATCACAAAACGTTACTTAAGGTTTAGAGTTCCAGAGTTGAGTCTTTCCGGGGTTTATAACTTACTGTAGCAAACCCCAACGTGCTAAACATGGAGTGTGAATCCTAAATGGAATACAGGGATCAATAAACCATAGTCCTCGAATCATAGGGATACATAAGTCATAAACTCCTGGCAAAACCACCAACCCACACCAATGACCAGTAAAGGTGGGTGAAAACATGGAAATGCTGTTACAGTTGCTTTACAACTACTTTGGGGTTCTTTTTCTGAGGAGGAAAGCAGGGCAGAATAGTAGATTCTGGCTGCAAAATAGTATTTCTGAGAAGTCTTACGCGCTACTAACATGTTTAACATGTTCACAATTCCAAAGGCATCCTCCTATCCTGAATGAAGGCATTGAGTGGTGCTTTGTAGGACCAGCCTCAGGGAAAAAGGGATCAAAACACTATTGAAAGACATGTGAAAGAATATTAAACCAAATCAAAGGCTACTTTGGCATTCAGAGTGAGCAGATTGGTTGTCAAGGGCAGGACACCTGACTGAGGGCTTTTGCTGGTGTAAGTGGGTTCTGGGGCAGAATTGGGATGTTACAACATCTAAGGGGAAAAAAAGATATCACAGCGAATGTTCCTCTACATGGAGAAAGCTGATGAGAACAACCACGGGGGAAAAAAACCCCAAGCAACACAACAGCTTTTGTGATCTTCTGCAGGTGACCCTTTCAAAATGAAGTTGGAACGGAAAACATCCGGGCGTTGATGCGCATCTTTGCGATAGGTAAAATCCCAAATTCAACCTGCCAAAAAATGGAACGAGGATTTTCGGTGGGTCACTGGTGGAAGGTCAGCGTAGCACAGGCCTGGGGGAATCTGTATGGCCAGAGACACAAACCCCACATTGTGACAAACGTAAAACCAAAAGCTGAGTTGTGACCCAGTACCAACGTCTGATGAAGACAAAGAACTCGGACAGACCCAGTGATTTTTCTGATGGTCCTTCCCCTCCAAACAATTCCTTCATTTTTCACCCAGCAGCATCATCCAGCCTCAACAGCTAAACTCGACAGGCATTTTTGCCTGCTGGGGTTTTCCAGGGGTTACTTTGACTCCTGATAAAGCCTGTAGTGTTATGAAATTAAGTCACATTAAATGAATTGAACAGAAAGCATTAATCTGGGCAAATTACTTCCAACCATTAGAAAACCGTGGCTGTAGCAAAGGCAGACAATGGTTTCCATTAGAGAATAGAAAATTAATGCCATATATAACCTCCTTTCTCCTAGAGCCTACAGCTCAAGGAAGCTTTTTGTTCTACTGTGATACAATTTAGAAAATATTTCCTAGATCTCTGGTGGAGCAGATGCTTATTTTTCCCTGTTAAATTGCTGTAAGGGGATGGGATGATGGGTGAAAACACTTTTTTGCTTTTGGAGAACCCTGAATTCCAGCTGAGTGGGGGAAAGTATGTGAAGGAAAGAGAAGCATGTAGCATTCTTTTATTTGTTTTAAAGTGAGACTGAAAGTTAAACCCAACGGGTTACAGCCCTGGTGTGTATTTACAAGCTCTTTTTTGGCAGAGACTGTGCCATCTGCAGTAACATCTGGGCAGTGGTGAGGCTTGGGAGAAGTGATTCATTCTGCAATTAGGCCGGAGATAATTGGGAAATAGAAGTTCCCACAGGTCAGAAGCTCCTGTTGTCTCCTGTCCTCCCTTTTTTGAGATGTTTCTCCCACGTTTCAGCCGTCCAATAAATTGCTTACAGTCAAACACTTCTGACACAGACCAAACACTGACTCTCCACCTCTTCCCATGTTCTCATAATTTACTGTTCCTGACACTTGCTGGCTTTGCTAAGGATGGATCTGTTGACCTCAGTGTTTCCAGCCACACTGGTTCTCCCTCCTCTTTTCCGTGGAAAAAGATCCTGGAAAAAATCCGTGGAAAAAAATTTTGCTAAAAGTTATTGTTATTTTATAAAAATGCATCAAATAGGCATAACCCCCCTGCTTAGACTGCCCTTATTCCTTCTTACAGTGACTCTTCTTTTAGTGACTTTATAAGTGAATTTCAGGCACTATTTCAATTTCAATTATTTACCATGAAAAGGCTCTTTTTTGCTGTTGTTTTCCAGACTGAATCCATAGTGCAGCAGAAAGTTAAAAACACCAAAACCTCTTGTCACTGTTTGTTATCTCAGTGGCCCATATTCACAGACAATTAAACAACTCAGCACATCAGTGTAGACCAGAAAGAGTCGTCCATGTTATTTATCTTATTAGAAAACACTTTTGAGACACATTTAGAGGAAGATCCTATTGAGAAATCCTTTGAGTAAGTGGGTGTTTCTCGCTGAGTTTCTCTGAATTATCAAGGGCAGAGTTTAGCAGTTAAATAACACCTCAGTGCAACAGACTCAAGCATCCAAAAGGGCACTGCAAAGTCCCCAAATTTTACACAGAATATCAGAATAATCTCTATAAAGATTATAAAGAATTATTATAGATATATATATAATATATATAGTAATTATTATAAATAATATTTGTAAAGCATCATTGGTGGGACATGAGTACCAGACCCTGCAGAGGAAAAATATAATAGATTTATCCAAATGCTTCCAGTATCTCAGCTCCATCCCCAGTCAGCAATATTCCCGAACTGACAGTGTGAGGAGAAAACCCCCTATTACAACAGTTCTTCATTCTGGCCGTCCAAAAAGTTTGTGCTGAACGTTGAAGACCAGAACAAAACCTCCATTGAGGGCAGGAGGGAGAGAGCCTCATTCATGAGGCAAGGAGAAAAGGCATCAGGAAGATGATATGACATTTTGCAGGCATGTGGATCACACTGAATAGCAGCTCGGCAGCACTTTGGGGCAGTGTTACCCACAGCAAAGCCCTGCACGCAGCCTATTGACAGCTGCCTGTGCCCTGCCAGCCTGGAGCTGCCATTCCCCAGGAGCCTGGGAGTAAATCCACGCTTGTGACGCAGCCCCGAGAGCTCTGAGAGCGTCCAAGGGTCTGTCACACAAAAACACCCTTGAGTTCAGCGCGGCCCAGAAATGGTTTGGCTCCAAAGGTCAGCCCTGGCAGGTTCAGCTCAGCCTGTGCTGAGGGGTTTCCCCAGGCAAAGCTCCAGGAGGGTGGAACAGGACCAGCTCTCCCAGCTGGAGCTCAGAGATCAACTGAGTTGATCCCAGGGCTGGAGCCCCCCCGGCTCTGGAGCCAGGCTGGGAGAGCTGGGGGGGTTCAGCTGGAGAAGGGAAGGCTCCAGGGAGAGCTGAGAGCCCCTTCCAGGGCCTAAAGGGACTCCAGGAGAGCTGGAGAGGGACTGGGGACAAGGGCTGGAGAGACAGGACAAGGGGAAATGGCTTCCCACTGCCAGAGGGCAGGGTTAGATGGGATATTGGGAAGGAATTCTTCCCTGTGAGGGTGGTGAAGCTCTGGAATGGATTTCCCAGAGGATGCCCCATCCCTGGAAGTGTTCAAAGCCAAGCTGGACGGGGCTCAGAGCAACCCAGGCTAGTGGAAGGTGTCCCTGCCCATGGCAGAGGGTGGGAGGGGATGAGCTTTAAGGTCCTTTCCAACCCAAACCATCCCGTGATTCTGTTCTATGATTCTGTGTAATGGTTTTAAGTCAATGACCTCTGTGTGCTCAGAATCACCTGGGACAAGGCCCTCAAATGGCAGAACCCACCCCAAAAGGTTCTCTGGAGTATCTGCTCTGTAAGACCAACTCCCGAGACTGGTGATTCCCAAAGAACATCCATTCCACCTTCCCTTGACGTCAGCCCTGTGGCTTAATCCAAGTTGTTTGCTTTCCATCTGCACAGGTTGAGCTGCATGTTCCCGAGAGCAGAATTTCCTCCGTTGTTTGGTATCAGCAGGCTGGTTCCCTGCTGGAAATCAATGGGCGACTCAAAGCCAAGACAAAAGGCAGCCCTGTGTGAAAGTCTGGAGAATGCTGTGTGATGCCCCGCTGCCCAAGGCACTCACACACTTCAC
The DNA here is from genome assembly GCA_013399855.1 of Oxyruncus cristatus. Taxonomy (NCBI): domain Eukaryota; kingdom Metazoa; phylum Chordata; class Aves; order Passeriformes; family Cotingidae; genus Oxyruncus; species Oxyruncus cristatus. The sequence goes on from VXAY01002919.1 coordinate 629,144, forward strand.
AGCATCAGTTTAAGTTAACTTGAAAGAGTGCAAAGGATATTTTCCTCCCTGTTTTGCTCTGTGGGAGCAACTGTGTGTGTTTAAATAATGCATTTACTCCTTCAAAAAGAAGCTTGGCATCGTCCAAACGCATTAAAGTGACCTTAACCGAGCAGATGGAATTCCACATCCCTTCCCTGGGATGCTGCTGGTGCAAACAGCTGTAAAGAAGGACTTAGATGCACTCAGCCCCAGGGAACTCCTTTGGTGCTGGGGGTTCTTGCCCCTCTCTGGGCCAGAGGTGCTGCTCTGAGTTCTTCCCTCCCCTGAAAACGCCACACACTGTGGGCAGATCAGCTCACAGGGGGTGAAAATATTTCACGGCTTTGTTTACTTTCATCTGTGACAAATACACTTCAAAACACACGTGGGTATGATCTGCCTCAGTGAGCTGGTGGCTCCTGCTTGTACCACAGCAAATCCACTTAGAGGAGCAACGAGTTCACTCTTCATTTCAAAGACCTTTCTGTTTGGAACAGTATATTCAAAACTCTTTGGGTAAAAGTGCCTGAAAGGGAATGACTTTTTGTTTCCCTTCCCAAGTGTCAGGCATAAAGGCAACCCAATAATGCTCTTCTCTTGTTGCTAAATGTGTGATGAACTTCGGGAGTTCTGTATCCAAAAAACATTCTGTATGTGCAAAGTGTCACCTGGGAATTAGCTATTCCTGATCAGATTTTAATTCACTGAGAGCCCTCCACTGTGCAATACATAGATTTAAGTGCTACTGAAGCTTGCAGGAGCAGGAACTCACCTGTCCAACAGGACACTGGGGTCATGGTGCAAGAAACTTCAGTTCTCATTCCCAACCTGTTCTCAAATACCCACGTGCAGGGAGTGGATGTAGCCTCGTTGCTAAGCCTTGCAACAACCCTTGCTGAATTTTGTATGTCTGCGTGTTTGTTTTATGCGAATAAATTTCCTTGACGAAGACAGTCGCCCTTTGGTTTCAATTTTCAAATCCAGTACGTTTATAGGAGTTATTTAAATTCCCCCATTATTTTCATGGTAGTAACTCCACGCAGATTTTTGAGCTTTTGCATAAAAAAAAAACAAAACAAAAACAAAACCACAAAAAATCCAACAAACCAAAATCTCTCGTCTCTTGCTGTAGATTATGGCATTATGCTAAACTGGCACCCATAAAAACCAGGGTCACAGGTGCTCAGTACATTTGGCGCATGAGATTTGGCTCTGATACTTTTGTGAAGCACCGCAGCTCAAGAAAAGCTTCGTGTAGTTTTTATTCCAGCCAGTGTTACACTCACAGAAAGCAATGGGATTCCACGAGTTTGGTGTGTGCTACCGGGAGCGTGGGCTGGTAAACTGGTGTGTGTCCTTTGATAACTGCACTTGCAAACATGTATTTATTCAGAATTTCTTGGGGGGAGGATGGTGACAAAGGGGAAATGTCACCGGCAGAATAAAGCTTGAGCACTGTAGTGCAAACACTGCTCTTTCCATTGCAAGGAAAACACACACTTAAATTGTGCCTAGCTCAGAATACAAGGATCAGCACGCTTGTTAATCCCAAATTATTGATTAAATTTAAACACACTGGGGGGTTTTGAGGAGGTCAGCCTGACTGCAGCACAGCAGACCAGCATGGGCAGACAGCAAATACAAGGCTAAATTGCTTTTTCCACTCAACTGATCTGAACACAGGCCATGGATCCAGCAAGTGCAGTGTGTTTATAAACTAACAGTCACAAGCTCAGGATAAAACCTCTGAGTTGGCTCAGGTGGGACAGTATTTAAGAGCACAGTGAAAACACAATTAGTCCTGAATTCAATGAGCTTACAGTCTGTTCATTAATACAATCAACACAGAATACCATGATGGCATCAGCAGAGCCTCTGGAAAAACTTGTCTCTCGTGGTGACCTGCTTCAATAGTTATTTTTGGCAAGTCGTATCGAATCCATAGTCTGACATTATTCGATTGACTCGCAGCTTGTAACCAGCAAATGGGGTTTGGTTACAGCTCTGCATGAGCAGGTTTTCATTTTTAAAACCCTGGCAAAGACTCATTTAATATCAACATATTTAATCGATATTCTTCCAGGATGTGGAATGACAAGGGAACTTCCCGGATTTTATTTCCAGCCCTTACGCTGACAGCAGCCCCTGGCACAATCTGTCACCACACAGGGATCAATACAAGCTCCTGCTCCTGTCGATTCCATTTGCTGGTCCCTGCTGTGCTGCCAGCTCTGAGCAAGGGATAAAGTGATGGAAATGCTCTGGAGAGTCTGGAAGAAGAGCACCCGTGGGATGGTTGGAAATGAGGGGAATGAACAGGGCAAGAGGAGTAACCTGCTGCTGACACATCCACTGTGTGTCCCCCTTCATCCAGACACAGCTCGTGGACATCAGAGGGATGGACAACTCTCCACGAGGAAAGACTGAGAGCTAGGAATGATCAGACTGGAGAAGGGAAGGCTCCAGGGAGACCTTGGAGCCCCTTCCAGTGCCTAAAGGAACTCCAGGAGAGCTGGAGAGGGACTGGGGACAAGGGGTGGAGGGACAGGACAAGGGGGAATGGTTTCCCACTGCCAGGGCCAGATGGGATATTGGAAAGGAATTCTTCCCTGTGAGGGTGGTGAAGCTCTGGAATGGATTTCCCAGAGGATGCCCTATCCCTGGAAGTGTTCAAAGCCAGGCTGGACAGGGCTCGGAGCAACCTGGGCTAGTGGAAGGTGTCCCTGCCCATGGCAGAGGGTGGGACTGGGTGATCTTTAAGGTCCATTCCAAACCCAACCATTTTGGGATCCTATGGAATTACAGATAACTCCCTGCATTAAACACCCCTCTCATTAGACCACAGTGCCACAAATCTTGCTGTGGTCCCAACTACCTGCACTTGGAGCCAGTGCTCAACCCGTTTCTCCCAGGCCCAGAATTCCCCTTTCCCACATATTCCTCATAATTCACCCGCCACCTTCTGCAGCTCCTGATAGAGCTCTCACAGCTGTTCTCTACAATCCAGCCTTCCAGGCACACATTCCAGCAGGAAGGCCAACTCTCTCCCACAAAGCCAGTTTTCCAGGCCAAACCCAGCGTGGCTCTGGGATAACAGCAGCATTTTAAGAATACTCTTCAAAGAAACCCACATTCCAGAGCCCTTCCTCTGCAGAGGAGCACGAGACCTACTGGCCACACTTTAAATCCCAATACTCACAATGTTAATAAAGTCAAAAATCAAACACCACAAGCTTTAATACTATAGAATTTAGTATGAAAAAGGCTCAACCTTTGCCAGCAAAATCCCTCTCCCAGGGCTGTTTAGATGCAAACCTGCCACCCAGAGCTACCTCTTATCCTTAAAGGAGTTTTCCAGCTCAATTTTCAAGAGCCAGTCACCTCCAGGTGTGGCTGTTCCTTCTGGGTGCAGCGATAAGGGGCAACCAGAGTCATTGAGCACCTATTGGCAAAGATTTTTGAGCATAGAGCTTAAATATTACTTCAATATATAAAAATATATATATATTATTTCATTCATGTAAGTAGGTCAAGTAGAAATACCGGCATGGTGTGTATCTGTCTATCTATCTAATCTAATCTATCTATCTATCTATCTATCTATCTATCTATCTATCTATCTATCTATCTATCTATCTATCTATCTATCTATCTATCTATCTATCTATCTATCTATCTATCTATCTATCTATCTATCTATCTATCTATCTATCTATCTATCTATCTATCT
>VXAY01002919.1:641902-651902 GCA_013399855.1 Oxyruncus cristatus
TATCTATCTATCTATCACAGATAATATAATGTAATATGCATATTATCATATAATATGTTATATGATATATGCAATACATGACATATTATGTAAATGCAATCACCAGGAATATTAACAAGATGCAAAGATTTCTCTTTCAGCCTCAGAAATCCTCGTACCACAGTAACTATCCACTATTTCTCTGTACCCTTTTACTCTTTTTTGTGCCTACATGGTGGTCAAAGGTATCTCAGGTAGGCACCTGCTTTAGTTGCAGTTCTGTTTCTCCAGAACTGAGTAGTATAAAAGCCACACAGAGCAAATAAGAAACATGAAAGCAGGTTTCCCTCCTCCACTCAGCCCCCTGTGGAGGCAAAAAATTAAATGGAAAGAAAACGTCCGCTTTCAACTCTCTTGTTCAATGTAAAAATGGCAAAACTCTTCAGTTGGCTTCCTTTTTCAATAAATTCCTTATTAAACTGTGGCAAGTAAAAGTGGCAAACGTTTAACTTCCTTCCAACACAAAGTGCCTTCACACAAGTAGTGGATTAGATCAAACATCTGTTTAGTCAAACGTCTTCCTATAATCATCTGAAGGACATGGAAGTGGGTAAGATTAGGACACACAAGTATTAAAGGGCTCCAGAATATTCTCTCTTCCTCCAGAAATCTGCTTTTTAGGGGTTTCTTAAATCAGAAGACAGCATTGGTCCTCCCTGGATTTACTTCCCAGGAATGTGTTCATTTTCCCTTGAATCCAGACACGTTTCCCACGTTCACAACATTCTACAGCAACACGAAGGACAATCATCCAACCCCTCTTCTGAGAGTGGATTTTGTTGCCCCCTGCTTCCCATGCTGTAAAATCACACAGCACCACCTTTGCCATGGCTCTCAATCAAATTCCATCAAACCTCTGCCTTTCCCCCCATTATTTTACTCCGTTTTCCCATTATTTTGCCCCTTTCCAGGCTGAAGTGTTCCATTTATTCCTTTACTTCTGCATGAAAATTCCGTCCCCTTCTCACCCTTCTTTAAACCTTTCCCAGTTCCACTCTTTTCCCCGTGAAGCAGTGGAATAATTGCACTTGTGTGCACAGGGGATTTTTACAGTGACAGAATTTATTCTACAACTCGCTTTGCTTTTATTCACCACTACAGACGAATTAAAAGCCAATTCCCCAAGGACTATTAGAGGGATTTTCCCTGATTTTGAATTGTCAGTTCAGAGCCAATTACTATAAATGTAACATTCGGGTTTTGAGGGGGGTTGGGTGTTTTTTTTTTAATATTTTAATCCTGTGCATCACTTCCCATTATCTACGCTGACCTTCATCTTTCGTTCTGTTTGACAATAATGTAGTAGCGTTCTCCTGCAATTCCTCAGGGAGTTTGAAGACTAGAGCCCACCACGAAAACAGAATCTCCACTTTTATAGAACAGTTAAATCACCAAACAAAAACTCACAAAAAAATAGTGATATCAAAATTTAGTGGCGCTGCCAATAATTTCCAGGGCAGTTTCTCTCTCGGCTGATGTAAACATTAATAGTTTACCGCGTTCTGTGTGTCTCATCACTACAAATCTTTCCAGACAGTTTTGAATCAACGATTGAAGCGCTGAAGTTTTTTTTTTTCCCCGTGGCTGATCTCAGCTGTGGAATTTGGAGCCATGTGTTGGGACGGAACGTGCCAAAAACACGCAGGGAACGAGGCCCTCGGAGCAGGGGTTGCGCCACGTGGAGGGAGGTTCAACCACCTCAGTCCCACCTGCAAAGACCCAAGAAGGAATGACAAGGCCGGACCTCCGGCCTCCAGGTCAGCAATAACCCTTTGCTGGGGACATTTGTCGGGTGCAATCCCGCCGGAATCGTGGGAGATGATCGCCACACTTCCGGAATCTGACCCAATTTACCTCCCGAGAGGCTCAGGGAAGGCGGCCCCTTCACCCCAGAGCCCCGTGGCTCTACGTACTGAGGGGCAATTCCAAGACTGTTGTGTCTCCCGGGGCTTAATTAACTTGAAAATAGAAAAGCAGGATGACAGCTGATGGGAGAGCAGTGGATAAGCAGAGGCTTTTTCCACATCACTGTTTTAAAATTAGGTGACCAAACTTCGCCCTCCGATTTTTCCCCGCTTCGAATCTTCTCACGTGAAGTCTTCGGGATATGAGGGACCGCGTAGAAACATCACCTTGTCTCTGGGCTGGATGGGAGGTGATATTTTTGGCAGCATTACATTTTTTTTCCAGAGCTTCTTTATGCCCCAGATTCCTCAGTATTTATTTTGTAGTTATGTGTCCGTGTCCTCTTGGGAGCCTTGGTCTGAGAACTTTCTGCCGTGGTTTGGCCCGGTGTTTGTATGAACGTTCAGCTCCTTTTTCTTTGTGTGTCATGGAGTCACGTTCCCCTCATCCCAAAACTGAAGTTTGGGTTTCTTGACCCCTCTTTGGAGAGCTTATTATCTGACATTAATTCCCTGAGGCTACAGGCTGACCATCCTGGCGTATTTAAAGGCTGGAGTTTGAAATCAAACGAGCAATAAAGGTGAAACGTGACATTTTCTGAGAATAAATATTATACTGATCATCTGGCAACATTTCGGGAGCTACATGGAATTTGTTCCCATCTCCTAGTGGCAGTCAGTGGATCTTAGTTTTCTTTTCAAGGGGAATGACTGCAGGGAATTATTTTTTCATGCTAGAATTTCAAAATGTCATATAATCAAATAATATCACATTATTTTCTAATGGTAAAACACAGCAGCCTATCAAAATTTGAACCTGGTGATCTGCAAAGCTGCAGGTTAGTTTTGTAGAAGGGAAGTCACTGGTGCTCAGGGTATTGACTCCTCAGAAAGGCCACTCTAGACTTGGGTTTTCCTTGCCTGTGAGGGCGAGTGGAGGCTTCAAAGAGGAGCAATCAGCCTTTGTTTTTCCTGCATGGAAGGCACTGCAGAATTCCCTTCATTCCACACCATGTGCCAAAGCAGCCAAAACTCCAGAGTATCCAGAACAAGGAAGAAAACGCCACGGTTGCTGTGCCTGGAGGGCTGCACAGAACCACTTCACCCACGATAAAAAGAGGTAAAAATAAATAGATTCCAGCAACCTGTGGTAATACCCAGGTAGTTACATTTCAGTCTAAAAATTTTTGAAGAACCACGGGTGCCCTCTAGACCACAGCCTTCTCCTTTTCCAAGGAAAAGCATGCAAAGAAACCAGTGGATGCTGTACAATGGGATTATATCCTTAACGTCATAGAATCATAGAACATCCCGAGCTGGAGGGGACCCACGTGGATCATCCAATCCAGCTCCTTGCCCTGCAGAGGACACCCCAAAATCCCAAACCCTCCTTGATATCTGGCAGCCTTGGGGCCGTGACCACTGCCCTGGGGAGCCTGTTCAGGGCCCAACCACCCTGTGGGGGAAGAATTCCTTAATTACTCTGACTGCATCTGGAATTCCTGCAATGTTTTCCGTGGCTTATTGTTCTCACTTCTAAGAATTTCAAGGGTCAGCTGAATACTGTGAAATGGGATTGCAATAATAACGAAAATAAAAGCAAATACCTTCAAAACAGCCTTAAACATCCCTGCAACAGCTGCTGGAGCTTTGCCTTAAGGTTAAAAGGGATGTGTTCAGCATCTGTCAGTGAGTCACCAGGGCAGAGATTAGAACGTTATGTTTGTGTTTAGATTATCTGCTGTAAACGCATCCGGGTGACTGTCCTGGGATTAATTTGGTGAAGTCTGACATTTGTGTACTATCACCTCATTGTTATCTGGTCCTCACAGGGCTTGTTGGCAGTTCCATAACTACCTCCCCCATTCAGCTAAGGAAGGGGGGATAAAAAAATGGAAAAGGTCAGACTTCTGGAGTGATCTTCCCCATGTGCTCAACGTTTACATCACAAGAATTAACAGAATAACAGTTACCACAGGCACACGAGCAAAAGGACAGAAGCTCTTCTTCCTTTGGGGTGAAACCACCTTCTCACACAGAATCTGTCTCTGAATCTTTTTCCCAACTGCATATGACAGCGCTGGGACAAAGGGGAGTGGTTTTAAACTTTAAAAAAAAGGGAGATTTAGATCAGATATTAGGGAGAAATTCTTCCCTGTGACGGTGGGGAGGTCCTGGCACAGGTTGCCCAGAGAAGTCATGGCTGGCCCATCCCTGGAAGTGTCCAAGGCCAGGCTGGAGCAACTTGGGCTAGTGGGAGGTGTCCCTGCCCGTGGCATGGGGTTGGAACGAGATGGTGTTTAAGGTCCCTTCCAACCCAAACCATTCCATGGTTCTATGAGAAGATTTATTTCCAGCACCCCAGCCTGGAGCTGAACTTTGCTAAGACACTTGTTTGAAACTTCTCTGGATGGAACTGTTGTAGCACATTCCAAACACTTGCTCTTTCCACAGTGATAAACGTTGAGGCAGAGAAACAGCTGGAGGAATCCCAGGCTGGTTTGGGTTGGAAGGGACCTTAAAGACCACCCAGTTCCAACCCCCTGCCATGGGCAGGGACACCTTCCACTAGACCAGGTGAGATTTGGGGTGCACAGCCCGAGAAATCAACGCAAAGATCTGATTTCTGGTATAAACACATTTTCATCTAAAGCCGTTGGAGAAGTCAGAGAACACATCTCTATCCCAGTGGAGAAGAACTCCACATGTTAGAAAGCTCTTCTCGGAGAATATGGGGCAAGTTCCATCTGGGAACTCTCCCAAAGGTGCCTTTTGACTCTGCTGGTTCCAGGGGGAGCATCTCACTTCAGTGTCAGCTTCGTAAAACTCAAAATGGGAATCATCTCTCTTTTCTATAAAAGTTTCCAGTGTGGCCCGTTGGCTTCCACCACCAACATAACCACCCACTTTCTAGGGCCGCTAATTAGCACTTCATTCCACAGTTTTACAAGGCAAAACAAGGAATACGAGCATGAAAAAAGTACTCCATGAAGCTCACAGCAAGAATAAGTCTTAATATAACACATTGGGTCCCTCTTGTTCGATTCTAGTGAGGCCAATATGATTCCAGGAACGTTTGGGCCAAAAGTCTCAGTGTCACCGAAAGCCTAATCCTTAGAAAACACTGGAAGATGAACTTTGACTGTATAGAACTTTAAACAAAAATAGCATTTTTACTAATGTATTCTTCCCAAGTGCCTGCTTCTTCCTAGCATGTTTCCCATCCTTATACTGTTTTTGCAGCTGGCAAATGACACTGCCAGTGAGCCTTTATGTTCAATGTTATTTAATGTATTCCCATCAGAAAGCTATTTTTACTATACAATTTCAATATCTCCTTGAAGTGTCTTGCATGTAACGTTCATATTTTACTTTGCATTTTTTCCCATAGGGTAAGTAAATAGAGATTCAAACAACAATATCAAAAAAAAGAATTTAGGCTTGTTTGCTGAGATAAAGGATTTTATAGAACGGAACACTGCTTTGTTTTACCGAAAATAAAAGGAAAAATGAAATTTTGTCAGACAGCTATAGTGGAGATAATGATATGGGACCATCCAAATGGGACATCTGCATTTCATTTTATAGGTATGGGACAATACCATGTTCTCAAAATCCTGTCCTGCTCTATAGAACAACCTCTGAGACAGGTACAACCTTCAGGCTCACACCTGAAGGAACCACCAGCCTGTCCCAGAACTCAGGACCCTTTCATTTGGAGTTCCAGGAGCAGATATCACTTACACAGGTTTGCTCAGGACAGATCTGCATCAAAATACGTATTTCCTTCCTGCTATACCCCACTATAGAATAATTAATGACAATAATTAATAAGCATCTCCTGGACTGAGAAAATTTTTATTCACACACAGCCGGTATAAAAATACTGTGACCTCTTTAACAATCTTCAGGCCAATACTTTCTGCTGAATTGGAAAAATAATCTTACGTGGCCACAGAAATAATGTTTGTGTTTTATCAGAGCTGTTCCCGCCAAAGGCTGGATTATCTGTTTCACATCCATTTAAACACAGGAAGGTTATAACAGGGCAGACAGCAATCTGGACTTTATTGGCTGGGAAAACTGACCTCATAAATCTGATTTGATACATCTGTCCTCTCGGCTGTCTGCATGTATGCCCATGCATCCAGTTGGCCATGTGCCTGCTCAGTGGTGGAGCAGCTTCTGTGGCTACTGCTCAGAGGATTTTCCATCTCCCCCTCTCCCCGCTGCAAAAATAAATATACTGAGAGAAGTGCAGAAAGGGAGATGTGTTTATGGGTGCTTGGAGGTGCTTAAGAGACATAACACCCTCTTGGAAGCGCTCGGGAAGCTGCTCAAACCACCCAGAGCAAAGTTGATTGTGTCTATCCATCTGTTTCTGGAAGCAGACATGGATTATACTCTCACTGGCACAGGTTGCCCAGAGAAGCTGTGGCTGCCCCAATCCCTGGAAGTGTCCAAGGCCAGGTTGGACGGGGCTCGGAGCAACCTGGGATAGTGGAAGGCGGGATAGGGGTGGGATGAGATGGGCTTGAAGGTCCCTTCCAGCCCAAACCATTCCGGGATTCTTCATGATTCCCTGATTCCCCCTGTGTCCACAGGAGACTCTGTGAGCACAGCACACCCCTACACAAGGCTCCAGGTCATCCCCCATCCCAAATACCTTCCAGCTCCCGCCTCAACACCAGAAGATCGGTGTTTGCCACCGGAACTCAGTTAAAAATACCAGATTTTCAGCGAGCCCATGGACCGACAGATCAGAACGGGACCCGTGTAACCCCAAAACAGGAGTTAAAACAACCATTCAGCACCTGCTGAACTGCCTTTCCTGCAGTGCCAGATGTTCCAGGCACAGGGGGTCTGGTGCTCTGCAGCACAGTGCGGATACCTTCCAGTGAGTTACCTGCAGTGAGCCACCAGCAATCCCTTTTTCCTCCAGTGCTCTGGCCATTCCACAATTTAGGATTATCCATACAGGCTCACACAGTTTTCCATCAGTAAACTAATTTAATAGTACTAGTGAGTGAGGGAGAAAGGCTGAAAAAGAGCATAATTTGCTCCCTGCCTTTTCCAAATGAAGACTGGCAATTCATATCAAAGTCCCCCTGCCAATCTTAGAACCACTGAGGTTGGGAAAAGACCTTTAAGATCAGCACTGGTAGTTTTTGAAGCAGCTCATACAGGCCCAAGAACACGTTTGCTCCTTTCTGTTCACTCCCCCTGGTCTCTGGAAGCCTTGATGGGAAACTTCAGAAGGGCTGCCGTTATGTTCTACCCCAAAAGTGACATAAATGATAGAAGTAGGAACAAATTAAAGATTAAATATTGTCATTTTAGAACGTTCCCCTCCTGCCTTAGATTTTCTTTTCTCGGTAGAAACACGACTGATCAATATTTCTGTTCCAAATGTCTGACTGAGTTGCTAGATGGAATAACGGCAGTAAAATATATAAAATTATATATAAAAAATTATAAATACATCTAAACCCTAAGCGGCCTGGCATCTGTACTGATTTCTGCTTGTTTCAGGCTCTGTTGTTTAACTCCATAGGGGGAGAGCAGAGGATTAAAAACCAGATTAGCCTCCATACTATGGGTGGATTTGCAGTCCAGCTGCTCAGAAGGAAAGTGAAGAGGAATAGGCTCAGGCTATTGATCCAATTTTCTGCTATGGGCTGAGAGGACCCAACAGTCTGTTCTGATTTTAGAACAACTCCACTTCCCAACAGCTCTTCTAGTAGTGCAGGATAAGATAAGGAGATCATGGGAACAGCAGCTGATGGACTAATCCACCCATTGATTTCTCCTCCCTGCTTACTCCCTGCGTTTTAATTGAATTTTGTGGTTCAGCATTGGTTTCAGCCTGTGCTTTCCGAGTCAACTGGAGTACAAAGTAAAGCAATGGGAAAAATCAAATTCTTGAGTTTTGTCCAAATGGAATTGGACAAAAATAGACTCAAAGATTCTCATTGCAAATTTGACTCTGGAATGAAGGTTGTGTTGGGGTTTTTTTATTGTTTTTTTTTTATTTCTGGTTTGGGTTTTTCTCCTTTTCACTCAGCTCTTCCTTGCAACCAGGCCAATGTGAAAAGGAGAATGCTGAGAAAGACACATTTTCTTGTTCCCAGCACACAGGTTAAAAAATCAAGAGAGTTGGAGGTTTTGAAGAGCTCACTTTTGACACAGAAGTCACAGAAGAAACTTCGCAGAGGGGCACAAGTTGCTGTCAGTCACCTCTTACATAAATACTTTCTTTGCCAGCCATGCTTCAGCTCGGTTTGCTGGCTCTCATCAGGGCTCTAAGTGCTAATAATTTAACTGCTGGACATCTAAAGGCATTACAATGTCAAATATAATTCTAAAAGAAGGGGAGATATTTAAAAATAGAGATGAACAGTTCACTTCCACTCCAGCACTGGGCAGAACCTTTCCATGCCCTGCCTTCCCCATGCCCAAGTTAAGACTCAGACAAGTAACAGTGTTTTCCACCACCTTGAGAAGATGCTCCTGCGTTCCTCTTTCTTTCTGCTTTACCTGGAGAGTGCCCTAAAGAACCTGGGAATTAATATTTACAGTCATGGACGATGGTTTGTTTGACCATTTACTGTCAGACAAGACTATGGATGATAATTTCAGCGTCTCGCTATTCCCCAGCATCCCAGGCAAACTGCAGGTGATGGATGTCCCTTCCTCCTTAGCAGAGCTGTCACAAAAACCTGGTTCCATTCCCAAAGGGAATGTGGGAACAGAGCTGTGACCAACTGGCAAAGGAACTGACGGGCCACGTGTACACAGAAAATCCAGGATGGGGAAAAAAAAGAAAGGCACGGGCACGACACGACTTTTCCCACTGACCACAGGGTTGTACAATGATTCAGGTTCCACTAAAGAGCTGCAGGCAGAAAATCAGGGTTAGGGCTGAAGAACAAGGGAGGTACCCTTTGGATATCCTCAAAGTTACCCCGGACTTCCAGAGCTCCTGAGTCGCCGTTCTTTAGAGCAAAAAACATCAAGCAAATTTATTACATGAGATTTACAAGTTTGAGTTCTGCTCTTAATATAGCAACACTTACAATCCCCAGGTTAATTCCCAAGCAGAACCACTTTGCCCATGTGACAGTTTCCAGTTGGAATGACACAAGTTTTGGAAGGGCTTTTGGAGTGACAAATGCAACGTAAAATTGCATTTGCTTTCCTGAAGAGAACAGTGAGAGGAGGACAACCCAAAATACCAGCTCTCCTTTGTTGCATAATGAAGAGCAGTTTTTTTAGGACATAACTGGGTTCAGCACAGCAGGGGGAAAGGTGCCAAGGCACAGAGCAGCATGGCAGGAGCTCCTGCAGAGCCAAGCCTTGGACACCGTGGATCTTGGGCAGTCATGCAGGAGCCAGGGATGATGCTCCCCACGAGGCATCTGCACGTCCCTGTTGTGTCACTGACTGCTCTGCACAGCCTTCCAGAGCACAGGGATACAGGGGAGATGAGGCAGAGCCTCCAGAAATACTGATTATCTGAATGTTTTTTTCTGAACAGCAATCACAGGATGGACAATCAAAACTCCTTTTTATGGCAACGGCTGCTCCAGTCTTGTCTTCCTCATGTTTGGAAAGAGGACATGGACTGTGCACTGCTCTGAGGAAAGGAGGAATAAGATCAATGTCCAGGTTAGAACCAGTTTGGGGATTATCTGGTCCAAGTGGGCTTTTTTTCCTTCCATCCAGCAGGCCCATGTGAGTTCCACAACCTGGGCTCAAGGAGGGCTGGTCAAACCCATGCCCCTTCCCACGACTTCCACAACACTCTGTACTTCACCAGACCCATGGCAGTGCTGAAAAGGTAATTAACCCATTGATTCCAGGCATAAAACACTGCAAACTCCACAGTGGGAATGCATCCACTCCATCTGTGGGCTTCAGTTCTTCAAGAGCACACAGAGTGATTTTTGCTTGCTGAGCACTACATGACCACGTTATATAAAGCTGCTGCTAGCTATATCAAAACATATTAAAAGTTTAACTAAGACAATGTGTTTGAGAAGAATTTGCTTTCTTTG
>VXAY01002919.1:656902-661198 GCA_013399855.1 Oxyruncus cristatus
CAGTGAACTCTGACTGACAAATGATGGGTTCCGAGGAGAATTCAGATTTCAACCCAAGTCTGGCTCAGCCAAGAACAAAAAGCTCCATCCTGGGAAAAAACTTTGCAGGTACTAAGTGGAATATCTCTGCACGTTTCATCCCCTCACAAAACAGCATGGAATAAACATCTCAGTGCTGATTTTCAAAATCCATAGTTCCTTTGACATTTTAATAAAATGCTTACATTTTAAACACCTCATTTGATTCTCACTGCCAACCAGTGGCTGAGCTTTAACAACTGAATCATAGAATGGTTTGGGCTGGAAGGGACTTTAAAGATCATCTCATTCCACCCCCTGCCACAGGCAGGGACATCTTCCACTAGACCAAGTTGCTCCAAGCCCTGTCCAATACCTGGCCTTGGACATTTCCAGGGATGGGGCAGCCACAGCTTCCCTGGGCAACCTGTGCCAGGGCCTCAGCACCCTCACAGGGAAGAATTTCTTCATAATATCCAATGCAAACCTCCCTTCTTTCAGGTTAAAGCCATGAAAAAAAAAAATATTAGATAAAGAACGTATTCCAACAGAAGTGTAAGCCTGTGTATTCCAGAAAAATTTGTAGTTGTTGTATCTCTCCAAAAGACTCTCAGGCCAAATCTCTGCTGAGTCTGAAGCAGAATGTGAAGTTTTTTCACAGCTCTGTCTATGTGTCACTGCCATTACAATTATACTCCCCATCTGTAACAGCACTTGAACCATCCACACACATTTTGCTTTCAGTCGGCTCGGGCTTTCGTGTGGAGTCAAACGCTTTCTTTCTACACAACTGAGCGAGAGGGGAAGAAAAGATCAGTGCAAAGCGCTCCTGCAACCCACCACAGACGAGTGGTTCTGTCCCCGCTCGGTTTGAATTGCAGGGTATTGGAAATGCATCGTGTTCCGATCGATTTTCCGACGCGCCCAAGCCACATTCCCCATGCGCTATCGACTCAGCCGTGAAGCCACGAGGCAGAGGCAGTTAAGAAAATATTTACAGGAGACTGGGTCCTGCAGCAAATCAGTAATGAACTTGTTTGTCTGACCCATTTATTCATGACCCATAAGCGAGCTTCTGATTTTTTTTTTCTAGAAACTTCGGGCCCCACACACGCTCGTAACGCCGCATAAATGGGGATGCTGCACAAACCAACAAAGGCAAAACAGACCCTTATTTCCTGTATCAACTTTTTTCATTTTCTGTAATGAACACAAGAGGAGAACTTGCATTGTGATCATTCCTTCCAGCCTCTTGATTAACTTCTACTTGGCCAAACATGGGTGAGCTCCTTCCAGCTGAGTATTAAAAGCTTAATATCTCCTACATAAACAGGCTGGGAGGGCTGGGGGTGTTCAGTCTGGAGGAGAGAAAGCTCCAGGGAGACCTGAGAGCCCCTTCCAGCGCCTAAAAGGGCTCCAAGAGAGCTGGAGAGGGACTTTGGACAAGGGCCTGGAGGGACAGGACAAGGGGCAATGGCTTCCAGAGGGCAGAGTTAGATGGGATATTGGGAAGAAATTCTTCCCTCTGAGGGTGCTGAGGCCCTGGCACAGGTTGCCCAGAGAAGCTGTGGCTGCCCCATCCTGGGAAGTGTCCAAGGCCAGGCTGGACGAGGCTTGGAGCAACCTGGGATAGTGGAAGGTGTTGGGGACTGGATGATCTTTAAAGTCCCTTCCAACCCAAACCACCCTGTGATTCTATGACTTCCTCCTGGAGTCAGTGTCTTTTGTGCTGCTGAAAGCCTCAGGGAAGGCATTTGGGAAGAAGTGGCTGGGCCTTTCTGTTTAGAGGAAAAACAGTCTCTTCCTCAGCTCACAGAGGAGAAAAGTTAAGCAAGACTTTCCTCTTTAAATCTGTGGCTCCAACCACTGCTGAAAGAGAAGGATCCACCTCTGTGCAGTGCTCTGAGTAGACCAGCCCACCTGGGATCAGGAATTCCTCCGCTCCTGCTGCTGCCACACCTACTCCAAAAGCTGAATTGGTGTTTGTTTGGGTGACATGGGAACGTCAGAAAAAGCAGACAGGCTTGTGCTTCTTCCCAGGGATGGTCACAGCTGTGCTGCTTGCCCATATCAGCCTGCTGGTATGAACTCCAGAGGTATATGGGACAAGGAGAGGATTTCTTCAAGTCAGAGATAAGGTGCTTGTGATACAGATTAAGTACAAACACAATGTATTTCTGATTACTGTGTCCAAACGAGCTTTTGTGACACAGTTTTAAGAAAAAACAGGCAGCTCTTGCCAAGAAATCAACTTAGAGATGCTCAGCACAAGTGTGCACTAACCTTTAAGTAAAGAAAAGGAAAAACCTATCATTTTATATCTCTCTTTTGATGCTGTTTGCTACAGTCACAATGGGCTCTAATGCTCTTTCCAATTTTCCAGCACAAAGTCCTAATCTGAGGATATTCTAATGAAGTGAGACAAATGCTCAGCACAAGAACAGCCTGGCAGCTCTGCCATGAAACCCGAAGCTCAGCCCAAATCCCGAGGTCAAGGTTTTCAGGCAAAACTTGCAGAAAGTCTCTTCTGTGTAAATGGGGACATGACACTTTGGCCTGTGACTGCTATCACGTGTGGAAGCATTTTTCCTGGAGAAAAACAAAGCAATCTGCATAATCCTGGCAAATGGGGGAGGCAATTTTAGCACTTGCATCGAGCATTTCTTGCTGCAATTTCCGTAAGGACATTCCAGGCAATTTTAAATGCACATCACCTCCAAGAATCAATATAGCACTGAAGCCACTGTTATCTTTGGCACTGTGGGGAAGAAAATTAAGGTTTGTCTTAATTTTGATAAAATATGAAGATGTGGTTGCTCCAGGTTCAGAAAGCAGCATGTCCCTGTGGCAAATAACGTGATTATCTCAAAGCTACTTTGCCTTCTTGCTCTTTGCCTTTCCATAGTGCCTTCCACACATCTTTCCCAAAGGATTTGAAGGACCAGTCTCTCCAGCTGGCTGCCCTCTCCTGGATGGAATCAAAAAGTGTTTGATTATTTCCACTTAGATAAAATGCAGCGATCTGCTTTTAATTTTTTTTTTTCCTCGCGTCTGTATAATCACAAAAGTTCCACTACGCCAGAACGAGAACTAGGAAATTCTAAGGGGCTGCTTCATAATCCTCTACAGACTTGCCAACTTTTTTGACAGTGGAGTTTTTAGCCAAATTGCCTTTATACATATATATATATATAAAACAAAATTTTTCATTTTCACATTTCACATTTCTTTCCTATATTTACCAGTGCCCAAACCCCACTGCTGTGGGGTTAATCCACCTCCTCAAACACACAGAAAAACATTTCCATATCTGTTTGTTACTTAAGGTACGCGTGTTAAACACGGAATATTACAACTGGAAGGGTACTTATATAATCTTTTCCTCTGCCTCAAGTCAGGGTCAAATATTTCTTTGCTGCTCCAGATCAGCGCTTGGCTGACCCCAGTTAGAGACAGCTGATAATGGGGACTGCTCAGTTTTTGCAGGGAACACAGTGCACTGCTTCCCCAGTTAACTATTGGTGTCCCTACAGGTTTGTTTACAGACTCCCGAGATGAGCAAAGGGCTCTGGAGATGATTTTCCAAAGGACCCATTCATCAGGGAGCTGGGAGTTTCACTCCGCGAGCCCTCATCTTTAAATCGAGGGCAAGGATTAGGATGCAGAGTGGAAAGGCTGAGGACAAAACACCCCTCAGATGAGCGCTTCAGTTGTTGCCAGCGGCACCGGGGAAGCCGGAGGGTTTCTCCCGGCGCTCCGTGTGCGCGGTCAGACAACCAGCCGCGCTCTGAAAACTTTCACTGCACATCTGTGCATCCCTCGCCGGAGCTCGGCGCCGAGCCAAGGGGGCTGAATTCCTGCGAGCCCGTGCAGCTCCCACACGTCCCCAGCGCTAGGACCCAGAGGGAGCCGGCTCGCTGTGAGTCAGTGCGGCGGCTGAGCCCTGCGAGCGCTGAATGAGGCTGGAAAAGCAGAGGGAATGTGAATGGCTCTTCTGGCTGGCGAGAGTGGCCGAGGACTGGGGTGCTACGGAGCACAGAGCAGCCTGGAGAACCCTCGGGAGCCCCTGTCCCCCCGGCGTCCAGCGCTCCGGCTCTGAGGTGAGTGACCCCGCACAGCCGGACCCGCGGCCGCGGCACCGGCTCGGGGAACTCCGGCATCTCCTCAGCCGGCCCGCTGCGTTCGTGCTCTTCGCGGTGATTTTTTTTCGCTCCCCGGAGGAGGAGGCACAGATTGGGTGCCCGCGAAATACTTCAACGCTTAAAAAAAAAAAAAAAA
>VXAY01002919.1:661230-705093 GCA_013399855.1 Oxyruncus cristatus
AAAAAAAGCAGCTTTTGCAAGCAAAAGGTGGGTCTGGCGAAACCGAAAAACTGCATCTGCTGAGGCAGGTTTGGCTGCACGCACATCTGGAAGGTGTTCCTGCAGCAGCTGTGGATAAGCTTAAAGCCTGAAAAACATCTTTAGCAAGAGCAGCTTAATCTTAGGGAAATGCAAGTGTTCTTGTTCTTTTCATCCAGGTATATGGGAACTTAGTTTTATTTGCATTCTACAGCAGTCACACCTATATGAAAATTCTTTCCTGGCTTTGTTCTGAATATTAAGGCTTTCTTATTTGCTTTTTTTCTTTGCTTTTTTTTTTTTTCTGTGATAATTCTACTCTGGATAAAAACTCCTTTCTTCCTTTGCTAACATAAATAAATAGGAATTCTGCTAAATCAAAGTGTGACTGGCCCAAGGCAGAATCCTTTTAGCTGCAGACAGAGAAGTACTTCACCAAAGACCCGCGTATCCTCTAGGATGTCCACTTGGAAAAGCTCACGACCTCCCTGCTGTAGTGACAGGATGGAGCTGACCATGTTTATTGATTTATAGAGGGTGATAACACTCTTTTAGCTGAGACAGAGATGAAAACAGGGACCCCGGTCAGGGAGACAGAAGAAATTTGTGTGCCGAGAACAAAAAGTGTTTGTGCTTCGGTTCTTTCTTCACTTTAAATTCTCCTTATATGCTCAAGAAGTTTTAGAAAAACACCAAAAGTGAGCGTGCTTGTCAGGCTGGTTTTCCAAGTTGTCACAGCTTGGAAGTTGCATTGTAACTGTTAGACAGATAATTTATGGATGTTTTCATGCATTAAAGTATCACAATAAAGTTTTTGGGGCACTTTTTTTTGCTAAGCCAAACTGAAAGGTGACAATTATCTGCAATAAGATAGAGAGGGAGCTGATTTGTCTGTACTTTCCTGCTCTCGGCACTTTGGAGCTGGTTCAGATATTGGGGAAAACAGGCTTTCAAAATCCCCCTGACAACTGCCATTTCAGGCATTTGTCTGAAACTATGAGGGCTACAATATTTTCTGCACTTTCCCAAAGAGATTGCAGTGATGGAATGAAGAATTAAATATACTGGAGCGTGCTCAAGTATGATAAGAAAGGCTTGGCCTTTAAATACATTCATAATCATCCATATGAATCATTTTTAAACAAATCTCAGCCAGATCTGGAGAGGAGCCCCCCAACACATCTGGGCAGTGGAGTAACAGTGATTTCACATCTTGATCAGTCCCAGCCAGTCACCCTGAAGGGATCTGTCACTCACAACAAGGTGGCAAAGAAAGTAACTGTGGCTTTCTTTTTCTCATCCTCCTAGCAGTGACCCTTTTCTCCATCAAAACCTGAAATTATCTTTCAGATTTCTTCATTTAAGTTCACTGGAGAATTATAACAAGCATGAGCATCGTTTTATCCCATATGCTAAATAAACAGTTACTCCACAGAATAACTGGGCAGTCCATGAAATCACCATAGGATATTAATTTAAAAAATCAGGTTAGAGAAATACCTAAAGTATGTGTTCACATTAGCATTTTCAAGTGCAAACTGTGTTCCTTTAATGGGATGCCTAGAACAAGGGTCAAATAGAACACATTAAAAACTAGACTATTTGAATCAATTGAATAAATCCCATAAATTCCCCTACTACTCCATGGCTTTGGCCACATAAAAATATTCATTTAAATACAAATTCTCTTAAATTTTTGTTGTTGTTTCCATACAACATGCTTGTAGGACAAAGAGAATATTGAATACATATTAATTAGCACTAATTGAATTAAATTCAAGGCAAGTGGAAAAATACTGATGTTCTAAAGAAGTTAACAGAAATCTCTGATTTTTTTCACTCTATATTTTAGGAACAAGCTCCGCTGATAAAAAAAAAAAAGAAAAAGGGTTAATAAAATTCATGGTTTCATTCCAAAAGATCCAACGCTCTAACAGCAAAAGCCAGGGCTGGATTGGTGGGGTTAGAAATATCTGTCAATCCCAAATGTGAGGCCAATCAAAGGCAGTGAAACTCAACCCCCTTCCAGACCAGCCACAGCAACGGTGACCTCTGCCGGCAGCTGCCCCTCCAGGAGCCAGGGATTTAGGGCCTTATTCAGCAAGTCACCACAAAACAAAGTACTTATTAAATCAGGTTTTCACTCAGAGAAATGTGTGAAACGTGTCTCACCAAAAACGTGTTCCCACCAAACGTGTCTCATGGGAAAGAAACTTGCCTCGGGGGGAACGGAGCTGGGGAAGGGGCTGGAGCACCAGGAGCAGCTGAGGGAGCTGGGAGGGTTCAGATGGAGAAAAGGAGGCTCAGGGGGGACTTTCTGACAGGAGGTTGTGGCCACGAGGGGGTCGGGCTCTGCTCCCAGGGAACACAGGACAGGACAAGAGGAAACGGCCTCAAGCTGTGCCAGGGGAGGTTTAGGTTGGATATTATGGAAAATTTCTTCCCTGACAGGGTGGTCAGGCGCTGTCACAGGCTGCCCAGGGCAGTGGTGGAGTCACCATCCCTGGAAGGGTTCAAAAAATGCTCAGATGTGGCATTTGGGGACATGGTTTAGTGGTGAACACAGCGGTGCTGGTTAAGGGCTGAACTCGATGATCTTAGAGGCCTTTTCCAACCAAAATGATTCCATGATTCTTTGTAAACAAAAGGCACATCTACCAGTGCTGCTGTAACTGTGCTCCTTCCCCAACCAGAAGGAAGTTGTCCCTGGGCTGGGTCTGACCTGAGCCCGGTCACAGAGGCCAGTGCTTTTAAGAACATTTCTCCAACCAAAGCGTCTCTCGCACTCGGGGACAGATGTCCTGTGGGATGTGTGTGGCTTGTTCTCCTGACACAATGCCCTTTGTGCACTCTGTGGAATTCATTAAATATTTGTGTGTGTGTGTGTGTGTGTGTGTGCATTTATACCAAAAATTCTGTGGTCAAGCAAAGCAAGATCCTTTTTGCTGTTGCCAAGGGAGCGGAGTATCAATTACTGTGGGTTATGTGCACTCTTGTCTGCCCAGTTCCACTAATCCTAAAGCCACGGAATTTGGGGGAAAGAGAATCTCAGACCCTCAATATTAACTCCTACTGTCCCCAAATCCTGGGCACTGCTTGTAGTTCTGGCCATCAGTTACATGGATAAAAGGATAGAGCAAAGCAAGAAAAGGTGCAGGATGACGAAAGCCTGGAACATTTTCTGTATTTAGAGAAACTACAGAGATTGTGATTTCTAAGTCTGGAAAAGAGACGGCTGACAAGGGGTGTAAGGGAGATATTTATAGTCATAGTTGTCCTTAGGAAGTCTAAAGGAAAAGGCTGTTGTCTTGTCTCCCGGTTCCAAAATAAAAGAGGGGGAAATAAAACTGGCAGGTGGCAACTCCAAGGCGAACAAAAGAAGGTGGTTCCTCTCTCCGGGCATAATGGAGCTCTGGAATTCCTTTCCGTGGGATATTGTAGGTCACAGGGTTCAGGAAGCAATCAGACATCCTGAAAGCAAAGATGCTGCCTGTGGTTCCATAAATCCAAAATGATTGCTGAGTGGGAGAGCACTCCAAGGAGATGATCCCCATGTGGTTGCCCTACTCAGGCACCACTCCCCACAATCACCAGCTGCTGCAGGAGGCAGAATTACTGACCTGGATGCACTTCTGTTCCAGAAACTTCTCGTCAGTGCTTTATGCAGAGCAAATACTTGACCTACCCCGGAAAAAAGAGGTGACTGTGTAATATTTACTGTGGGTGGCCAGTTCTCTGATAAAAAGAAGGGCAATTCCGGCAAAATTAAAAGGTAAAATAGCACCCTTCGTTTTGATTTTTGCTTAAGAAATTAGGTGTAGGCCAGTGTTCGTGGAAGTTACCACTACAGAGAGACATTAATGCTGAGATTTACAGCTCCTCAGGCAAATCAGTGTCTAAATAGATCAGGACTGAGGAAGGCCTGGGAAAATACAAATCTGGTGGTTCTTGTGGAATTCACCGAAATGTAGTGCAAATGTGGACATACAAATTTATCTCATACCTTTGTGGTCTTTATGCAGAGCAGACACCTTCTTTGAAACTCATTATTGGACTAAAATACTTTCTAACAGCTCTCATTGACAATATTATACGTAAATCTTAAGTTAAAGGAACAGGGAAATACATAAATAATTACATTGACAATGCATGCAGAAATCAGGCCCTACAAACACACACACACATGAATGAGATCTCTGTGGCACATTATCTAAATCCCAAATTCAAATGACCGCACGAGGTAGTTTGAAATAACATTTAATGGCTTTATTGAGAGGCTTCTGTAGCATCTTTTGAATTTCCCCAGGCCATCGTTCGATGAATGAAACACCTCTGAGTTTTCCTTGTCTTGGAGGAAGTGGTTTTTTTTCCCCTTTCTTCTTTTTTTCCCTGGTTCTTGCACTTACAACGGTGTTTTGAGATTTCATGGCACGGGAGTTGACACTGTCAGATGGCCCAGACCAAGATGTATCAGACCCAACGTTCTCTGTTGCTGGGATCAGTTTTATTACACAGAATCCCAGAATGGTTTGAGTGGGAAGGGGCCTTAAAGTTCATCCAGTCCAACCCCAACACCTTCCACTAGCCCAGGTTGCTCCAACCTGGCCTTGGACACTTCCAGGGATGGGGCAGCCACAGCTTCTCTGGGCAACCTGTGCCAGGGCCTCCCCACCCTCACAGGGAAGAATTCCTTCCCAATACCCCATCTAACCCTGTCCCCTCCCAGTTTAAAGCCATTCCCCCTTGTCCTGTCTCATGGATATGGCTTCCACATCTCACAGTGGTATTTCCTGGAAGAAACTCGGAGATGGAGACAATGGACAGCAAAAATCCTTAGGGATTGTCTGGCTTGGACTTTACAACCCAAACCCAAACACATCTCCCCTCAGACTGACAGAAGTCAAACCTGCAGCGACCAGACCACTTGATGTAGCTCAAGGCTTCTTTTATCCAGGGATTTTCTAAAACTGAACGTCGAACACAGACCATTAAACTGATTCCAAAAAGTCTTTCTCTTATTTATGTTCCTGGCTCCAAAATCCAATTTCCTGTTCCCATAGGGTCCATAACAACGCGCTAATAAAAGATCAAATTCTGCTCCCATTGACTTGTTATGAATCAAAACTCCCACTGATTTCAGTGGGAAAAGATTCAAGGACAAAGCCAGAAAAAAAATCAAATAGAAGTTAAGACAACTCCTTGGACTGTTCTGGGCTCTGTTTGCGTATTATTGACAAAATCATAGGATCATTAAGGTTGGAAAAGACCTCCAAGATCATCAATCCAACTTTTGACTTAACACCACCACGCCCACTAAACCATAATGACATTTATGTTATGCAGACAGATACGAAGCTCCATCCAAGAATAAAATGAATGAAATGAATGAATAATTGATAAAACGAGTCTGGTTCTTATGCTGAGGGCTGGTCATTTCTTTTGAACTGTCATATTTGTGAGAAATGTTGCTGCCTCAAGGAGAATGCAGCAAAAATGGCTTCAGCTCAGTCACTTGTTAACTGCCCAGAACATTTATAAAGATTAGGCTGATTCTGACAGTTCTGACCTACAATGAGTAAATTAGCCCAGTGTAAATACAGCTGGGAAGCAGATTATGTCGTTGATAACTGTCTATTTGCTAAGTGTGGCTTTGCTGGGCGAAAAACTCCTATTTTGATTTTTTCCTGCTCTTAATCGTTTCATATTTTCCCCTATTGTTTGGATACAAAGGTGACACAGATTTCGTTGGGTTTTTTTTGTGGTCTGGTTCACTGCTTTACTTTGACTGTTTTGTTTTGTTCCTGACACAACCATGTGTGATCCAGGCTCTTAAAACCAAAAAAAAAAAAAAAAAAAAGAGAGAGAGAGAAAGAAAAAAAAAAAAGAGTTCTTCAGAAATTTTTGTGATGGGGATTTGCCAAGCACCTCATGGCTGTGTAATACTTTGATTAGGATACATTTAACAGCTCTGGCTCACAGAAGATGCGTTGTTCCATTTTGAAACAGAGGGTTTTTTGGGTTTTTTTTGACGACTTTATGTGCTGGATGACTCAGGTATGGAAAAAGACCTGTGCTTGTTCACAAAGAGCTTTGCCCTGTGGTGGATGACACAGCCTGCATTTTCCAAAGTGCATCATTTCCTGCCCATTATTCCGGGATCCTTTTGAGATGCTCTGTGTCCCAGTCCCAGACCAGCAAGGTGTTGAAGGTGCATGCATTCCAAAGCCATACAAATCATTAATTTGAATTATTTGTAACCCAACATGCTTATGTTGCTCTTAGGATCTCCCATTTGCCTCCGTCTGAGAGAGGATCACCAAGATGAGCCTTTCACTTGGTCATTCTCATTGAGAGGATATTAAAGGGATTCTATTTAATGAGGAATAAGTTGATCATTCTTTCTTTTGCTCAGTGATAGAAATTTTATCCATTTCCCTCAGCAAAACCCTTCATAGTAACTGCACTTCTTACCTGGAAGAGAAACAAATGCGCCCAGAATAAGCCACAGAGATAAGCTGTGGGTTTATTTTCCATGTCAAGAATCTTTTCCCTTCCTCCCCTTGCTATTGGGGAGCCACCTGGTCCAGTGGAAAGTGTGGACTCCTCATCCCTGGAAGTGTCCAAGGCCAGGTTGGATGGGGCTTGGAGCCACCTGGGCTACTGGAAGGTGTCCCTGCCCAGGGCAGGGGGTGGCATGGGGTGAGCTTTAAGGTCCCTTCTAACCCGGATCATCTCAGGATTCTATGATTGATGTTATCCCTGCTCTAAATACTCAACACCCATGTTTTTGTTCTGCCTGGATCCAAGCCCTCCCTGCCCCAGTCCCTCCTGCCAAACCCTCCTCTCCCCATTTTCTCAGGGACATGCTGTGAAAGAGGAGAGTGCAAAGGGTCACTGCTCAGCCTCACGTTCCAGGACACTTCATATATGCCAAAAGTGTGAGTTTCTGGTTTTGGCAAAGCATCCAGAATCCAGAGCATCAGAGGGAGTTTGATCCATGAGCTCTCCCTGGATGCACATTCCTGCACTGCAAACTGGTGCTGGGAAGGGCTTTTCCAGAGACCACTTCTTTTCTCTGGGTGTTCTCAGGGAGAACAGCACGTGGCCCTTTCCTCCTCATTTCCTCCCCTCCTGTTTGGGAGCAAAGAAATTAGAAAACTCCTTAATGAACTGTAGAATTTCTCCCCTCTGTTCAATACTTCAAATTTGCAAAAGAATTCAAGTCATTTGAATTCAGGCTTCAGCACTGGGTTGTGCCATCACTTGAAAGCAAAGGGAAATACTTTCTAAGAAAATAACGCTTTTCCAATGCCACAGGAAAACTGAGGCAACGTTTAAAGTTCAGATTTAAAGTTCATCTCTCTCCCTTTGAAATAAAATGGATTTGCAAAAGCTCATTTCCAAGTGACATGTATTTAAACTCTGGCACTGTGCACAGAAATGAAGGACACACCTAATCAGCAAAACTTCCCTCTGGTTTTCATTTTAAGCAGGCAAAAAATGATCTTGTAAGGTTCAGACCTTGATTATCTGCTTTGAACCTAATATTAATGCAAAGAAACCCCAGAGAAAAGTTGAAAGATGCTAAATTCAAACACAATAGGCCTCTTTAGAAGATATTTCAGTTAGAAATCTGCTAGACATATGTTATTAAAAAGAATAGAAGAAAAAGCTTATTCTTCTTGTGTCAGACAATCTGAAATTTTCTTGCATTCATCATCTGATGAAAATTGTAGTAAAAATAGGCAAATACCAAAGAAAAATCTATTCCTATTGCCACAATTATGCCAATAATCCGTGGGGTCCCACCCTTCAACAGCATTTAATATTGTCATACTACAGATCACATCTGGCTACAAAGGTCATCTTTTGTCTCCTTCCACTCTCTGCTCATCCTTATTCTCTTCCTTCCAATTCAGAATAAAACTGCTTTCCTGTGACCGCTGTGATTCTTCCTGGCAGTTGATTCACCACACAAAAGCGTTAACAAATAACTGTGTAATAAATACAGGGTGCACATCAAATACCCAGGCAAGGGAAATCCGTGGTTACCTATGGGGTTAAGTGGCACGATGAGAGCGAATTTCAGATGTAGCAGGTTATTTGAACTAATTAATACGGGCACAAACCCCATGGAAATTCAGGTTTGAAATCAGACTTTTCTGATTTTCAGGTTTGAAATCAGACTTTTCTCAAGTCCTATCTTGAGCACAAGTCCTATGAGGAGAGGCTGAGGGAGCTGGGGTTGTTCAGCCTGGAGAAGAGAAGGCTCAGGGGAGACCTCATCGCTCTCTACAACTCCCTGACAGGAGGGGGTAGCCAGGTGGGGGTTGGTCTCTTCTCCCAGGAACCAGCAGTAAGACAAGAGGGCTCGGCCTTAAGCTGTGCCAGGGGAGGTTTAGGTTGGATATTAGAAAGAAATTCTTTCCAGAGAGGGTAATCAGCCATTGGAATGGGCTGCCCAGGGAAGTGGTGGATTCTCCATCCCTGGGGGTTTTCAAGATGAGGCTGGACGTGGCACTGAGTGCCATAGGCTGGTAACTGCGGTGGGGTTGGACCAAGGGTTGGACTTGATGATCTCAGAGGTCCTTTCCAGCCTGTCTGATTCTATGATTCTATGATTGCTTTTTGTGGAGCTACAGAATGTGTGAAGTGCAGCCATGGTTGAGGTGTTCATGCCCTGCTTGCAGAGGGGTGTTCTGCACTCAACGGAAATACAAATTACAGTCATAATTAGGCAGGGGGACGATCGTGGAATTTATTATAGAATAATAAAGGCAGGAAAAGACCTCCAAGATCATCAAGGCCAGGCTGGACGGGGCTTGGAGCAACCTGGCCTAGTGGAAAGTGTCCCTGCCCACGGTAGGGGGGGTGGAACTGGACGAGCTCTGAGCTCACTTCCAACCTAAATCATTCCACGATCCCACGATGATTCTTCGTAATCCTGGGTCTTACCTGAGGTCCTGCCGCCCGCTTTGCACAGCTTGTGCTACGCAGACGGGCAGACGCTGAGCCCAGGTGCAGGATTTGCAGGCAGATGTCTGTGGCTGTGGCTTTTCTCTCGGTCTCACTGGCGACTGAGCAGGGCTGGCTCGCGCGCCGCGCCGCAGAGCAGCCGCGGGTCCGTCGGCTGTGACGCCGGATTAAGTTGTTAAGCGTGCTCGGAATTCCCGCTGTCACCGGCGCGATGGGGTAGCTTCACGTGACAAGGATCAAACATCCATCCAAGCCAGCCAGCCACAGTGAAATTGTGCAACCACGTGCGTGCGGGGAAGGAGGTGATTCACTTGCGGGCGCGCAGACGATAAATTTTGCGTCGCCGCACACAACCCGGGGCGCGTCGGGAGCCAGGTAAAGATTTGAAACACCACCGTTATTCTCCACTGGAGAGACCCTTGCAAAAAAATTTGGCATTTCAGCTCCTCTTCGAAACGATTTCTGCTCAATGTAAGAAGCAAAACCCACAGAAATATTCTTTTGGGGTTAGTTCTCCGAAGGTGATAACTGAAAAACCTACTGACTTTCGAATGCTGTGTTTTTTGCTGCTAGTAGGGTTTGGTGTGATTTATCTTTCTAAAAGCTGCTGAGAAGTTGTTTTAACTTCGAGAGCCTGCAAATTTCCTGTCCCAGAGACAAGGCAGCACCGCAGCATCATTCAGAAAGAAGAACATGAGAGAGGGCAGGTGTCTTGTTCCAGTCTATTAATCTGTACGTTACTACTGTAAACCCAGAAAATGGAATAAAACTCTTTTACTTGGAGGGAGCACCAGTGAAAATCTTCAGATTATTGTGAAGAGCAAGTTTTCAGGAAGCAATTAACTGCCTGACTGAGAAAATCCCTGCTTTTCATTTGATCTAAGACTCATGGGTGGTATTTTGAAATATTTGATTGAGCTCAGTCAATTAGTCTTCATTATGGTTTGGCTTTTCCCTCAGAATAGGCTGATCCATAGGGAATGCCACTCATACCAACACTGAGGCAGAGCAGGATGACTCAGCTGATTAATCAGCTTTCTTTTTTCTTTTTAAGAAGCAAGTATTTGGCTTCCCCAGCTGCTGAAGTGATCACTATCAAGCTCGTGTTGTAACTCACATAGTTTTGGTCACCCCTGACTCATCCTAAGAGAGGGAAAGTCACCTGCAACCCCTGATCTGTCATAGAATTCCAGAATCCCAGACTGGTTTGGGTTGGAAGGGACCTCAAAGCTCATCCCATTCCGCCTCCTGCCTTGGGCAGGGACACCTTCCACTGGACCAGGTTGCTCAGAGCTGTCCCACATCTCTGTGACCCACTGGTTTCTGTTCACCGTAATGTCCTTGGCATTTCTAGGAGGAATAATTCCATTCCTGTCGCTTTCTGATGAAGTTTTGCCATAAACCCTGATATTTTGGGTTCTGACTGTGGTACCAATTCCTTCTAGACAAGTAGATACTGACCCCACACCTGGATTTTGTTAAATAAATCTATCCACTTCCTCAGAACACAGCACAGATTCTCCAGATGAGCCATGTCTCCAATTCCCAATCCAAAATTTTGCTGAATTTATTTACTAAGTCAACGGAAGAAAAAAACCTGGCTACTTGTAAAAATCATGATTAAACGTGGAGCTGTTTTTCCTTTTTTTTAATAGGTAAATCACAACAAAATGCAGCCAGCGAGCAGGGCACAGTATGTGATCATGGCCATGAAATGCCTACAATGTAAATGGACTTAATGACAAAATTAAACAGATCTCAGTTAAAGCCACAATGATTCGAGACAGGCAAAACCCATCACTCTCCCAGCTTCCCCACTAAGTAGGTCTCCAAGCATGGAAAGGTTGCCAGCTATGGGGAACAGTTTAGAAAGTTAATGACAGTAAAAATGGGATTCGCTGGAGACTGTAATCCTGACTCCATAAGCATTGCCAGAGGCCTGACATGAAGAAACAAGTACTATTTCCAGCAGACTGCAAAGCCAAGGCAAAGATTAACATCTGTCAGGATCAGCTACAGATGAGATTCTTATTGATCCTTGAATGTCACAAGAATTTAGGAGGGCTAAAGGCAAATTTAAAGAGGGTAATCATGCACCAGTGGATTTGGCCAGCAAATTTAAAGTACCTTTCCCTGCATTTCAGCCTATATTTTCGAACAGCTGTGTGTGATGGAGCTCAGTGTTACAAGGTAGAAGAGGTATTTTTTCCAACTTAGTCACTGTCAAGCTTAGTCTTGTAGGAAAAGCAGTGACAGGGAGCAGTTCTGTTGCTGTTACCAGCCTCCAAGACACTGATTTTCGTGTTTGGGCTGTGTTGCTGTGGATTTTGTTTCTGCCTTATCCGTATCTATCCCTCCTAACAAGATTAAGACTTTGCTCACATTCTTCTAATTAAAATGCTGTAATTCTGGGAAGAGATTCCATGTCTTCTTTTAGCGGGGTAATCAGCACATCTGCAAGTTCAAGTTACTATTTTTTAACATCAAAGCTTGCACAAAGTCCTCTCTTCTACACAGCCAGGACTTTTTATCCACACTTCATTTCGTAGTAGTGGGACCAACATCATCTCCTACAGGGACAGGCTGGGAGAAGTGGGGATGTTCAGCCTGGAGGAGGCTCAGGGGACACCTTGGAGCCCCTTCCAGCCCCTAAAGATCTCATTGCAGCCTTTCACTACCTGAAAGAGGCTTATAAAAAGAGGGGGAGTGACTTTTTACAGAGGCAGATAACGATAGGACAAGGGGGATGGAAAGAGGAAAGATTTAGATTAGATAACAGGGAGAATTCCTTCCTGTGAGGGTGGTGAGACATTGGCACAGGTTGCCCAGGGCACTGGTGGAGTCACCATCCCTGGAATTGTTCAAAAAAACCTGTGGATTTGGTGCTGAGGGACATGGCTCAGTGGTGGACTTGGGTTAATGCTTTGTTAATGCTTGGACTGGGTTAACGCTTGGACTTGATGCTCCTAAAGGTCCCTTCCAACCTTCAGGATCCTGTGAACTTGAAGCTGCATTTCACTTCCCAGCTGCAGCCTTGAAATATTATTTACAAGTTATTAGTTGAGCAGGTTCTCCTCCCTATGGGAAGGTACCACTCCACAACTTCCAGAAGTTGCTGCTCCCACTCTCACTCCTTCCCCTGTATTTTCTGCAAGGCTGTGATACAGAACTAAGAGAAGGTTTTGTTTAATCAGCTCCTGCAAGATTGTTTTGATGAATGTAGGATGAGGAAACTTGTTACAACAGTTCAGTGCTCCCAGTTCCAAGAGTTCCCACATTCAGTCAATTGATCTCACCGCGGACATGGAAAAAAGGTTCATATCTAGAATAATAAGAGGCAGCAAGGAAAATAACACACTGGCAAACACAGTACCAGTAATCTTCTCATCCTGGCCTGCTCTTCTGAGAATTCCCACATTTCCAGCTCTGCATACCAGGGGAGTCAGTGAACCCCACCGAAAGTTGAAGTGTGAACAACACAAAGATGTCCAACACCATCAGTATCATGTTGCAATTTGGGCATTCAGAGTTATCCAGTCTTAGAGCGGGGCCAGAGAGAGTTCTAGAACAAACAAGCAAGGGCACAGCTTAAAAGGAAAAGATGCATCTCCCCCATTATACTTCTTGACTGTAGCAAAAAATGCTGTCAGCAACCAGATGATGCCAGAAAACAGAACATGTAAAGACGCTTCAAATGCTCTGAACACAAGTGAGTTGCCAAACACAGATTTACAAGAACTGCTGAGACTGCCAGGTCAGTCCAACTCCCTGTTTCCTGTTCTTAAGCAAAGGTTGCTGAACTTCATTTAAACTCCTTTGAGCTCTGTTCTTTGCTTAAAGGATTCCCACAGTACAAGAAAGGATCAGATCTTTCCTTGACAGACACTTTTTTTTGTTGAACTGTCCTTTTTCACAGAGTAGCTTTGGGACCAGGAGAACTGTTCAAAGACACAGGCATTCATTTCAGAGACAACTGCAGGTTCCCAGCAAGGGAGGACGTCCTGCACTCTGCGACATCATCCACTTCTCTGCCTATTACACTGATCATCAGTCAAGCTTTGTGTGAGGTGAGGATATTCCGGAGCCACCAGGCTCCAGAGGTTCAAGATCCAGACAAACAAACCCCTTCCCATACGTAAATGTCACCTTAAATTTCATTTCACCTTAAATGGCTGAGTGGGGAATAAAAACCTCCTATCTTAAGACATCCACAGCAGCTGCCTCCCCTCAAAGTCTGACATAATAGGAAGATGGAAAACTCCTACTCCCCACTTCTCCCTGGGCCTGAGCCCAGCAGCCCACACCATACAGCTGAAATATGGCCCCAGTTCAAACTGTCTGTGCTCTCTGGGAGCATGAGCAGATTTGTTGTGCAGCAGCTGCCTGACACATTCAGGATGCTGAGAGTGCTGAAGTTTGGACCCTGCTTCTCTGGCCTCACAGGTTTCGTGTCAGGGTCTCAAGTGAAGCAGAGCTGAGATTCTCAGAACATAGGAATGAGGTAACTCCTAAAACAAGTCTCTGTACTTACCCAGTGCAAGAAAATGCAGTTTCAATTACTTCTCCTAAAGATATATTTTGTTGCTAATGTACATAACCCAATACATTTTGTTACCACCCCTCTTTAGGGTTGCCAGCAGCTGTCTGGCGTTGCAACCATGGGAGTCAACACAGTAAAGAATTAAAAAAACCACTAAATACCTTCCACAGCAGATGAAAGCCAGGGTGCTGACGACAACAAGAGGTTCCACGTGCACTGATTGTGTGGGGCAGGAGCTCTGAGGCAGCTGGTCTCAGTGTGTGAAAGGAGAGGGCAGGAAGACTTGCAAATAACGGAGTCAGAAGGCATGTGGAGCAGCACTTGGAGCTGGAGAGGAAACAAAACAGTGTGTCAAGACATAGGCACGACCAGGGGCAGGGCTGGGATCCAGAGAACAGCAGATTGTACCAGCAGAACTGTACTGCTTGGCCCTTGAATGTGCTGCCCAGCAAACAACTACCAAAGGAGCACAAGGGCTGTTCTGCTCACACAGGTCTGTCTGGCCCTGAGGAGATAACTCAGTGCAAGGGCACGGAGTGTCTGTTTGCTGCTACTCCACTGAGTCACCGTAGCAGTGCGATGCACTTGGGGATGGCAATCCCACTCTCCAGCTTTTTAATCCATTCACTCCATAAATAAAAGTGCAGGGAAGGATTGTGGTAAAGAGAGAAGGGGCTGGTACTCCCATGGATTACAAACATCGGCAAAACCACACTTGTTTTCCCCCTACTTGAGGCACGCACACAGTAAAACACAATGCACAAATAAGGACAATGAGGCAAATAAAAGCATGCCAAGAAATAGGATTTGTTTCCCTGGACACTTAGGCTCTGCAGTGGTTTACTCTGCTGCCAGTTGATCAGGACGATCCTCCAGGCTGAACTCAGAAAAACATACAGAAAAGAAAAAAAAAGTAGGTATGGAGCATTCTGCGTGGTGTCAACACTCTTACACAGGAACTGTCCTTTAATCCTCAGTAAGTGCTGAGTACAAACACACAAAGTATGAAAGCCCAAGGGGAAAAATTCCAGCAGCACCACAGTTCACAAACCAGCTCTGGCTGTTCGTAGAACACGATGCAGCATCGTTGCTCTGCAGCGCCTGGAGCTCAGAGGCGAAATCCTGTTCACCGGTTTCCTTTTTCTGCTCGTCTTCAGATGGGTCCAAGTATCAGAATGAACATCTTAAATGTCTAAGCAATAGTAAAAACCTCGTGTTTTTCTTGGTAAGCTACCCTAGATGTCGGGAAACTCCTGTTTCTCCTGCAAGAACTACTTGTGCCCGTGGAGAACATTACAAGAGCCGCACAGATGACGCTGCAACCTGATAACTCGTTCTGTGTTTCTGTGGTTTGCTTTGTTTTATTTGGTGGTGTTTCCAGATTTTTTTGTGGACAGCTCTACTACAGACCCTGCTTCTTAGGAGGTTTTACCCTCTCATTTCAAAACTGCACCACATCTAAAAGGGTCTTGCTGTGCAGAGAAACAAACCCCTCTTTTCCACCTCTTTAGTAACTTCAATTTTTAAGTCACCAGCAAGTAGCAAAAAACCTTCAACCCTGAGAGTTTTTCTTGTACCCAGCTAAACTGTTTGCTTGGTTTAGATGGCAAAACCCACCGTATTTCACATCTCTGTAGTGGAGTACTTAGGAATTCTAAGGAAATTGTTTTGAACTCAAATTGAAGGGGAAAGGCAGGTTGAGTACAAGGGTTTGAGCATCATCACTCCATCTTTACAGTCTGTAGAACAAGATTAGGCTTTGCAATGAGGAGATATAAAAATATCTGCTCAAATCATGTATAGCAGGACACAACTTAATGCCCTCCACTGCTTCTCTCCAGTCACCTAGAAATTATAGAAATAAACTTCTCAAATTTAAAGGATATTGTCAAAGAATACAGAAATCAAACTAATAATGAGCAACAGCCCAATTACTCAATTTTTTATACATTCAATTCAACCTGGGGCATGTTGATTTAAAGAAAAATATTAACATTTAAATGCAATTAAAAGTATTATCCCCGTACCTTGTGCATTACATGTAGTCACAATAAGGAGGGCACGGAATGACTGTGGCTCCTGTGGGGTCAATACCCATCTCCAACCACAAGGAAAATCAGGAATTCCCTTTCTAAAGGTCTCGTTTGAGTTTTCTTCCCATCACTTCCACGTTGTCAGGTAAAGTAAATCATGAGAGAGGGAACTTCGGTCACTAAGAAAGTAACTGAATTCTGGAGGTCTCGTGAAGGTAAAACTGGTTTAGAAACAGGAAAGAATATCCTAGAAGTTTTAAAAAAATAAACAGGAGAGGGGCAATGGAGAAGAGGAACATTGCTACTGCTTGGCAAAAATCCTGTGTTATTCTTTGGGTTCTTCACTTGCTACGAAGAAAATTCTACTGACCATAAGCGAGTGGGTAGGTTCGTTTTATTAAGTGTTTGTAAAATGCCTTGGCATTTTTGGATGGAAAATCCTGCACGGGCAAAGCAATGCTCTGTGTCAGCATTGACTGCTCCTTCCCTACCTCAGCAACCTCTGAGTGAACACAAGAGCATCTCCACGTCACGAGGTTTTATTTTGTAGACTTTTGTCCATGCCCTGAAGGGTTTTTTTTAACAGGGAAAAAAAAGAATAAATCCAAAACTCAGTTTGAACTGCTCCAGCTACATTTTTAATCAGGTGCAGCCAGACCCTCAGCTCTAGTAGAATATAGGTTTTACAGTTCTCTGAACTCCTGCCTTCTTTGCTGCTTCCTTCTGTACTTTGCTTGCCAAGTACAGACACACTTCAGGGTCCCTTTGGTATTTTTCAGAATTCCTGCTCCATTAAAATATCGTTGAGTCATTTAAAAACGTTATAAACACACTGGAAGATTTGTAGAAGATTAAATTCCTCCTGGATGTAAATAATTAATAGAACAGGAAAGCCTGAAAAGTCATGAGGATCTTGGCCATAATAATTTATGGATGCTCTTTGCCCTTACATAATGTTCTTTTCCAAATTCAAGATCTAGAGAAACACTGCAGATGATGGAATCTACCTTTGGGAATCTGATCATGACACCCCTGCTCAGTTTTGTTTTCTACCTCATTTCTGGAGCCACCACACTTGGTGCATCACACTCCAACATGTCCAAATGCTAAAAACCTCCAATTTATCTGTGCAGTTGTAGAAAAGTGAAAAAGGAGAATATAAATGAAAATTATGAGCTTGAATAAAAACTAAATGCTAGCCTTGCTGCTGGGATTCAGCTGGTTCTTATTAATCAGGGTTTGGACAAGAATCAGGATTTATATTCCCTTCTGAATAGCTGGAATAAGATCACTGGTTGGAAAAGTTTACTGGCCCTAAAGATATTGTATTTTTCTGCCTTAACTACTTTTGGCTGTAAGATGGGATAGTAACATCACAGTCTGACTGCCCTCATACTTTCTGGTCCCAGATGAATTCCAGTTTGATTTTGGTAGTTTCGTGAAGTCTGAAGTTCCAGTTATTTCATTCCCGGTCATTTTGTATTGGAAACCTCAGGGCCAAATATAGCAAGGCAACTATTCCCAAATATAAATCCCTTTGGGAAGGGTGTAGAGGGGAGAGGGACGGGCCACGCACCAGCCTCATTAGGATCTTTGGACTCACTGTTTAAACAGAAACTAGGGAATGAGTTGTCTTCCTGTTTTTGGACAGGAATTGTAGGGAGCAGCAATCCCTCGTGCCAGCTGGTAGTTGGGTAGGATGGAGGCATCCAACTTTGTATGAGTGGGATGGATTTATCCCATTTAGCCTGGAGTAGTTTCCCTGTCAGTTAGTGCCTGAGATCTTTAGTCTCTCCTTTGTGCCTGTGAATTAGGATATATGAAACCCTGGAGTCCCATAAAACATATATCCAGCTTCAAGGCTGTATGGAAAGTTCCAAAGCAATCATCACATGTCAATCATTAATTTTAGGATCACATTATAGATGATAATACAGGGATGATATACAACTTGTGGTATGCTCAGAGAACTTATTTCGAGCCAAGATTTTTGCTCCTAGCTCATTTAATCTTACCAGCTTTTTGCCATTGAGGTCTTTGACTTCAGGAGAATGAGATTCACGTGCTCCTTCTAAGGCTGTTTTCAGTCATTTATTTTCAGGGGTTGTCACTAGTTTTGGAAGTGGCTATTTTCCCTTCACTGTATTTGAAGAGATTTTTATCTTGACGGAGGCAATTTCTTTATCTTTTATTTAAAGACTGCCAGTTTGTTATCTTAACAAGGATAAACTTTCCTCTTCTGTGCACGTTTAACACTTCCTAACACCCAATCTGTCACAGCAAGAGCTGCATCCCATTGCAAACCTTTACTGATGTGATCTAAAGATCACGTATTTTTTCACATTGTAGATGGCTGCTGATGACTCTCAATTCCCATGAGCACGTTCCACAAGTGAGAGCATCGTGATGCCAGACACTGCAAACCAAAGCTGAGTTGCAAAACAAACGATGACATGGTTAGAAACAGAAGTCTTGGTTCTGTTTTACCACTCAGGAGTTACAAAGCGAGCCTTCTAAAGGTGAGCTCTGCCTGTCCCGTGGCACAAGACCCGTCACCCACTGTAAGGAACTACCCTGTGGCTCCAGGTTGGATCTCTCCCATCGGGTGGCTTCTTCACTTCAGGGAACAGGGTGTAAATTAAGAGAATGGGCAAAAAACTTCTTTTCCTCTTTTGGGGCCTCTCTACAGAGACGCCAGAATTGAAATATTTATGTACTGGCTCGGGAGGATAGAAGGGATAAGATCAGGCTGCTGCAAATAAGCCATTTCTATTACTTATGCCCCAATAAGCATAAAATAAACCTTAAGAAGTGTTTTCCAAAGCCTTACTGGTGTCTGATTTGGTGAATCCCCACCCTGCAGAATTACAGAATCACAGACTGGTTTGGGTTGGAAGGGACCTCAAAGACCATCCCGTGCCATGGGCAGGGAACATCCCACTAGACCAGGCAGCTCCAAGCCCCGTCCAGCCTGACCTTGAACTCCTGCAGGGATGGGTCAAGACTCATAGTGCTTAATTACCCCGAAATTAATGCATAACGGCCTATGAAGCATCCCGGTTATTATCTTTACCTCTGCTGAACGTGAGTCAGAGATCTGGAGGTAGATACTTGTTGCACATCCTGTGATGACGATGACGATCACGGCGACACGGTGCTCGTTGCTGCAGGGCAGCGTTTTCCTCAGTCTACTGCTCTCCCTAGAAATCCTCAAAGGAACATTTCAGTGCTGGAGGCATCTGGGGAAAAAAAGGAAGTGTATGAGACACAGGTAGCTTCCAGCTGGCTCTCCAGCACCCATAAACCTCTTATTTCCAAGCTGAGTCACTGCAGATATAATAGAGGAATGAGATGTTGAGTCCATTAGAAATTCCCGTTTTCTTGCTCATCAGCTAAGATCAAGGGAAAGCTGCGCCTCTGACGCTGCTCTTAATCATCATGGCTTCAGGATTCCCTCCCAGGGCTCGGGAATCATTTCCCTGAATCGCTAGTGCTGAATTTTAATTCATGTAATTCATATACCTCTTCAAATTATTCCGTGAGGAAGATGTGCCAGAGGCACCTTCTCTTTACCAGTGACTTCAGCACCAGCTGCCTCCCTCATTTCTCTCTTACTACCAGAAGCAGTGAGACAAAACTAAAGCACTACTTGTTGCTTGTTTTGGTGACCTCCACGATCCCTTCTGCTGCACTGACAGCCAAGCAGCTCTGTTTATTTTTTGCACATCCCCGAAACACGCCAACAACTTCAAGAATGACAGAAAACAACATTCCAAATTGTATCAGGCTTTAGATTACAACATTCTATGCTTATGTTTATGGCCTATGTTTATTTTTATTTAGAAAATAATGTACTTGCTGGGTTTGATTGAGCCAAACTGAGCATTAATTTATCTTTTCTCTCACTAGTGCAGGATCTACTTGATGGCATCTGGTCAATGTGCAATTAGGAGGCTGCACTGACTGCTATTCTTATTGGAAGCAATTAATTTAGTGAATTTATTAAATTTTCATTCCTAGTAAGTTTCCAGGCAACACACCCTTTTTGTCCATTTTTCCTCCGATTCTGTGGGTAACTTTAATGAAAAAGGAATTCCCTGCACTTGTTTTGTTTGGCACTTGTTGCGCTTACAGGTCCTGCACGCAAAGAGTTTTTCAAGACACAGGACCAGTTGCTTTTTGAGCTGATCCATTTCTCCACTCTCCAGAATCCCAGACCGGTTTGGGTTGGAAAAGACCTTCAAGACCATCCCATTCCACCCTCTGCCATGGGCAGGGACACCTTTCACCAGCCCAGGTTGCTCCGAGCCCTGTCCAACCTGGCCTTGGACATTTCCAGGGATGGGGCAGCCACAGCTTCTCTGGGCAACCAGACCCAGTAGGAGTAGTGGCATGTTATAAATGTATGAAATGCAGTTTGCACAGGAATGCCCCATAGGGGTTTACAGTAAAAAACAAATTCATTATTTACCAGTGGATCCGTCCGAAAAAGGTAATAATTGAAATACAGGCAAGGCCCTGGCACGGGTTGCCCAGAGAAGCTGTGGCTGCCCCTGGATTCCTGGAAGTGTCCAAGGCCAGGTTGGACAGGGCTTGGAGTAACCTGGGCTAGTGGAAGGTGTCCCTGCCTGTGGCAGGGGGTGGAACTGGATGAGCTTTAAGGTCTTTTCCAACCCCAACCACGCTGGGATTCTCTGATTCTGTTCTCTATGTGCTGAGACTAAGATTGAAGTGAGATTTTTTTTTTTTTACCCAGCAAGTCTGTCATCCTGAATGCACGTAAATTCTGAATAAACAGTTATTTCAGTAGGATTGTCTGGGAGTGGTAGGTACAAGGGAATAGTATACAGATGCTGAATAACACGGCATCATTTACTGGATTCTGCCACAACCAGGAATCCGGGAAAAAGGCGGTAAATGAGCTTTAAAAAAAAAGAAGTCCTGCTGAAAATAAACTCTTTTGTGGTTAAAAACCAGCCAGTTGGAACCGAAGGAGTGTTTTCTTAGGGTGGCAGAACAGTCGGAAAAGTTGTTGGATTATTTTTGGCAGTGGCCAGCACGTTATAGCTCTATCATTCCTGGTACTGAGCTCTCCAGAGTTCACTGAAGGGGTTAGTACTTCACCGGTGCACTACTGCAAAAATACAGCACACTCCATCTGCAGCACGAAGCTTTGGGTTTTGGAGCTCTGTTTGGCCTCCCTGACACTGTAACTACCTCAGCTCCTAAATACAGCAACACACAGGTAGGGGAGAACCGGAGCACGATCCACAGACAGCGGCAAATCCAGGGCGGCCAAATCACTGCACAGAGTGTTGCACAACCACGCAGTGAGCACTCACAGAGCAACTCCTCTGCCCTGCACTGATGAAAACAGGCTGAGGGGATCTCAGCTGGGGTTTGAAACATCAAGCAGATTGTCCTTGGGTGTTGGCAAGAGCCAAACCCAGTGGCTGCCTTTGCTGGCAGCCCCCTCTCCCGAAGACAGACACTGTGCAGGTGTAAAACGAATCCAGTTCATGCTTTGGCTTTAGCAGCCTGTTCTCCTTAGCAAATGCACTTCAATCTCCACACTGAACCCAGCAGGATTTCTGCAGTACAGGAGTACCTTATACAACCCCTATTTACCTTATTAAATGGAACAGATAAGCTATTCAATACGTAAGATTAACAAAATACTATTTCTATCCCCTTCAGTGGCACTCAAGAATTTACAATCAGAAACATACTTTGCTGAGAAAGTGTCAGTGTGCTGAATTTGACTGGTGAAGAAAATAATGGTTTTCTTTTAGCTGGGCTCTATATGACCATTCACAGTGCAGTCATTAAGACTGGAGTTATTTCTGCCCTTACAGTAGCAAGATGACAAACATTTATATAAATGCCTTCGTGTGTCTGCAAGTTTTGTATCCTCAATTCTGCTCAAATATCAGCCACAACCAGGAAATTCTCTGCCAATAACTGGCAATCTGTGATTCTCCCCCGGAATTTGATTGTAACCAGATTTGCCTCCCAGACACAGATGCTGGCGGGGGTGAGCCCTCGTGTGCAGATGGAGCTTGGGCAGTGCCATCAGCAGGTACTGCTGCACCACACGGCTTTGGTGAGCCTGGAAGGTGTCTGAGAGGGGTGGGAAGCAGTGGTTTGTTAGGTCTGGTGAAGGTGCTGAATAAAGGCATCTCTCTGCAAAGTCTGGAACTACTTTAGACAAGCTCTTTGCTGCAGGGAAAAGGCACAGCTCAGAGAGCCAAGCAAGTGGGTTTGTCCCTGTCCTCCTGCTGTCGAGTGGGGAATGGTGCTGAAAACGCTGATTTGCTGGCTGATTATTGAAACAAATACTTCTACTTCTAGTGAAACACAGCATAAGGAACTGCCAGGCTCAGCTCTGCAGCCCAGGGCCCGATGGCATGCTGCAGCCCAGCCCGGCTCAGCTCTGGATGAAATAAGGACCTTGCTGGGGGAGCAGTTCTCTGTGCAGTACACTCCGAGGTAAGCACAGCACTCACCCTGCTCCCAGCAGGCTCAGACCACCCATGACCAGCCTCACACAGCAGCCGCACCAGAGGAAGTGTTCAAATGACACTCGACCGCCATAAAAGTGGGGTTTAGTGCAGAGGGTTTGTAATTTTGGCTTCAAAACGCCTTTGTGGCCAATGTCACCCACAGACATCCGAGTACCACCAGCACCAGGGCTGGTAGCTGCTCCTCTCCCTGCAGCTTCAGGTGGCTGCGCTTGGTATCCACTGTGAGCATCTCTAGAAAGCACCACAAAAGAGTCTAGTAACTAAGTATGTGACAAACTTTAAATACAGAATAGAATGGTTTGGAAGGGATCTTAAAGCTCATCCTGTTCCACCCCCTGCCATGGGCTGGGACACGGTCCACTGGCCCAGGTTGCTCAGAGCCCCTTTCAACATCCCAAAATAGCCTGTAAAATACCTGTGTGTGCTAGCAAAAAAGTCCACAACTCTCACAGCCTAAGGCACACCTATTCTTTAGGTCTTATCTTGCTTGTGTTGTCATAGGGTCTTGTCCACTTTTTGGTTTTGTATTACTTTTTGTTCTCCACTAACTAAATAATTGATAAAAAGATTCAACTTTGAATCTTTAGGAAAACTACCACATACCCCAAATACATTCTGTCTGTGTTTTTTGGTCCACACTCCACAGAACATTCTGCTACAAGGAGAGAAAATACAAGGCAATTAAAAAAAGGAAAAGGAAAGCAGGAGAGATTTTTCTGCTTCTGTGTTAATGGCCTTGCAGCAAAAATGTCAACACATGCAACACAAGCAACATGGAGAAGGGACATAAATGTAGCTGAATTTTAGATTTTTACAGCAAATCTTGCACAGCACAAAACCAGAACCAGCTCTTTGCTGACATTGCAATGTCTTTTTCCTATAGAAGGAAACAATAAAAAAGGAGTTTATGTATAAACACAATAGGTTGAGGCTGCTATTGGCATGGCTAAATTGCGCCTGGATTTTGTTCTGCAAACCTTTTCCATTACCATTTCTGTCAGGAAAGCTAACTCTTTTGAGATGTAATGAACCATCTGATTTTAATTTGGTTGTAGAACAAGGGGTTACTCTCTGGCTCGTGCACAGCCAAGCTGTGAGCTACACCCAGCTCTGTTTCCTTATACAGACGATGATGCTGACTGCTCCAGCTTGAGCAGCACGTGGGAAAGCAGCAACCCTCAGCCCTGCTTTAAGCAAATTAAAGCAGCTTTGGATTTTCTCCGTGACAAAGATCTGACTCCCCTCGTCATCGTTTTGCCCCCAGTTCCTCCAGCCCAACTGTTGCACAGACAAGTGCTCACGTGGCTTTTGGCCTTGCTCTTCGTTCCTCCCCTGGGTGCAGGGACTGCACCTCCACCCTGCTCAGCCACTACCTTCCCTTGGCATCTCCTGCTGATTTCCTAAATGTTTGCCCAGCCCTGCACAAACCCTGCTCTGTGTGTCGTTTCAGCTCCTGTCTGAGATAAGACACACAAGATCTTATGGGACATCTTAGGGTTATCCTGCATTTTCTACGGGATTGTTCTCTGGCAAAGCTAAAACCCTGGTTGAGTTCCTTTCGTGCCGCTTGGGATCCTAGTCCGAGAAAGCTGAACAGAGAGGGGGAACTGCTACAATAACTGACCAACACCCAGAGAAAACATTAAGACATGCTGGGAAATCAGGGCATGAACTGCAGAGCCCGATTCCTCTTGTACAAAACCCTGTTTGTCCGGTGGACACGGGGCCTCCTGCCTGCTGGCCGGACACGGCGGAGCTCGGGGCCAGCTGAGACATGTCAGCAAAACAAGGCAAAGAGACGGGGAGGAGCCTCGCTTGGGCTTTTCTGTTTATACCCCGTCTCTGCTTGTTAAGTCCTCACAGAGGAAACACAATGTCTGCCCTTCACTGCAATTTTCAGAGCGTTTTTGAATGTCTCTTGTTCCCAACACGTGGCTGAATCAGTCAGCACATGCTAGTTGCCCAACGAGGTATTACTGCTGCTGCTCTTCCAGCATAAAAAGGGTCATTTGGATTGCACTTTTCCACGCCCAAACAGATGTGCATATCCTCTGGAGGGAAGGAGGACTAGCACTGGGACTGCATCTGCTCTGCAGGGACATTTGAGGAGGTTCTTGCTCCTGGCATTCTGAAAAAAGGCAGGTGTTTCCCTCCAGAATTCCCAGTGCTAAGGCCACAATGGCTTTAGCTGTGCTGTACCTGAAGATGCCAGTGCAGAGGTAGCCTGGCCCCCATGGTGCTTCTATGTAATACCCGTATTTGCCCTTAAATATGGAAAAATCCCACCCGCCTTTGTGGCATGGATACCTGAGCTCTTTTGGGGAGGAGCCCGGGCTTTATCTGCCCTGAACCAGCCATGTGGTGTGTCCTGAAAGGGCAGCTGGGAAAGCTGGAAGCTGCTGGAGGCTGCTGAGCCAGCCAGTGCTGGGGCCTGGCCACATGGCAGGTGAGTGGGGCTGCCGAGGGTGTGATAATGGCACCAGGTATTGGCTTGGTGGCCCCCATCCCCGAGGACACCTCTGCAGACAAGTTTAGGGAATGGGCAGCTGGTTCAGGCTGGTTTAGCTTCTAGTTTCACTCCTCTGCGGGGTATTTGCAGCCAAGAGACCGGCCCTGGCCAAAAAGGTTGCTGCAAAAAATCACTGGAGGTTTGACTCCTGGGAACATGCCGTCGCCATATGGTCTCCACATTAATAACACCAAACAAGTGCTTCATAAACAGTGCTCTAATAACAAATACCAGAGGAATTAATAATAATCTAGCTATTATTTTCTAATGTTCTCGCTTTATTAAGAACATTTATGCTGTCTGAATGAGCTCTTCCGGAAGAACAACATCTGGCACCCACATGAATACCTGATGAAATCCGTATGATCCCGGGTATCTTATAAATTTATGGCCAGCAACGGCAGCGGTTCGTGCCCACACGGCCCCCAGTAACAGTGCCTTTCTCTCTCGTTCTAGGTGCATAACGTAATGTCCATGCTGTACTACACTCTGATTGTAGCTTTTTTGATCGGCACACAGGCAGCTCCAAAGTCAGAGGACAATGCTCCCCTGGAGTATCCCGCAGAACACTCCCTGCCCAATACCCACCGGAGCAACGGGCACCACATTCCCGAGGCAGCCCCACAGACACCCCGCGGCCACGCTGCTTGGAGCGCCGGCAGGAGGGAAGCCATAAACATCACCGTGGACCCCAAAATCTTTAGGAAGAGGCGTTTCCGCTCCCCCCGGGTGCTGTTCAGCACGGAGCCGCCGCCCGTGGCAGGGCAAGGACAGGGTCTGGGATTCCTCGGCGGCGCGGGCTCCCTCAACAGGACCGCCAGGACCAAGAGGTCCACGCACCCCGTGCTGCACCGGGGGGAGTTCTCGGTGTGCGACAGCGTCAGCATGTGGGTCGGGGACAAAACCACAGCCACTGACATTAAAGGCAAGGAGGTGACGGTGCTGGGAGAGGTCAACATCAACAACAACGTCTTTAAGCAGTACTTTTTCGAGACCAAGTGCAGGGACCCCAAGCCGGTGTCGGGCGGGTGCCGCGGGATCGACGCGAAGCACTGGAACTCGTACTGCACCACCACCCACACCTTCGTCAAGGCCCTGACCATGGAGGGCAAACAGGCGGCCTGGAGGTTCATCCGCATCGACACGGCCTGTGTGTGTGTGCTCAGCAGGAAATCAGGGAGACCCTGACCGGGGAGCTACGCCCTCCAGCACCCTCCTACCCCCCTACCTCAGTCTGTAAATTATTTTAAGTTATAAAGGACTGCATGGTATATTTATAGTTTATACAGTACAGAAAGAACCTCATTATTTATTAAACTCTTTTGGAGACCTTTTGTGTTTTTGTGATTTATTTACTGGCGGAGCCCCTTTGAAAATATGTTCTCATTCACCCCTACGACTCTGAAATGCTCACAGGGTCACTGAACAAGCTCTCCACTAAAAGAATCATTTTTCACACAGTTTTCATGCGTATTCCCCTCTTCCACAAGGAAATTTTCCTCACAAAACCTGCTGGTTTACTGCAGGTTTATTTTGAATTGAAATCTTTTGTTCAAATACCAAGAAACTGAAACAGAACTTTCAAAACTTGCTTCCAGTGTTACTAATTGTCCATAAAGATATAACATATAATTAATCACCTTAGAGAACTCCTGGTAGAAACACTAGTTCTTCATTGTTGCCAGATCAATTTCTAAGACCTTCAGTGCACATTTTAAAACTGCCAAACTATTTCCACTGCAAAAATAATCCATTTTGAATTATTGTGGAACATTTGCCTGCACAAGAATAGACTCTGGAAGCGTGTATTTTTGTGATAAAATGGTATTTTACAGCCCATTACTTCCGAGCTGTATTAGAGTGATGGAATTACAAATGTCAATACACGCAGATAAA
Organism: Oxyruncus cristatus; assembly: GCA_013399855.1. Classification (NCBI taxonomy): domain Eukaryota; kingdom Metazoa; phylum Chordata; class Aves; order Passeriformes; family Cotingidae; genus Oxyruncus; species Oxyruncus cristatus. Next base: position 687,727 of record VXAY01002919.1, read on the forward strand.
TTTTAAAAGTTCACGTGGCTTATAATTCAAATTTGGTAATTCTCTCAAGCCAGTATTTTTGGCAATGGGGACCTGACACAGGAGCAAGTCTTTTCCTGCACGATAGAAGAAAATTAAAAAATAAAAATAAAAACAAACCACTGAGGCTGTGTTTTAGCAAGGACCCAGAATAACCCTAAGCTCAAAATTCCTGTGTGTTGGGGAACACCAATCTCCAAAAAGACACAGCGGAGCCCAAGGCCCGTGATGAGCGTTTCAGTCGCTGCAAACTGAAGAAAAAACGCTGCAGGTTCTCTTGTTTCCTTTGGAAGGGCAGCTGTTCTCCGCTGCAGAAACTGTTTCAAAACAAATACCATCAAGGTTTTTCAGCCTGGTCTCTTCCAAATCCTAAGAGGGCACACTTTTCACCCTTGCCTCCTCTCACGCACAGCTCTTTAATGACAAAAGCAGAGCTGACATTTGTTTGCTTCCTCCACGTAAGCAGCGCAGAAGGGCAGCAGATCTCCAGAGAAAATGCACCGGGGCAAAAACAGTGCCAGTGGAACGAATCAGACCCAGGCAAGGTGCTGCTTCCCGGTGGGATAACGGCATCCTGTGTGACATGGAAGGCAATGAGGCCCCTCCTGGTCACCAGTTTTCAGCCCCCTCTGGTAGGTGGTTATGGTGTGGGGCAGCAATAGCCCAGCGAGAATGTTTTGCTCTCTGCAGAACAACATATTTGTAATATTTGCAGGAAGGTCAAGGGGAAAGCAGGCAGGCTCCTGACTGTCCTGTGTCCTCCAAATAACAACTTGTTCTGGAGCAGGGGGAGGCGAGGAAGGCTGAGGGCACTTGGAGAAACAGATGCCCTGACACAGCAGCAGGACACAAAAGCAGTGGCACCTACCTCCCTGTCATCACAGCAGGGATGGAGGGAGATCAGGGACACAGAGTGTCCTGAAGCAACGAAAAATGTGCAATTGGAGCAGAGTCCCACCTGTGCTCTTCAGTGGCCTTAAAGCAATGGAGCAAAGAACCAAACCTGCTCTGGATCTGCTCTTTCCCCTATCTGACACAATGGGGCTGGAGAAAAATGGGGCTGCTGCTCGCTCAGGACTGCCAGGTTATGGAGACTGACATTGTTTTACCACTGACATAATGGGATTGCAATTGAAATTGTCTCCTGAATGCATTTGGTAACTCCAAACACGTGTAAGACTTGGCATTTCTTCCAAAAGCCCTGAAACCGGTGACTTTCTTCCTCAGGAAAGATGGAAAGGGACTTTTGACAAGGACATGTCATGATATGACAAGGAGGAAGGGCTTTAAACTGCCAGAGGGCAGGGTTAGATTGGATATTGGGAAGGAATTCCTGGCTGTGAGGGTGGGGAGGCCCTGGCACAGGTTGCCCAGAGAAGCTGTGGCTGCCCCTGGATCCCTGGAAGTGTCCAAGGCCAGCTTGGACAGGGCTTGGAGCAACTTGGGATAGTGGACGGTGTCTTTGCCCATGGCAGGGGGTGGAACAAGATGATCTTTGAGGTCCCTCCCAACCCAAACCAGTCTGGGATTCCATGATTCTTAAAGCAGTCTTGGAGCTGACATTCCTTCCACAGACCAAGGGCAACTAGAGCAAGTCACACCAAGAGGTCACAGCAGAGCAAAGGGGTGAAATCTGCTGACGAGATTTTAAGGAAAGAAGAAAACAATTCCAGGATTGCTGCTCAGCAAGAACTCCCTGGATGCCGAACAAGATCTCACAGGATCAAACCTATCCCATGACACTGCGAGAGAAGGGATGAGTGACTGAAGAGACAGGTGATATCACAGCCAAACTTACACTCCCGAAACGCTGCTGAAGGCACCCAAACCAGCTTATTCTGCTGTTGTTTCCACTGTATCCAAAGAATGACAAGACCGTCCGTATTTGGCTAAGCTACTTTCATTTATGATAACTGAAATTATAATATATATGATGATTCAAGACTGTAGCTCGGTATGGAGGGTTCTGCAGTGGAACGGACTTGAGAACCCTGCTCAGCTATTTGTGTAAGGTGACAATAACTGAAAAACTTGTCGGGAAGGATGTCTACAAACCACTTTTGTTCCGCTGCCTTGCAGCACATTCACTTCCCAAGAGCACCTTCTTTTCCTTCTGTTCAAGTCTACCAAGTTAAATCATATATCTGAGCTTGACAACCAACTGCTTCCCTGAAGTGCCTTCATTTCTTCTTAGAGTCTGACTTACAAATGTAAGGATTGAAAACAATTATGGCTAAGAAAAAGGAAAGCTGCTTCATACAAAATAAGATCAGCTAGAGGGGCTGCTACAGAACAGATTTATTGGAAGAATGGCACAGTCACACACACAGAATGACACAGAACAATTGGAAAGGACCCACAAGGATCATCCAACTCTTACGTGAATGGCCCATATGGGGATCGAACTTATTGAAATTCTCTTGGGACTCTGAGGAAAGAAAAGCAAGATCCTTAGGTTTGAAAAGCAAATCAGATCAATTTATTTTCACCTTTAGCCAAATGCCACACGCATGACACCCACAATTTCACTCCTGCTCGGTTGGTCTGACTAAGGAGCACAGGTTCAATTTTGCCTGGAGGAAAACAGATCAGTCTCTAGAAGGATGAAGGGGTGGATCATAATCAGCTTCCATCACCCAACACGGTACTCACCCTCTTGTCACTGCTGTTATTAGTTTGGGTTTGTTGAGGGGTTTTTTTTGTTGAGGGAGGCAGGGGGAGGGGAATGACAACGGCACACGCCTGAAATCCCACTGGTTACTCAGTCATTCCGACTGCTGAGGGGATGCCAAAAGCCTGGAATGCCTGAAACCCCATTCTAACGCCTAGACCTGCAACCAGGTTGCACTTCACTGGGCCTTGCCTTGACTGTTTTCACTTCAGCTGGAGTACAGATAGGAAATGTTGACATTGATGGAGAGATGGTTTACATAACAGTCGTGCTTTCCCTCTCCCTTGCCTTTCATCCCTTACAAGACACTGCTGCTCCATTCTCTAATCCCTTGTTCAAACATGCAATTAAGGAGAAGCCACACCCTTGCCAGCTCGCCTTTAGTAAGCAACACCTTTCAGGAGAGCAATTACAACCGCTGAGGGAATTTACTTGCAGGGCTTGGGCTCACTGTGTGTTGTATTTTCCCTTTTATTCTGTCTGTCTTCCTGAGGAATTCTTTGCTCTGGACAAGTCAGCTTCTCTGTGCCTACAAATAAACTGATTCTCTACCGTGGTATTAGACACTGGACCTGATATGCAACCTTGAATCCCGGCACTTGGTCAGTAAAAGCACTGAGGATTGTACATTGATACTTCAGTATCACCCTTCAGCCAAGCTGCTTTTTTTATGAAGTGAAAAGAAATCAGCACAATCCAAGGATGAATGTAGCCCGAAGCAGAACGAAATTCGGAATAATCACTATACAGCTGTTTAATACATGGAGAAAACAATCCATCAGAACACCTGGGCACAGGGCTGAAACTAAGAAAACACAGGACAGAACTATCCAGCTTCCAGTCGTGCCAGAAGACAGCATCCGTTGGCTTTAGGCAGCATAAGGGAATTGTGACAGGGCCAATATCTCATTAGAAAAACGGATATTTCTTTGGTTTGGTTGGTGTTAGAGCACAAACCGGCCCCATAATGGTTTGAAGACATGGTGGCATTACCTGCCCACCTTAGTGCTGATGCTCAGAGATGGGCTTTCCTCAGAAAGGGCTTTGCAGGTCGGGGTCTTGCTTGAGCATTCCTAATTTCTCCAGGACAGAGTTATGTGACCAGAGGATCACCTCTCTCCTGTGTGCCCAGTTTTACAGCAGATCCCAGGCACTGGCCTCGGATTACCAGGTAAAATAGGGAGTCCTTATCCTCCCAGTGACAACTGTTCCTACAAGGATTATTTTTACTTGAACAACTTAGCAAGCACTTCCTCAGTGTTCTTTGAGTTTTCCTTCGTGTCCTCCCAGACTTCAAACAGCAACAAATACTTCCTGCTGGAATCGTAAATCCACAGATTTTGGAGCTTTTCCCTAAACTCTCCAAGACATGAAGAGGAACGATGAGGTTGCCAAGTTTTACTGTGCATCTTTGCTGTCTGAGTGGTGGGGATACTACAATCTGACTGCAATTCAACCCACTGGGATGGGAGTAGGAGGTTCTTCAATTGTGTTTCTGCCGAACTGTTCTGGAGGACGAATTTTTCTTGCTTTACACCGAAAGAAGACAGAAAGCCCTCAAAACTGCTCATGTGTAAATCAGAGAGGTGGATTAACGCTTTCAATGCAAACGGCCTTTTCTTTTGAAGCTCTGCACGGAATACAGCCAGCCAGTTACAGCACAAACCCCACCAGACCTTCTCCGCAAACTGGAGCTTCGCTTCGTCCTCGGATTCAGTGACTGTGTGAAGGCTCCTCCTGCCTGGAAAAGACAAGCCTGTACTGAGTGCACTGACTCACGGATTGCCTCTTTTTTTTATCGCCTCAATTTACATAATCCAGCACACACAGTGGCCCCTCTGGAGGCATTTAGCAAGATCTTGCCCTTGAGGTTGTGATCCAACGCGTGATCGCTGGAGAAATGAATCACCCGGTTGTAAAGCTCTGCAATAACATCCAGCCCAGGTAATGCCTTCAGCCTCAGATGAACAGGGAGCAGATGCTCGTGGCATCTCCCCCAAAAACACATCTGCTGCTGCTACTGATCAGATGTATCCTCTGGGGATTTTGTTCCGTTTCCCTTTTTCCTCTTGAATCATTTGATTTGGTTGGATTCCAATTCTACTGCGCAGAGTCCAACTCTGAGAACAAGTTAAGCTGTGGAAGGGAGGAAGGAGGGTGCACAATCCCAGTTCCCTTGTGAGAGGTCTATTAAGCAATAAATAACAAGCCTTTTATTACAGGTTCTAATTAAAACAGAACTTGTCTGCTTTAGGAATCAAAACCAGGCACTCGTTCCAAAATTCGGTTTGATCCATTGCAGTAACATTCACGCTCTTTTAATTCTCTCTTTGTATTGATGATGTACAGTAGGGAGAGGGAAGAGAAAACTGCTCATGTCACCAGCTCCAAAAGGTTGCTTTGGTTCTAGGTTCTTCACACAGACTGGAACTCAAATTTCTCAAAACACGTGCGTTCCAAGCCTTTAGACACCATGAGATGACATTTTAAGTGGGGTGGAATGTGCTGATCATAGGCAAGAGCTGCTCAACAGGTAAATAACAAACGAGTGTATTCAACTTGCCAAACGGTATCAAACCTACAACTGTAAGACCCAAGCTTTCGTACTGTTTTCGCACACAAGGTTCAGAATACTTTTCAGAAAGTCGTTAAAAAATATTTTCCTATTAAGGTAGTAAATAAAAATAGGGAGACAGATTTTGCATAAATTTTTCAAGAGTTTTTACGTCGACTGACAGCAATTGTAAGAAAATTTTAGCCACAAATGTTGTTTAGCAAACAGTAAAACTGGAGGCTTTGTTAAAAATATTCTGAATCAGAACAGCTGTAACGAGCTAAGATGAAGAACTGAAGGTGACCAGAATGGAAAATTGTGTGAAAAATCCCTTGTCCTTCATTAGCTTCCTAAAACTATAAATCAGAATGGACAAGGAGAGCAAAATAAATAAATAAATAAATAAATTTGGTATCCCATAAATAAATTTAAGTGATTTGCAACACAGGAAAAGCAATATCTAATGGGAAAGTGCTGTTCTAAACTGGGACTGTTTACTGGTGAGGGATGGAAACCCAGTTCTCTCGTTTTAGGGAGACAAGAGTTCTTGAAGTTCCCTTTCGAAGTGCCCTCCCAAAGCAGGTCCCTGAAGCCAAACACAACAAACTTCGCAGGGCTATTGTTAGGCTGAAGCAAACAACTTCGCAGATGTCTGAGTGCAGCAAGTTACGAGAGCAGCCAAAATCAGAGCACTCGGGCACCAACACCACCTTCAACGTGCAGCTCCTGCAGAGCTATTTGCCAGCTACACTGTTAGAATTTGCTACACACAACGGGGCCACTGAGCTGTGCAATCGCAGGAAAAAGCCAGACAACACGCAGCTACTTTTTGCCACGAGACCAACGAGCTGATGCAGAAAACCCATCTGTGACAGACAAAATCTTCGTGCTCCACCCCTTGCCACGTAAGTACAGTGACCTTCGCATAACGCAGCTCACTCTGCACCGAAGGGACTGTTACAATTAATGACTAATTGCTGACATAGGAAAGAGGGGAAAAAAAATAAACATTTGGTTAACTTGCTCCCGACAACCTTCTGCTGTAAGTTTTTGTGCTTCCTCCTTGTTACTGCTGTTAAACAGCGCCCAGAGCCAGGAGAACTGTGGCAATAAAGCTTCTGGGAAAAGTTAAAGGCTTTCTGCTGTGTCCCGAGTGGACTCAGTTACTGTGATTCTAATTTCCACAGCCAGCACAGTGGCACTGTGAAAATTAAGGCTGTACATTCCAGGAGTATCATGGACCTTAAAGCTCATCCAGTGCCCCCCCCTGCCATGGGCAGGGACACCTTCCACCAGCCCAGGTTGCTCCAAGCCCCATCCAACCTGGCCTTGGACACTCCCAGGGGTGGGGCAGCCACAGCTTCTCTGGGCAACCTGTGCCAGGGCCTCCCCACCACCCTCACAGGGAAGAATTTACCCCTGATATCCAATCTAACCCTGCCCTCTGGCAGTTCAAAACCATCCAATTAAGTTACATCAAGAGTGTTTTCTTCCTGAAATTGGATGAGGATGGGGTCCCAGCAACTCCAGTTATAACCAACCTGAAAACTTCCTTCCAGTTTACACTAAATTGCCTCTATTTCAGCGAAGTTTTAAAGTCATTACAGGTCCTAATTTTCTGATTTGCTTAAAAATAACCAGACGTTTGGCTGGAGAATTTTAGATGCAGACTGTCTAATCTGCAGTGGATTTGGAGCAGATTGAAACAAATATTTATCTTATCTTCCCTAAACTCAGATCACCTTCAGCTTTATCACACTGCTTAGACATTGTGTAAAGAGAGTGAACAGATGATTCACTGGTGATTAATAACTCCCAATGCAGCTGTCAACTGCAGCAAGGCTTGAACACCGACCTGGGAACATCAAAGCCATGTGAGGGCGAGCAGGGAGAATCGAATTAATAACTGAGATTTTGCAAACTGGATCTGCTCCTGGCTCCTTCAGCACTGGGCTGAATAATGATGTTGATTTGTAATAGTTTATTCCTAATGTTCATAACAACCAGTCATTCTGCAGACAAAGCGTCCAGGAGTTATCTTCCCATCGATCAACAAAGCCCGGGTTTGTGTTAACTAGTTGTAACAGGATCTCCTGTTTGAGCACCAAAGGTGATTCAACAAGCATTTCACACTGTCACTTGCTCAGCATCGCCCAGTTCCTGTTTTGTTTTAGCCGGTTTTCTCCATCCCATTCTTAGTTCTACTTTATTTTCACAAACTGCTTTTTTTTTTTTTTGTGCTTATTTATACGATTTTTAAAATGTTCCTGAACAGCAGCAGCTCTCATTCTATTTTTCCTGGTTTTCACAATAATTACCTGCTTTGCACCTAGGGCCATAAATCTTCATTTTCTGTTTTGCTGCCTGTTTGTTTCCCAGGTTGTCACCCAGAAGATGCTGTAACTCACCCACCAGGCAGGTGACCGTGAACAGGGTGCCCAGTCGGTCAATCTGAGCCTTCAAAACAGGTTTTATTCCTTTCCTAAAGGATCTTCCCTGTCAATACCCTAACGTGAAATGGCACCTGGAGGCAGGAGCACCCAGGCCAGTTTTAGCTGCTTATGATAAATTGGTGGATGGAGTAAAAACCCACATTTTACCCCCCAGAGCTCCTGCAGAACAGGCACCAGTGCTCCTGCCAGGATGCTTCACTCTTCCCTGACACAGCCTCTGTCACCCATCTACCTTAGATCCTTCCCTCAGATCTGTATTAAATTGCTGTGTTTTGCAATTCAAGCATCACTTACAACTGGAGATAAACCCACCCCTCCACAGGGTTCAGAGCAGCCCAGGGAAATAGTGGATTTCTTGGCCATTTGCCCTGGTTGCATGAGAGCTCTGCAATTCCCTCCACTGGAAAACTGCTAAATGCACCTCTCTGCAAGGCTGATCCTTTTCAGATGCCTTGGAGATGTGAGGAAGTTCCTACAGAGGAACTGAGCAACGATTTATTTATTCAATTATTTATTTGTCCGAGTCAGGACTGAAAAATGAAGCAAAAATGTGAGCACTTATGGCATTTATTGCTATTTTCCTACTGGCAGTCTCCATGTAGGTCCCATATCTCAAGGATCACTGTAAAGCCCTCAACTCTCCTTCAAAGAAAAAGTACATTTTTCGTTGGTTTATTGAGGGTTTTTGTTTGCTTGTTTGTTTGTTTGATTAAATAAAGCGACCACAAGGATAAAAAATGTTTCTGGGCTGACTCCAGTTGCTTTCCTGGCTTTTCTCCAATGATGTTCAAATCAGGGGTTGTTCAAACTAGGAAACAGTAGTTTTGCCATCTACTCCTACAAAAAAAAATCGGGAGCTCTGCTATTTTTTTAGCACACATTACTAACAGGGTTCAAGAGTACCCTCTCCTCTGTCACGTGGTTCTGGCTGTGCATAAACATCATTTTGACCAATAGGGGCAAAATTAGATACTTCCCAGAGAGATTTGTTGCATTCTCACGACAGTTGCGATCCCAGACTGGATTAGATCCAGTGGGAAAATGTTTGGACAAAGTACTGCACCACAGAGCACTCCTGAGAGATGTGCCTGTGGTTTGCCTGGAACGGAGGGAGCGAGGTTACAGACAGGCACGAAAACATGTCACGCTGCGGGAGCGTGTTTTGGATGGGCGCAGGGAGCAAACGCTCCACAAAGGTTTCAGGGGAAAAAAAAAAATTGGAGCATCCAGCAGATGTGCAGCCACACTGATGTTTCTTCCCTGGGATGGTGCTGAGGCCCTGGCAGAGGTTGCCCAGACAAGCTGTGGCTGCCCCTGGATCCCTGGAAGTGTCCAAGGCCAGGTTGGACAGGGCTTGGAGCAACCTGGGCTGGCGGAAGGTGTCCCTGCCCATGGCAGAGGGGTGGCACTGGATGAGCTTTAAGATCTCTTCCATCTCATTTTGGGATTCTCCATGAGCTCGAACGCCAGCTATTTGCTCCAGCACTGAATTACTTAAATATGACAGTCCAGAGATGAAAACCAGAAAAAGGAAGGAGGTCCGTGAGGAGATTAGAAAAGGAAAGTCTCACTTAACCCTCTCTTCAAACACTCTCCTGACCCAGCAGAGTTCGGTTTCAAGAGTCTTTAGGAAGTATTTAGCTAAAGACCACTCCTTAGTCACTGATTTAACAGGAGATAAGCACGTGGGGACTGAGCTGGAAAGTGCAAATGCAGCGTCAAATTGGCAGCTGGGAAGTGGTCTTAGCACCTCTATTATGCTGCACCAGCCGGAGCATAACCAGCCTCTTAAGCCTGAAAAAACCAAAGCCTCTACTCATTTCTTTTTGGAACAACGTTTCCTAACAGTTGCTTGGTTATTTTCTTTTTTTTCTCCTTCCTACTGGTTTCCTCTTTCCTCCTGTACTAGAGTTGTTTGGACTCGTTTTACTTGCAGATTTCACTCAAGGCAATAAAGTTGTAACGCTTCTCACTCAAAACATTTCTACTCTCAAAGGCACTCTCTTTGAGTGAAGACTATGCAGCCTGGACAGCCCTGCGTTTTTACTCCCTTCAAGTGAGTTTTATCAATTTTTGCTCCTCATTGCCACAGCAGGTTGCTCTGAGTAGCAGTTACTGCGTGCACATAGTTGTACAACCCAGAAATAACGACTTATGCCCGTAAATTTGGCACACGTGTCGTTAGAAGTTCATTTAAATGACATTCCTGCAGTCATATTGTGAAAACGTGCCTGTGAATATGTTTCCTGACTCAGGTGGCACCATCATCCAGCTTTTCTTATACTCTGTGTTTGCTGGAGGATGGAAGATGTGAGAAATTGAAATCATCTGGAGACAGCCTCTTGTCTGCCACTGATGACAGGTAACATTACAAGAACTAGTTCACTGTTATTGTTAAATTCCTCTTACTTACACATCTTTGCTGTGAACGCACAGAAGATCCTTTGTAAACCAGAGACTAATCAACAGCAGAAGATAAACAGCCAGAAGACGTCGGAATGACTTCAACTGTACGTCCTTCATTTCATGTTTATTCCCGGTGTTTAAATTTCCTTCAATCCTGAGCCAGAGGTCAAAGAGAATTTCTTCGTATTTGTTTTCCCAGTGTGATGGAAGCAGCAGAACATCGTGGTGCTACTTCATGACAAGCCCTGTTAAGTGACCTCACAGACGTTTGCCCAGGCTCCGTGTCTGAGGTGTAATTTGAGGCAGTAAAGGGGCTGAGCCCGCTGTTCTCAACCTGGGAATCTGCTAATTGTGGTGCCTTTGGGACAGTCTGGTCCAGGAAGGAGGTGAGGGGGGAAAACTTTAAGGTCTGCAGGCAGAATGGTTCATTTTATCAGGGTGGGAAAAGAAATTAGAAAAAAAAAAAAAACCAGAGATAAATAGGGGACCTCTGAGCCAACAGCAGCAAAACCAAAACCCTTCTGAAGATTGTCAAAACCAGCTTCTTTTCAGACCTAAACAGGACTTTGGTATTGCTGTAAAAGTATCTGTGCCTCTATTTAGCCTCTTCCTTTACAAATGTAGGACATTGAGGGAGCTGGGAATGAACAAGGAATCAAATAAACACTTCAGCCTCCTGTATTGGCCATCATCACCCAAACTGTCAGCCCTGCAAGGAGCTGGAGGGCACATGAATGTTACCAGGAGTCTGGGAAAGACAAAAATGCACCTCAACAGTGGAAGGAGTTCAGTCCCATCTGAATTTTGCAGACACAGCAAATGTCCAGTCAAACAAACCTGCTGAAGCAGGAGGCTTTAGAAAATAAATACAAAAAAAATAAAATAAACAAAAAAATAAAAATAAAAACAAAAAATAAAATAAACAAAAAAAAAAGTGCTACAGAAAATAAATAACTAAGAGCCTTGAACATACCCCCCCCTCCATCTTTCCTGCCACGACTGGAATATATAGAATATATCATTTTAATCATCCCTTATCATGGGCTGCACATATCCTGTACCATTATCAGCACATATCATAGGCCTTACATTGCTCTTTCCCTTCCCTCAGCTTTTCACGGGCTTCTAATTTACAAATAACATTCAAATTTATATTTCAAAAGCATGCAGGCTTTTGGAGTCCACAAAATCACCAAGAAATCACCTTTACTTCCCACAACGTAGATCCAGAGCATCCAAAGTTCTGTTTGCTTGTTATATTAATAGAATTCAGAAAATTGCTCTGCAACATTCCTAAAAAAAGAGAATCAGCCAAAGTTAGACTTGGCATCTGCACAAGTCTCAGTTATTTTTTGGAATACTTTGACAACACTCTTATGTTATTGTCTCTGGGTTCATTTTTCTGCTCATGTATTCCCCAAAGAAGGAAAGAATGGTATTCCTGTTCTCTGAATAAGGACACATCTTGCTTGTCACAGTGATTTAATCCTTTATTTTCCCCTGCTCCTTCTCGAGTCGCTGGATCTCTGGACCAGAAAGGTTTCAGATCCTTCTAACTCTTGCTCTTCCACAGGAGGGCACAGGAATCCTCCTACTGCCTCAAAGCCAAAGAAATGAGAGAAAATTTGACCTGCAGAGGAGACACTTTCAATTTTTATCCTTTCAGCTGGATACTGCAGGGAGAGCCTCCAGAGAGCACAGAAAGCCTCTTAGGTTCCCGAATCTGCTTTAGTAACACAGAAAACCTGAGCTATTCAGTGCTGGAATGAGCAAAGGCAAAGCCGCAGCTCCACTTTGGTTCACCTGCGTGCACCTGGGAGACAAATTAAAGGTGTAGCATGAACGAGGTGACTCTCCCCCAAAGCTGCTTCTGAAGGAACTCTGCAGGCAATTGAGAACATTTTCATTTTCCTTCTCCCATTTGATCTCCTCTGCAACATATTTTTCATATTATTCCTCACATTTTACTTCCATCTGGTTTCAGCTTTTGATTAGGAACTTGGAAGCTCAGCTTTAACAGCTCAGTGCCGAGACCTGAGCTGCTTCCAGCCGTATTCCTCCTTGGAGGATCTTAATTCAGCCGTATGGTTCCTTTTACTGCACCCCTGCCCACACTGGGGGCTGTATCCTTATCCTTACTGAATAGTTTGCAACTCTTGCAGAGAGCAAAAAAACCCAGACCTCTGTAAATATGGGAAGGGTTTGTTATCCTGAAAAGAACAGGACCTGCGAGACAGATGACACTGATACAGAACCATTTGCTGTGCAAAGTGTCCCTCTAGGGAAGCTGCAAATTGTCAGGTTTATCAGGCAGGACACGACACTCATTTAAATGTTAGTCAACATCTCACCAATAATACAGGACAAAGAGTGCTTTGGATGTCTGAACTCAGCCCAGAATTCACTGTGGTCACTAAAAACAAACACCAAAGTTACTGCTCAGAAAAAAAAAAAAAAAAATAAAATGTTTAATAATAAGCATTGCTTTGATGGGGTTGTAGAATCAGAGAACCCCAGAATGGTTTGGGTTGGAAGGGACCTTAAAGCCCATCTCATCCCGCCCCTGCCATGGGCAGGGACACCTTCCACCATCCCAGGTTGCTCCAAGCCCCGTCCAGCCTGGCCTTGGACACTTCCAGGGATCCAGGGGCAGCCACAGCTTCTCTGGGCAACCTGTGCCAGGTCTTCCCCACCCTCACAGGGTCCTCTTTACCTTTAAGTTCCAACTAACCCTGCCCTATCCATGTCCTTCCCTGAGCAGGATCAGTCATCAGGTCAGTAAAGGCTGGTGGATGGCCCCATTTTCACCATCAAAAAAAAAATCCTCTTTACCTTAAAAGCATTAAAAGAGGAACATCCTGAGCCAAAACAGACACTGATCTGTGTCTTCCCAACAGGGCAGGTCTGTGATACACAACAGGCAGGCACAGAAACACCCACAGAGATGTGAGTGGAAAGAAAAACCTCCCACACCACCTCAATTCCAGCAGAATAGCCAGGGGTGCTTAATTCTCCAGGACCCATGAAAGCCACAGGAGAAAACCAGATATAATCCAACATCAGAGGCACCAGAAATCCTGTGATTTCCAACATCTTTTCAACAGCACCAAGGACAATAACTTCAATAACTTTCAAAGGCATTCTGAACCACCACCTTCCACAAGGAGTTACCAACCCCTCCTGCAAATGCAGGAGAGAGCTGGAAAAAAGACATTCAGCTGCTAACTGGAAGAATTAAGGGAGTGGGTTTAGACTTCCCACATTTCTCAGCAGTCAAACAGGGCAGCTGCAGAAAGACAGAAAGCAGGATTCTAATCACAAAGCTATGAAGGAGCAAATTTCCAGATCCATCCTGCTTTTGTCACTTGGATTTTTGTTTTGTTTTGGTTTTTTTTTTCTAAAAAGCCAGATTTTTTCCTACATTCTGCTATCACCTCATCTGGGCCGTGCTTTTATATTAATCTTTGCAGTATTTGTTTGCAGAGTTCACAGTATAAAGACTCGAGGCATATGTAGGGCATATGCAGGAGATATCCTGGGCTGATCTCATGTTTACAGCTCCAAGAGGGATCAGGGAGCTGAAAGTTGGTCTGGATTGTCCCCTAGTGGTCCCCACCTTTCCTGGGGAGAACCCCACACAGGCTGTGAGCGCTGACTGTCGGGGTCATCCACAAACTGTCATCTCTCCATATTAACCAGTGTTCATCTCCTTCCCCACAGCATTTTATGCTCAGCTTCCAGCATCTCCCAAATTCCTCGCTACAGACCTCACCTGGCCATCAGCTCCCAATGCTGAATGTGTGGTGATGCTTATTCCTCCACAAATCCACGCTCTTTAATGTTGTGATTAAGTTCTAGCTGCTCTTTTAGAGGTTTTCCCCAATCTGTCAGTCACTTATAATTCTAGTTCTGTCCTCCTCCGTTCTGGCAGCTTTTTGCAGCTTGTTGTCATTCACAAATTCCTTACTGAGTTTCCATTACATTATCCAGCTCATGTTGAAGAAAATATTGGCCAACACAAGATTCAATGTCATTTACCCCCAAAACTTCACCTGGTACATCCCCTTGAGCACTAAGAAGCACGAGGAACCAATGCAGGTTTGTTTTACCAAAAACGTTAAAGGAAAAAAACCCACTGACTTTCCAGAAACTTCTCACAGATCTTTGTTCACATTTGTCTTATTTTCTTCAGCCACATAGCTTAGAGAAACAGTTCCATCTATAAAATCTGAAATGCTGGGGCTTTTTTCAGCAACAGGTCAAAAATTGTGAACCCAGATCTGCTTCAAATTCTGCCCCTGCACGATTTTTTTTTTTTTTAATTACCTCCTGTCCAAATCGAGTTTTATGTCATCACGTGGAGTCATCAGGAGGCTTTCTTCCTGCATATTTTCCCATGTTCAGAGCACTGCTTTGTGATTTAATTGGAAAGTTGGCAGTTCCAGACTAAATCTCCACACAGTCACTTCCTCCGTGTTCGACCTCAGCAGCTGGAGGGACTCCGGTGCTTTTACCAAGAGCTTTAAACCAATGAGAGGAGTTTTTTGCTCCTTCCTTTCCACCTAAATCACCTCCCAGCTCCATGTGCATCCCAGCCCTTTGGTCCAGGCACCTCCTCATTGCCCACTGTTCTCTTATTCCTCCTCACTTCTCTTCTTTCCATACTCTGGGCCTTCTCTGATGCAATTCCAGCCAGTTTTGAAGAAAGCTCGTGTCAGGCCACCCATGCAGCAGCACAGGAATCCCAGAAGAAACTGTGGTATTAAGTGGCTTAAGTGCAATTAACTGAAGGATTGTCATGGAAACAATCTAATTTAAGCTAAAGAACAAAATCATTAGCCCCAGAATTTCACTAAACTTTCATTTCTCTTCTCTATTCCACACAAAAACGCAGAGGAAGGAAGAATTTCACTGAAAACTTCAAGTCATGCTTAAAAAGACCCAACATCAAATTAATTTAAAAACCCAACAGCAACAAAATATATTTGTAAAACCTCCTCTAAGCAGAGGGAAGGGAGTTTCTTCTTATTCCAGACACAGAAAGCTCCTCCTAGGAAGGTAAAATCTGTTCAGTTTTAAATTATATGCTCCTTTTAGACAGACAGGTTTCCCTTTAACCATTCAGGAGGTTACTACAATCTAACTCCTCTTGTTACCCATGTGCTCAAAATTCTCATTTACAACTAAACAGCAAAGAAAAAAAAAAAAAAAAGCCAGACAAAACCAACCTGTAAGATCCTGCAAAGAGAAGCTTTACAAAAGCTAATAAAAATTGGAGGATTTGGGTCTCAGGGCTGCTACTGCTGTGCTCTTATGTCATGGATATCCAAGATATACATGGAAAGCATGGAAAGATTAGATCAACATGCCTGTAATCAGAAGTAGATCTGTGTCTCCACCCACTTTATTCCACTCAAGTTTTTGCACTAATCTCATTAAGAGTTTCCAAGCATAACCCACTAATTCTCCAAAGAACAAAACCAGCATCTCCCACAGGACATTCTCCCTCTTTCCTCGTCCATAGGAACATGGATGGAGGAGCTCCTGTTTCCCTTCTCTGCCTGGATTGCTCCTGGATCCAGATCAAAAGAGCACAGCTCGAATTTGAATGGAATGCAGAGAGATCTGAGGTGGCTCCTGGATCCTGTGAGGGCTTGTCCAACAGCCCTCAGCCAGCTCTTGGCAGGGCTTTATCCTCTGCACACACTTTTTCCTTGCTACAAGGACGTGCTGCACGTGCCAGCCTGTCAAATAACGTGTCCTACCTCGAGCTGCTGTGAGCAGGAAAACTCCCACTGTGACTGGATGTTCGTGAGGAAACAAGGACTGAAAGCCAAAAGGGGTAGGTCAGCAATTCAAATATGGTTTGGGTTTTTTTTCCAGAGGTGCTGCAGGTGGGGTCTTGTGAGGGCACAGGAAAAAGGGAAAAGGCAAGAGGCTGAGGAACAGCAGGCAAAGCCAGGCAGGTCACAAGCCTGGCCAGCAATTCTCTGTGGCTGGAGGGAGTGTGATTGGCAAAAAGTGGGTGTTCCACAGTAGGTACAGGAAGTCCCAACCTGACTTATCAGGAGGCCTCTAAATCGCCCAGAAATTTAATTGCGGCTCGTAGCCTCGTTTCAGTGACGACTGAGTGAAGATGCTGTGAGCTGGAATTCGTGTCTGCTGTTTGAAACCCAGCCACTCAAATACCTCCTGCTTCGGAGACAGCTGCCAATTCTCCAGCAAAACTTTGTTTTACAAATACATCGTGACCATCTGCTGGAAATAAATGGTCAGTGGTGCCGTGCAGCAACATCTGGAGCCAGCCAGGCTCTGAGCACAGGCAGAGAGGAGGTGCCCAGGAGCTGCTTGGAGCTGGGACGGGGCTCCAGGACCACAGCCTTGAAATGTGGGGCCCAGCACTAAAGCCAAGGAGGCTTTGATCTTCAAGAGATCACAGAGTCATGAAGGTTGGAAAAGCCCTCTAGGATCATCGAGCCCAAGCATTAACCATCACTGCCGTGGTCACCCCTAACCCATGTCACCAGGTGCCACAGCTACACATCTTTTGAGCACTTCCAGGGATGGGGATCCCACCACTGCCCTGGGCAACCTGTTCCAATGCCTGACGATCCTTTCAGGGAAGAAATTTTCACTACTATCTAATCTAAACCTCCCCTGGCACAACTTGAGGCCGTCTCCCCTTCTCCTGTACCTTATTCCCCGGGAGCAGAGCCCGACCCCCCCTGGCTCCACCCTCCTGTCAGGGAATTGGAGAGAACAAGAAGGTCCCCCCGAGCCTCCTTTTCTCCAGGCTAAACACACTCAAACATGTTTTCCACACTGGGAACAAGGTCAACATTTTTAAACTACTTTTTTTTTTTTTAACCAAACCTCTGAAATTCCCAAGTGTGTTACGAAGTGGTGGGGTCTGCACTACCTTTCTAATCTTCTGGGTTTATTATGGACACTTTACAGAAAGGCTGCCAAGTGCTGTTTGTTCCATTTCCTCAAAACCAATCATTTCAGGGCATCACACTCTACTTGGGCAGGGGACAGAAGTGGAGCAAGAGCAATACAGAGGGAGCAGACTCCAAGGAGAAGCTCAACTCTTTAGAGCTCTGTTGGAGACCAGATTTTCTTTGAAGCTCCCAAAGTATCCCACATTTCTGTGGTTGATCCATGTACAAGTACATCAATCAGCAGTTTTTACCTTATTTCCTCCTATTTTGCCCATAAGCAAAATTTAGACCTGGAAATTTACCCCTGGTCCCCTCCCCCCCCCC